>CM019709.1:34662125-35244514 GCA_009760885.1 Achatina immaculata
TGTGTCTTTTTGTCTCTCTCTCTCTGTATCTGTCTCTCTCTTTGTCCATCTCTCTCTCTTTTTATCTGTCTCTCACTCTGTCTGTCTCAGTCTATGTGTATATGTTCTCTTTGTGTCTCTCTCCATGTCTCTCTGTGCAACTCTCTATCTGTTTCTCTCTCTCTATGTGTGTGTCTCTGTCTATGAATCTTTCTGTGTCTTTCTCTATCTCTTTCTATCTCTCTCTATCTTTGTATCTCTCTGTCTCTCTCTTTCTAGTCAATGCCAATAAGACGTTGGCAGCCAACGACTTCCACGTCTAACCTTCGCTCTTTCTCTAAGACGTATGTTGGACCGAGCTCCATGCTATTCCTTTTTCTCCGTCAATTATCTTGCTTCTCTGTCTCTTTTTGTGTCTTTATGTCTCTGCCTCTTTCTCTCTCTCTGTCTCTGTCTCTGTATCTCTCTCTCTCTGTATCGCTGTGTCACTTTCTGTGTGTTAGTCTATCTGCGTATTTCTCTCTGTTTCTCCCTGTCACTCTATGTATCTCTCTCTGTGTCCCTCTGTGTCTTACTCTGTCTCTCTTTCTTTGTGTCTGTCTGTCTCTATGTGTCTCTTTATGTCTCTTTGTCTCTCTCTCTGTATCTGTCTCTCTCTTTATCCATCTCTCTCTCAATCTGTCTCTCACTCTGTCTGTCTCAGTCTATGTGTATATGTTCTCTTTGTGTCTCTCTCCATGTCTCTCTGTGCAACTCTCTATCTGTTTCTCTCTCTCTCTATGTGTGTGTCTCTCTCTATGAATCTTTCTATGTTTTTCTCTATCTCTTTCTATCTCTCTCTATCTTTGTATCTCTCTGTCTCTCTCTCTTTATGTGTCTCTAAATGTCTCTCTGTGTCTCTTTCTGTGTATTCGTCCCCGTATTATTCTCTCTGTATGTGTCTCTCTCTCTGTCTCTTTCTGTGTCTTTCTCTATGTCTTTGTATCTCTTTCCGTTTCTCTCTCTCTATGTCTCTCTCTCTCTCTCTGTGTCCCTGTATGTCTCACCTGTGTCTCTGTCTTTGTCTTTCGGTTTTTTTAACATGTACAAGTAGTTACTTTCTATACAGGGTGCAAGGATAAGAGTGACACGTAAATGTTATATTTTATTTTATGTTTCTCATCCCTTCCAATGTTAGTTATTGTTTGTTATATGAGCAGCACATTTGTAGAATGTCTGAAACAAAGTGAAAGTTGTGTGATAAAAGGCAGAATATCAGACGGGCCTGCGTGCCCAATTCTTAACTCTTTGGAAATAAAGATCAATCTCACTCTGCTCTTTGTCCCTCCAGTTTTCCTGCTGTCATTAGGTGTCCCATTCTGCCTCTTCTCTAAACATGTCCCACAAATCTGGAACGTCATGTTCTAAATGTTGCCAATGTTTCTCTCTTTTGCCACTTAGAACCTCTCCATTTGTTTTTCTGGCTATCCACGGTTTCCCCACCATTCTTCTTAGCGAGCCAGTTACTTTACGTAAGATCGTCTCCAAGTTTACGTAACAAAAAACGTATAGTATCCTGCAACACTAATTTTACGTGTAAAATTCACAGCATGGTTCCAGCTTTGTATGAAAACATTGATATATCGTTAGATTTAGGTTTGAAAAAAAAAAGACCACTCAGCATGTCTTTAATTTCATGTGAAAATTTGTGGTACGTTTTTAACTTTATGTGGAAACTTGTGGCTTTGTCTTTAAGTAAAAACTTGTACTATGTCGTTAACTTTATGTGTAAACCCGTCACATGTCTATAAATGAAAACTTGTGTTATGCCTTTAGCTTTAAACCCCTCACACGTTTTTAGATGAAAACGTGTGTTACGTCTTTAACTTTAAACCCGTCACATGTCTTAAGATGAAAACTTGTGTTATGTCTTTAACTTTAACCTGTCACATGTCTATAGATGGAAACTTGTGTTATGTCCTTAGCTTTAAAATCGTCACATGTCTATAGATGAAAACTTGTGTTATGTCTTTAGCTTTAAACCCGTCACGTGTTTTTAGATGAAAATTTGTGTTATGTCTTTAGGTTTAAACTCGTCACATGTCTATAGATGAAAGCTTGTGTTATGTCTTTACCTTTAAACTCGTCACATGTCTATAGATGAAAACTTGTGTTATGTCTTTAGCTTTAAACTCGTCACATGTCTATAGATGAAAACTTGTGTTATGTCTTTAGCTTTAAACTCGTCACATGTCTATAGATGAAAACTTGTGTTATGTCTTTAGCTTTAAACCCGTCACATGTCTATAGATGAAAACTTGTGTTATGTCTTTAGCTTTAAACCCGTCACATGTCTATAGATGAAAACTTGTGTTATGTCTTTAACTTTAAACCCGTCACATGTCTTAAGAAGAAAACTTGTGTTATGTCTTTACCTTTAAACTCGTCACGTGTTTTTAGATGAAAACTTGTGTTATGTCTTTAGCTTTAAACTTGTCACATGTCTATAGATGAAAACTTGTGTTATGTCTTTAGCTTTAAACTCTTCACATGTCTATAGATGAAAACTTTTTATGCCTTTAGCTTTAAACCCGTCACATGTCTATAGATGAAAACTTGTGTTATTTCTTTAGCTTTAAATCCGTCACATGCCTATAGATGAAAACTTGTGTTATTTCTTTAGCTTTAAATCCGTCGCATATCTATAGATGAAAACTTGTGTTATGCCTTTAGCTTTAAACCCGTCACGTGTTTTTAGATGAAAACTTGTGTTGTGTCTTTACCTTTAAACTCGTCACATGTCTATAGATGAAAACTTGTGTTATGTCTTTAGCATTAAACCCGTCACGTGTTTTTAGATAAAATCTTGTGTTATGTCTTTACCTTTAAACTCGTCACATGTCTATAGATGAAAACTTGTGTTATGTCTCTAACTTTAAACCTGTCACGTGTCTATAGATGAAAACTTGTGTTATGTCTTTAGCTTTAAACCCGTCACGTGTGTTTAGATGAAAACTTGTGTTATGTCTTTAGCTTTAAACCCGTCACGTGTCTATAGATGAAAACTTGTGTTATGTCTTTAACTTTAAACTCGTCACATGTCTATAGATGAAAGCTTGTGCTATGTCTTTAGCTTTAAACCCGTCTCATGTCTATAGATGAAAACTTGTGTTATGTCTTTAACTTTAAACCTGTCACATGTCTATAGATGAAAACTTGTGTTATGTCTTTAACTTTAAACCTGTCACATGTCTATAGATGAAAACTTGTCCGTCGCGTGTTTTTCGATGAAAACTTGTGTTATGTCTTTAGCTTTAAACCCGTCACATATCTATAGATGAAAACTTGTGTTATGTCTTTAACTTTAAACTCGTCATATGTCTTTAATTTTACGTGAATGCCCGCAGTGTTGCTTTAACTTTGCGTGAAAACTTTGTAGCATGTCTTTAACTTGGTTGATTGGTTGACTGGTACTTTAGTTGGTTGTTTGACTGATTGGTTGGTTGATTGGTTTGTTTGTTTGTTTGTTTGTGTGTTTGTTGGTTTGGTTGGTTGGTTGACTGATTGGTTGATTGGTCTGTGTGTTGGTTGATTGGTTGGTTCTTTACTTGGTTGGATGATTATTTATGATCACCATCCAAGCAAAACTTTGGATATATCCATATTCTCTCCAAGTCTCCTCTTCAATATTTCCCTCATTGAAAGAACTTTTATATAAACATGCCAAGACAGCAAAGTCTCAGATTACCTGGATAAGAATTAGTAGCAGTTCCAGATATCAGCCAAGATGAAAGGATGTAGGTTTACACTCTCTAACGGATCTCTCTCTCTCTCTCTCTCTCTCTCTTTCTCAAGGTCCCTGTCGGCAGGCGTAGGATATCATATCCCTCCACAACCCTCGATCTGCATCTCAACATTCTCGTCACTGAGCATTTACCGTTCCAGGAAGCCAAACCGCCAAACATCTTTTTTCCCTCTTGCCTCTTTTACCTTCGATCTTCTCTGCTGCCGTTAGCTGCTCTAGTCAGCCTCTCCTCCAAACATGACCCCCTAAAATTTAGATTGTCTTTTTTTTCTGATCTTCGTTGTAATTTTCCTTGTTTCTTGTGCCTGTCTCGGAACTTTCACTGGCGAATCAGGCTGAAAAAGAAAAGTCACAGCAGAAAACGTAAATACATACTCCCCCTCCCCCAAAAGAAGTAAAATATTCTAATTATGCGCAGCAAAATGAAACTACAAACGTGATAGACAGATAGTAACACTCTGCGCCAAGTCCAAACTCTGTTTGCTGGTAATCTTCACGGAATCTTGGGGCGGAATATGACATCTCAGAAACACAGTGGAGCCATGTGAGACAAACTAAACTACTGGAACCACATGTGGTGGTTCGGTTTTTCTCTTTTTTTTTTGCTGGGTTCCATGAGAGCGGGTACTTGAAATTAGATTTGTAATTTAGATACAGATATTATATTTTATCGCCGGGAGAACTAGTCCCGTGGGAAAGAATTTACACTCGATTTCTTTAATAATCTTCCTTTCATATAAAAGTTATACTGGAGGAAATTATTACTTTTAGAAAGAAGGATTCATTGCTCGTTGATAATTCGTCTTCTTGTTCTTGTTCTTCTTATTGTTTTTCTTGTTGTTTTTGTTGTTGTTCTTATTCTTGTTGTTCTTATTATTGTTTTTCTTCTTGTTCCTGTTCTTCCTATTATTGTTCTTCTTCTTGTTCCTGATCTTCTTCTTATTGTTCTTCTTATTATTGTTCTTCTTATTGTTACTGATCTGCTTCTTATTGTTCTTCTTATTATTGTTCTTCTTCTTGTTCCTGTTCTTCTTCTTATTGTTCTTCTTATTATTGTTCTTCTTCTTGTTCCTGTTCTTCTTCTTATTGTTCTTCTTATTATTGTTCTTCTTCTTGTTCCTGTTCTTCTTTTTATTGTTCTTCTTCTTCTTGTTCTTCTTATTATTGTTCTTCTTCTTGTTCCTGTTCTTCTTCTTATTGTTCTTCTTATTATTGTTCTTCTTCTTGTTCCTGTTCTTCTTCGTATTGTTCTTCTTATTATTGTTCTTCTTATTATTGTTCTTCTTCTTGTTCCTGTTCTTCTTATTGTTCTTCTTATTATTGTTCTTCTTCTTGTTCCTGTTCTTCTTCTTATTGTTCTTCTTATTATTGTTCTTCTTCTTGTTTCTGTTCTTCTTATTATTGTTCTTCTTCTTGTTCCTGTTCTTCTTCTTATTGTTCTTCTTATTTTTCTTCTTGTTCTTCCTCTTATTATTATTATTATTATTCTTTTTGTTGTTCTTCTTCTTCATCATCTTGTTAGTGTTCATTTTCTTGTTGTTGTTATTCTTCTTGTTCTTTTTTTTGTTTTTTTTTCTTCTTCTTCTTCTTATTCTTCTTCTTGTTTTTCTTTTTTCCGTTTTTGTCTTCTTCTTGTTCGTTTTCTTTTCTTGTTCATGTTGTTGCTCTTGTTGTTGTTCTTCTTCTCGCTCTTCTTCTGCTTTTCTTCTTCTTCTTGTTTTTCTTGTTTTTCCTTTTCTTGTTTTTCTTCTTCTTGTTCTTTTTTTTCTTGTTCTTGCTCTTGCTGTTGTTGTTGTTTTTCTTCAACTTTCTGAACCATAAAGGTTCACTACGGTATATAAAGTTGGCCTCCATTCCTCTATATTCCTAATATTCTCTCTTCAGTTGGAGACACCAATTTCCTTTACATCCTCTTCTATGTTGTCTCTCCATCTCTATCTTGGTCTACCCCTTGGTCTTGTTTCCTTCACCTCTTGTACATACATCATTTTCGTTTGTCTGTTCTCTTCCATTCTTTCTACATGGCCCAACCAGCGTAGTCTGTTCGGTTTCAAGACATTTATAATCAGGTGTGATTTATATAAGCTGTTCAGTTCAGTGCGCTTTATAGCTCTCCATTCTCCACTGTTGGTAATCTTTATGGGCCTAAAATTTCTTCTTAGGATCTTGTTCTCAAGTGACCTAAGTGATTTGGTAATGTTAAATAATACAACTGAACGTTTTCTAGAGTCCCGGAATTATGGATTCACGGAAATATGGAGTCACGGAAATATGGAGTCAAAGAAATATGGAGTCAAGGAAATATTGAGTCAAGGAAATATGGAGTCACGGAAATATGGTGTCACGGAAATATGGTCACGGAAATATGGTGTCACGGAAATATGGTCACGGAAATATGGTGTCACGGAAATATGGTCACGGAAATATGGTGTCACGGAAATATGGTCACGGAAATATGGTCACGGAAATATGGTGTCACGGAAATATGGTGTCACGGAAATATGGTGTCACGGAAATATGGAGTCACGGAAATATGGTTTCACGGAAATATGGAGTCAGTGAAATATAGAGTCACGGAAATATGGAGTCACGGAGTCTTCAGAAACTGGAAGTTTTGATGCTATGCTTCCACGATTATGACAGAATTAGGAAATCTAGAACCAGAAAAAAATAGCACAGATCAGTGTTTCCCAAACTGGACGGTAACGCACCTCTGTGGGGGCTGGAAAGGACCAAGGGGGCCGTGAAAGAAAAAGGGCCAGGATGGGGGCAGTGGAAGAAAAGGGGGCCAGCATAGGAAAATGAAGCGTCAGATGGGGGCCGGTAATACCTTCCTTCTTAGCAACGTTTCAAGCTGATATTGAAGAACTTGTGTCCCTGCATGAAACTCATCCATCACATTAAAAGCTGACAAAATAATGCAGTAGATGAGTTATAAAAGTACTCCTTCATATTGTTAAATAAACTGGTTTTCTAGTTGAAGCTTTTAGTTGTCTATTGCGTGTCCTAGTTTAAAAGTCCATTGTGCGAGTAATACATAAACGGAGAAGGGGTGCTGAGGATATTGTGGACGAGGCACGATTAGATCGAGGGGTGTACGACCTTGACCGAAGCATCGTCGTCCACGTGATTGGTAATTGGTTTCGGAAAGATTTATATAGAAATAGGAAACACTGGCTTGGAGAAGTATGGATAGAGGAAAAGAAAGAGCGATGTCTTGTGTAGTTGTGCCTATGGATGTACTGTAAATTCCTGTGTATTATGGTGATCGTTGCCTACATTCTTCCCGTGCCCACCTCATGTGATGTAGATTATGTAGTTGTGCTGTAAGCTGTGATGTAGGTGCCTGTGTTTACGTATCAATATGGACATGATCTTCAGTGTGATTTATCAGTATATTGGACGGGCAACATGTTTGATTCGTTATTATGCTTTCATGTAGACTGATCTTGTGCTGCAGCAACGAGATTATACAGAGGTGTCATGGCAGCGGTAGCTGCGTGGAATAAGTGCCATTGCACATTAGATTCGTAGTGTAGGCCACGTGTACGGTCAAGAGAGCCCGGGACCCCAGGTCCATCAGGTTTCCAATTATGCAACATGAGAAGTCATTATCATAGGATATCATGCTTAATTACCATTATAATGACACCTGTCTTGATGTCACGTTGATGTCAATGTCAGTTGTATGTGTTGTTGTGGCGTGTAGTGAGATTAAAATTCCGTATCCTTAGTTTCTGAATTGGTGATTTGTACTGCATGTAAAAGTATTGTTGTATTTGTTAAATGCTCAGTATTTAAGCATAATTATCATACAATATACCAAGGAGGGGAGAACCTGGGTTGGCAATCATGGTGGGGGAGCTAGATTGGCCTGGAGTACGGCAGTGCATTGCCAAGGGATTGTTGGTTTGTAACCAGCCAGAGAAAATATATTCCTCCCAATAATTATAAATGTAAACTTGCACCAAAACGTTTTACATTGCGAACTGGGAGAAAAGGGGGCGGGGGCCCGAACAAAGGCTGGGAAACGCTGGCATAGACCCAAGAGAAAGCCATCACAAGAAGAATCTCTATGGAAAATCGCCACAAGAAGAATCTCTATGGAAAATCACCACAATAAGAATCTCTATGGAAAATCTCCACAAGAAGAATCTTTATGGAAAATCGCCACAATAAGAATCTCTATGGAAAGTCGTCACAAGAAGAATCTCTATGGAAAGTCACCACAATAAGAATCTCTATGGAAAGTCGCCACAAGAAGAATCTCCATGGAAAGTCGCCATAAGAAGAATCTCTATGGAAAGTCGCCACAAGAAGAATCTCTATGGAAAGTCACCACAAGAAGAATCTTCATGGAAAATCGCCACAATAAGAATCTCAATGGAAAGTCGCCACAAGAAGAATCTCTATGGAAAGTTGCCACAATAAGAATCTCTATGGATAGTCGCCACAAGAAGAATCTCTATGGAAAGTCACCACAAGAAGAATCTCTATGGAAAGTCGCCACAAGAAGAATCTCCATGGAAAATTGCCACAAGAAGAATCTCAATGGAAAGTCACCACAAGAAGAATCTCAATGGAAAATCGCCACAAGAAGAATCTCCATGGAAAATCGCCACAAGAAGAATCTCTATGGAAAGTCACCACAAGAAGAATCTCTATGGAAAGTCACCACAAGAAAAATCTCTATGGAAAATCGCCACAAGAAGAATCTCTATGGAAAGTCGCCACAAGAAGAATCTCCATGGAAAGTCGCCACAAGAAGAATCTCTATGGAAAGTCACCACAAGAAGAATCTCCAATGAAAGTCGCCACAAGAAGAATCTCTATGGAAAGTCACCACAATAAGAATCTCTATGGAAAGTCACCACAAGAAGAATCTCTATAGAAAGTCACCACAAGAAGAATCTCTGTGGAACTACTGATCTACCTACAGACATAAAAAAAAGATTAAAGCGTCAGAACGTGTTAGGATCACTGCTATGACTATCATCACTGCTATGACTATCATCACTGCTATGACTATCATCACTGATATTGTATGGAAAATTCGGAAGAGGTTGGGAGGGAGGGTGACAGTATTAGTAACAAGCGGACAGAAATAGTAACATAGATGCATGAGAAGCCTTAGCTGAAGCGGGGAGTTTGAATTGTGCACCAACCTATGGATAGTAAAAGAAAGCAGACAACACTTCCGTCAACCCCAGCTGTAGAAATGGGTACCCGATTTACTCTGGGGTTGGGGAAGGAAAGGCGGGCCAGGCGTGATACTGACCATATCACCCTCTAATGTGCTGACAGGTCAAGGAAAGTATGGGCGCTAACACTGTATCCCTATGTGCCTCTAAGGCATGACAGGGTTACCTTTACTTTTTTTTTTTTTTTACTTCTTATTGTCTGTTTAACTCTGTTATCATGTGTAATAGAAAAGTCGCAGACTCCACCATGTATCTACAGCACATTTATTACTTATTAATTGTCGCTCATTTTGTAATGTTTTGTTGTTGTTGTTGTTGTTGTTGTTGTTGTCATTAATTCATAAATTGTTGCATATTTGGAAAAAGATGGACCGCAACTGAATAAAACATGAGATAAGATGTTACAGCTTGGGTATACAGTAACAATGGCTGTATGTTACACTCGATAACCAGTTCTTCACTGGATGATTCAAACAATAATGGCGACATGATAGTGGTGAATCTCACGACGATGCTGATTATGATGATGGCGTCAAATAGGTCAATTTACTGAGAATACAAATAACGCTGGCAGCAGAAAACACACAGTGATTCAAACACAGGATGAAACATGGAGACATTTTCTTGTCTTTCTTCACTCGTAAGTTAAGTTGTTTCTTAACACAACCGATTGGTCTGAGAGCCTGAACTACATCATCATCATCATCATCATCATCATCATGTGCTGTGCCGACTGGCGTTGGCTATTATGCTTCTCCAGAGTACCCGATCCTTCATGTAGGCCATCAGCTCAGTTGGTGATCTCCTCTCACACCATTCCGTCAGACTGTCCAGTATCATTTCCCTTGGTCTTCCTCTTGATCTTCTTCCTTCTATTTTTTCCTGTTGTTATAATATTTTCAATGCCCCCTCTTCTCATTGCATGTACTCCGTGTACTCGAGTCTCACAAACAAAAAAACTTAAACAATTCCCTTGTCCTAGAGTTTCCACTCGAGACCTGTGCAAGATATGATAAACTAAACTACCGCCTGAGTCTTCCTGGAACTGCAAGATGCTCTTTGCGGTTATGCTGTGAAGGTGCTGAGCCAGGTGTGCGATACTTCTTTAGCAGACTCCACCACTATGGGGACTGGCAACCCACGCCCCATTTAGCCTGGCTAGGCCTGTTACTGGGGGTACCAATGGAAAAATGGGACAAGGTCTTGGCCAGCTATGGTTCACCAGTGCCCTATTTTGGGGTTACTGATTGCCAGAACGGGCAGCATCTGCAGCTCCCGCTTTGAACTTCTCCAGGTGTCTCAAGTGAGGTTCTCAGATGGCACATGAACATGTTATAACCTTCCCGTGCCGTTAAACATCACGTAGGGCTCGCAAGGTTTATAACAGTATACTGGAAAATTTACTGTTACGATGTTTGGATTGTCATAAAATAGTTATATTCCAGGGTATTTGAATATTTTGACCGTTTGATTTAAAGCCCTTGGTATTATTATTTTTTTTTTTTGGTGGTATAAGAGTGGAATTAAAAGGTCAGGGCTGAGACGTTAAACTCCACGAGATTTTTTATGAACTTAGCCTTGACATGTTAGTAAGAGAAAAGTTATTTTCGGGATGAAGGTCGTAAACAGGTAGAATCACGGACTGAATGATTCTCGGGATAGAAACTTCGGGAAGATTTAGGAATAGGAATTGTGGTTGATGTTTAAGGACCAAACTCTTACGTAGAAAATGGATTAGGATTAGACTGATTGCTAGCTTGAGGGGCATTATGATTGTAGATTCATTATGTAGAGGTTGACTGAGAAGGATGTTTCAGATAGGATGCTAGGATGTGAACTGTTAGTTTCTTTTCTTTCTCATGGATCAAATGTGTAAATTTTTGATGCAGCTACGAGTTGTTATAAATAGTTTGTAACGTAAGAAATTTGAAATATTGAAATTTTTGAGGACTTTAAGTCCGATACTTTTTTGGTGATGTGAAGTTGTATATAAGGATCCATGTAATTTTCAGTGAGCTAGTAAGTTGCCTCTTATTCCATCATGTTGAATGCCTGTTTTTCCTAGCTGAGAGTAGTGACTGTTACCACTCCCTCCCTACATGGCGAACTAATTCTCGTCTGGAGAAGAGTTTGATTATTCATCTGTTTACTCAGTTTATTGCTACATCCTCATTTATTCACCACTCATTTTTCCCACAATAAATATGTGAAATTGCTATTATCAATTGAGTGTTATTGGTTCTCAAACTGTTGAGATGTATTCGTTCTCAGTTACACATTAAAATTCCTCAGATGTAATCAGAAGATAGAGTAAGGAAAAGTAGAACAGTTTACCATTTGGGTGGCGGCTTTTACACAATTGCGAAGTACTTTAATTATTGCCATGTCTGTAACTAGCAGACAGATGTACGGTACTTCTAATAGTAGTGCAGTACGGTTAGAGGTTGTTCGTCAATTTTTCCTGTTTTCAACGAGCTTTTCAACCTCATCAGGGCCGCTGCTGGCGATATTCTTCAGCTGCCGTGCGTGGGGTGAAACTCCTCTCGGCCAATGAAGAAAATGTGATTAGGGTTGCTTCGCAGCGCCGTCGTGGAAAAGGTGAAGGAAAGATTAAATGAACTGACCAGTAGTTTCAAGATCAGGACTACTCAAATCACGGCACCTCTGCTCTATGGGCCGACCACGTCCTATATACATCCATACTGAGGCAGATTGCCTAAATCGGCTTAACCCATGGGTTAAACTAAGACACTGCTGGCGAGATTCTGCGGATGCCGCGCGTGGAGTGAAACTCCTCCTGGTTAATTATTAAAATGCGAAAAAGCAATTAAGGTTGCAATGCGGCGCTGCTGTGAAAAGGTGATTGAAAGAATAAAGTGAAGCTAAATCGGTATGTCCAGTAGTCTCGCAGTGAGAGCTACTTATACCACGGCATCTCTGTTCTAGAGACCAGCCACGTCCGATATACACCCATACTGGTGAAATATGCCTAAACTGGCTTAACCCAGGGGTGAAACTTGATGACTATGCATGTCACGGTATCTCCGCTGTAGAGGTCGGTCACATTCTAAACACGCCCATACTGGGATAATACGCCTAAACCGCTTCAACCCAGGGGTGAAACGTACTAGTGGCGAAGATTCGTCCTCCTGGACAAAAGCTCCTTCCTAGTCACAACTAAGAAGGGTAGCGGCCACGACCACAAAATGCTGAAGTCGGAGACTCTGGACCAGGGCAGTCTAGATAGGCAACCACCTCTCGCCCGGCGGGGATGTATGCGTATCCTAATCACAGCGTGAAGTACTTCTATCACAGTGGGCAACGTGGAGACAACCACAGCGCGAAGTACTTCCACGGCGACACCAACATTAGACACGGCCAGCAGTGATACTACATTGGGGCATCGATATCCTGTCTGCTCTTTCCAAGGTCGGCGGTTGGGAGGGGGGAAAGGAAGCGCATTTTAGTACAATTTACCATCAAGCGGTGTAAAATATCATGGACACAAAGAAGGAACAAATATATCCATACTACAAGAACATAATATTGAAGAAGGTTGGCTGGTAAAGAGTATTAAACAGAGAAAACTTAAATATTTTGTACACATTAAATGTCATGATAATCTAGAGAAGACGTTCTTGGAAGGGTACATAATGGGGAAAAGAAAGAGAGGAAGACCAAGGTGGAGTACTTCCACGGCGACATCAACGTTATTTTATTAACACGGCCAACAATGATACTACATTGAGGCACCGACATGCGTCTGCCCCCTGGGGGGTGGGGGAGGGGCAGGGGCGAGGGGAAGGGAGACAGGGGAAAGCGCATTGTAGTACATTATACCATCACGCAGTGTACAAGAAGATAAAAGAGTTGTCTCATTTGACTAAAGTATCAAGACCGGGTTGTAGAATTCCCTCCACGTCCATGCCATTAAGACACAAGGCGTTAGGTCCGTATTTTCCTTGGCCGCATTTACCTTCCCAGATTCCTTTGGTACCCGCGCCTGGGTGGACCCCAGAGGCCTGAGATGGATATAATCGCAAAGCAAGGAGAAACTGGGACAAATGACACACTACAGCTGCCTAGGGCATACATTAACAGAAGGTGGGAGATGGAGATAAAGAAAAGAATAGGAATGGCAAAACATACAGTCAACACCATGAAGACAGTCCTGTTATCTTACACCATGAAGACAGTCCTGTTATCTTACACCATGAAGACAATCCTGTTATCTTACACCATGAAGACAGTCATGTTATCTTACACCATGAAGACAGTCCTGTTATCTTACACCATGAAGACAGTCCTGTTATCTTACACCATGAAGATGGTCCTGTTATCTTACACCATGAAGATAGTCTTGTTATCTTACACCATTAAGACGGTCCTGTTATCTTACACCATGAAGACAGTCTTGTTATCTTACACCATGAAGACAGTCCTGGTATCTTACACCATGAAGACAGTCCTGTTATCTTACACCATGAAGACAGTCCTGTTATCTTACACCATGAAGATAGTCCTATTATCTTACACCATGAAGACAGTCATGTTATCTTACACCATGAAGACAGTCCTGGTATCTTACACCATGAAGACAGTCCTGTTATCTTACACCATGAAGACAGTCCTGTTATCTTACACCATGAAGACAGTCCTGTTATCTTACACCATGAAGACAGTCCTGTTATCTTACACCATGAAGACAGTCCTGTTATCTTACACCATGAAGACAACGCTGTTATGCAGACACATTTCCATAAAAACAAAAATTAAGATTTCTAAAACGTTATATCTACTCTGTTTTACTATATAGAGCAGAAACCCGGACTCTAAGCGAAGAGATGGAGAGGAAGATTAATACAGCAGAAATGTGGTTCTACAGAGAACTAGGTCATATAACATGGAGAATGAACAAAACAAATGTACAAGTTTTAGAACAGCTCCAGGTGCGATGTGAACTTATCAAAAAATAAAGATGAAAGGGAAAAAACCCAACTAATTTGACCATATCAAAAGACACAACAACGTACTGAAGACCACACTAGAAGGAAAGGTAGAAGGAGAAAGAGCAAGGGGTAGACAGAGATGGGAAGATAACATACGAGACACAGCCTGGCTTAATGCACCATCAAGGCGAGGGAACCTGGAAAATGGAGATTCATTACAGCCAAACTTCGGACTATGGCGAAAGAGGCAGAAAAAGCAGCAAAAACAGGAGACAGCAAAACTTTATATAACATACAAAAGAGGCTAACAGGTACTATTACATCTAAAGAAAGACCAATCCTTAGCAAAACTGGAACACTATTAACATCAAATAAAGACCAAAAGCAAAGATGGGCTGAACACTTCCAAGAAATACTCAATCGACCACACCCAAAAGAATTGTTAAACCTTGAAACTGACTTACCAGCCCCACAATTAAATGTCAATCTAGATGAAATTAAATTGCATGAAATTGAAACAGCAGTGAATTTAATGGCTAACAACAAAGCTGCAGGTGAAGATGAAATAACAGCCGAGATGCTAAAAGCTATCAATAGTGACAACATGAGACAACTACAGAGAATGTTTAACAAGATTTGGAAAGAAGAGAAGGTCCCTTCTAATTGGAAGAAGGGAATCATTGTTAAAATACCAAAAAAGGGCGACCTTAGTGACTGTAACAACTGGAGAGGAGTAACCTTAATATCAGTTGTGTCAAAAGTATTTTGCAAGGTCATTTTGAATAGACTCAAAGATATAGTGGATACTGCAATGAGAGAAGAACAAGCAGGATTTCGAAAAGGGAGAAGCTGTCTCGACCAGCTCTTTACTCTCAGAATAATACTTGAAGAACATATTGAAAAGCAGAAACCATTAATACTGAATTTCATAGATTTTAAGAAGGCATTTGATAGCATACACAGAGATTCATTATGGAGAATTTTATGTCTATATGGAATACCATCTAAAATTGTCAACATCATTAAGGACTTATACAATGGATATGGTTGTGCAGTCAAGACAGAAGAAGGGATGAGTGAATGGTTCCAGATTGAAACAGGCGTGAAACAAGGATGTATACTGTCTCCTTTACTTTTTGGGATTACAATAGACTTCATAATGACAAAATGCTGCAAAGGTAACACAGGTATTGACTGGGTACATGGGACCCAACTAGAAGATCTTGATTTTGCTGATGACATAACTCTTATCAGTAATAATGTGAATTCCATGCAAGAAAAAACAGATAGCCTATCTTCACTGGCTAGCAAAATAGGACTTGAAATTAACAAGGACAAAACAAAAATAATGAAAATTCCCATCAATCAAAATGGAAAAATACACATAGAAGGGACAGATATTGAAGAAGTCAATCAATTTGCATACCTTGGCAGCTACATAGACCAGGATGGTGACACTAGAAAGGAAGTTAGGATCAGAATTGCAAAAGCAGCATCAATCTTCAAGAATCTTGAGAACATATGGAATTCAAAAGTTATAAGCACAAAAACCAAGCTAAGACTATTCAATTCAAATGTAATATCTACCCTCATTTATGCATGCGAAAGCTGGAAAACAACTAAAGAAATAGAAAAGAAATTAGACTCTTTTGAACACAAATGCCTAAGGAAAATACTCGGCATCAAGTGGAATGAATTCAAGAACAATGCAGAGATAAGACAGATGACTGAACAACAACCAGTCTCACGGGTGATCAGGAAAAGGAGATGGACATATGTTGGCCACTTGATGAGAAGAAATGAGCAGAGAATCCCAAAACAAGCTATCAAGTGGAACACAACAGGCCGAAGAAAAAGGGGCAGACCGCGTGAAACTCTGAAGAGAACATTATTAAGAGAGGCCAAGTTAACAGGCATAAAATCCTTTGTTGAGGTTGAAAGACTCGCCGAAGACAGGAAGAATTGGCGAACTACTTTGCGAGCCCTATGTGACGTCTAACGGCACGGGAAGGATATAAGATATAAGATATAAGATAAACTTCGTTCCGAAGAAGGCACATGATGATGACGGACCATGGGCCTTTATTTTTTTTTATGTGGTGGTAAAAAAAAAAAGCTAAAGGTAATCCTGTCATGCCTTAGAGGCACATAGACATATGGTGTTAGTGCCCATATTTTGATGTGGTGGTACCATTTTTTTAAAAAAAATCCCACTACTGGGATCTGAACTCGGTACCACTGGATTAGTAAACGGGGCGCCTAACCACACAGCAAACGAAGCCACTGAACTCTATCAATGTGAATTACGAGGCTGTGAGTATATATTTATCTTTTATAGACTACTCAAAGCATTTGATTGTGTACAACACCAGAAACTTTGGGAAATAATGGGAAAAAATGGGATTTCCAACACATTTGATACAATTAACATCACTGCTGTATCTAGACCAACAGGCAGCAGTAAGAATAAATGGTGAAACAACAACTTGGTTTGACATAAAACAAGGGGTCCGTCAGGGGTGCATATTGTCGCCTTACTTATTTAACTTTTATACTGAAAATATAATGAGGAATGTTAGAGAAGATGTAGACAAAGAATATTACGATTCCATAACAATTGGAGGTTATGAAATACCATACATTAGATATGCTGATGACACAGTATTACTGTCCATAATACAAAAAGGAATGAAAAAAAACTAATTATGTCAGTCCGTAAGAACAGCGAAGAGCAAAACTTAATGCGAAGAAAACTAAATTGATGACAACTGACAAAACAAACAAGGCAGCTGAAATATATATCAATGAGGAAAAATTGGAAGAAGTGGAGAGTTTTGAATATCTTGGATCACTGCTAACTAATAATGGAGATACAATGAGGGAAATCAAAAGGAGAACATCTATTGCTCTTCAGAAAGTAAAACAACTAAAGAATCTATAGAGAGTAACAGACAGAATTACAAAAATAAAATGTTTAAGGTCATGCATCTTTCCCATCGCAACATATGCCTGTGAGACGTGGACACTTAACAAAACAGCTGAGAAACACATACATACCTTTGAATGTAAATGCTACAGAAGAGTTCTTCCAATATCATGGACACAAAAAAACAAAACAAATATATCCATACTACAAGAACTTAATATTGAAGAAGGCTGGCTAGTAAAGAGGATTAAAAAGAGAAAACTTAAATATTTTGGACACATTAAACGTCATGATAATCTAGAGAAGACCGTCTTGGAAGGGAATATAATGGGAAAAAGAAAGAGAGGAAGACCAAGGCGAAGATGGCTGCAAGACATCGTTGATGATCTGCAAATGGATGCATCAGCAGCAGGCCGTCTTGCTCACAACCGAGAGGCCTACAGGAATGCTGTTAGGGAGGCAAAGTTCCGCAAGGGACATGCACATGAATGAATGAATGAATATATATCGCGGAATATAATAAACACTTTATCAGAAAACAACAGTTGATGAGACGAGGCGAATCGTTACTGAGTGGAAAAGGAGGGGGGGGGGGGGGGGTTCGGAAGAGAATGCAGAAAACAGTGAGTTCGTGAGCAATTGGGCAGTAGAACTGTGGAAAGTAAGAATAAAAAAAAAGCCTATGGCGTGATTAGGATCGTATGTGTTGTAAGATTACCAGGGCAACGATGTGTTTCTAAGAAACAAAATGTCAAGTTGTTTCGTTTCAGACTTTGAAATGAAAACTTCAGCCCCGTGACAGAATTCTGTGCTCTCAGTCTTTTCAAGCCAGGGTCCAAGCGACTGAGTAGCCAAGTCATTAAACATTTGCCTTCTCGTTCATTTAATGCTGGGGATTAGTACCCCCCCCCCCCACCCTCCTTTCCTCTACGTCTCATGCGAGCTTGTTTCACAGGATAAATCTGCTGTTTTTCTTTTTTTTTTTCTTATCTGTGTGCTTATGTTTCTTATCTGTATGCTTATGTTTCTTATTTGTGTGCTTATGTTTCTTATCTGTCTGCTCATGTTTCTTATCTGTCTGCTTCTGTTTCTTTCCTGCGTGCTTATGTTTCTTATCTGTGTGCTCATGTTTCTTATCTGTCTGCTTCTGTTTCTTTTCTGCGTGCTTATGTTTCTTATCTGTCTGCTTCTGTTTCTTTTCTGCGTGCTTATGTTTTCTTATCTGTCTGCTTATGTTTCTGTTCGGCGTGCTTATGTTTCTCATCTGTCTGCTTGCGGTATCAACGTGGCAGGGAGTTACAGACATCGGTTCCGAGCAAGGTGAGACTGCTGGGCAGCTGTCATGTTGTACTTCTTTTTTTATTTCAAAAGGAAGCACATGGGTCCAGAATCGAAAGCTACGCGGGTTCTCTGACCGGAAACAGGTGATTTCAGTCCTTTGACAGTCGACCCAGATGTTAAAAGAAAAAAAAAAGAGGTACTAAGTTGAGGTCAATTACATTCCAGCGCGGAGAATACTCGCCTGTACTGCAAACCGCACTGGATTATACCGTACACAGGGGGTGTCACTGGACGAATGGAAGATAATATATATCACATATAATTCATTTCTATGACCATGGGATGTCCCATGTGTTACTATGGGGACTTCGAAACATTCTTACATGACTCAAAATGCTAATAATGGGAGGTAGTCAGCCCTTGGTGTGTACCCTTCTTTCAGTACGGCAAAAATTGATCAAGACAGATCTGAAGGTCCATGTCCAGTGCACGGCCTACAGGAGACTGGTAACTTCTACAAACGGCGAGGTCATCTAAGGTCAGAATCATTTCCCTGGTGATATTCCATGGTACGGAAGACTTCACTGCCCTTGTGTGTTTGAGTACATTTGAGACTTCACACTATAGATTCATTATTAATACTGAAATTTTCAAGTGAGTGTACTCTCTTTTTCTTTTCTTTTTGTTTTTTTCTTCTTTTTCTTCTGCCCAACTGGCGTTTTCGACTTTCGCGAGCAACTTTTGTCTTGATATTCTTAGCTTAGGGAACTAAATTGTGTCCTGACCTCCTTAGTTTTGGGAACAACTTTTGCTCTAACATTCTTAGTTTTTGGAACTAAATTGTATCCTGATCTTCTTAGTTTTGGGAACTTTTGTTCTGACCTTCTTAGTTTTGGGAACTTTTGCTCTAACGTTCTTAGTTTTGGGAACTAAATTGTATCCTGACTTTCTTAGTTTTGGGAACTTTTGCTCTGACATTCTTATTTTTGAGAACAGCCCTTGCTCTAACATTCTTAGTTTTGGGAACTAAATTGTATCCTGATCTTCTTAGTTTTGGGAACAACTTTTACTCTAACATTCTTAGTTTTGGGAACTAAATTGTATACTGACCTTCTTAGTTTTGGGAACTTTTGTTCTGACATTCTTAATTTTTTGGAACAACTTTTGCTCTGACATTCTTAGTTTTTAGAACAACTTTTGCTCTGACCTTCTTGGTTTCGAAAACAATTTTTGCCTTGACATTCTTGATTTTGAAGCGTCCAATTGTTCGCTCTTTTTCATGTCCCAAACAATCCTGATAGGAGAATTTTTTAAAAACACTTTAATACTTTTTTCATTACTCACCAGACTGTTTATTTCTCCTTTGTTAATTCTAAGTAATAATCATCATCATGTTGCCCATAGAAAAAAATGAGGGACTATAAGATATTCAGAATGCTCAAATATTGTATATATTTTCCCTACTGGAATTATTGTTCTTGTTTTCATACAAAGGGAAGTTACATGTAAAATCTGCGTTTCCATGCCATTAAAAGGTGTTGGGATATGGTGTTAGACCAGTATTTTCAAAACCATTGGCGCATGAAACTTTGATGTTGTCAGTGTCACGCCTGTCGGCATTTACCTTCAGTGATTTCTCTGGTACCCCACTTTCAGAGACTTGGTGGACCCCGGAGCCTTTTTGATGTGATGGTACCGGAAAAACTTGAACCCGACACCACCGGACTTATAGCCCGATATTTAGCTCACTTTTAGTGCTCGTTTGTCTCTTAATTCAAAAGTGATGTTCTATTAATATATACACTTCCTGCACTTCACTCTTTTCTATCAAGACATTGACTTCATTATATCAAATACAACTGTATTTATGTATTTATTTATCCGATGATTCGTAAATACACAATACTCAGCCCAATGGATCTTCGTGTGACTTGTCCATTCCAAAACGCGGTGCTTCTCACTGCCTCCCTGAATGAAATGTGGTCTTGCACAAGTTGACCGGCGTCTCGCAATGATATATTCAGACTTTCCGTGATCTCCTGAGTCCATCTGCGGCGAGGTCGTCCCATTTCTCTTTTGTCGGGGACTCTGCCTTCTACTATCAACCTCTCCAAGCTATTGTGTCTTCTACTACCAACCTCTCCAAGCTAATATGTCTTCTACTACCAACCTCTCCAAGCTACTGTGTCTTCTACTACCAACCTCTCCAAGCTACTATATCTTCTACTACCAATCTCTCCAAGCTAATATGTCTTCTACTATCAACCTCTCCAAGCTACTGTGTCTTCTACTACCAACCTCTCCAAGCTACTATGTCTTCTACTACCAACCTCTCCAAGCTACTGTGTCTTCTACTACCAACCTCTCCAAGCTACTATGTCTTCTACTACCAACCTCTCCAAGCTACTATGTCTTCTACTACCAACCTCTCCAGGCTACTATGTCTTCTACTACCAACCTCTCCAAGCTACTATGTCTTCTACTACCAACCTCTCCAAGCTACTATGTCTTCTACTACCAACCTCTCCAAGCTACTGTGTCTTCTACTACCAACCTCTCCAAGCTACTGTGTCTTCTACTACCAACCTCTCCAAGCTACTGTGTCTTCTACTACCAACCTCTCCAAGCTACTGTGTCTTCTACTACCAACCTCTCCAAGCTACTGTGTCTTCTACTACCAACCTCTCCAAGCTACTGTGTCTTCTACTACCAACCTCTCCAAGCTACTGTGTCTTCTACTACCAACCTCTCCAAGCTACTATGTCTTCTACTACCAACCTCTCCAGGCTACTATGTCTTCTACTACCAACCTCTCCAAGCTACTATGTCTTCTACTACCAACCTCTCCAAGCTACTATGTCTTCTACTACCAACCTCTCCAAGCTACTGTGTCTTCTACTACCAACCTCTCCAAGCTACTATGTCTTCTACTACCAACCTCTCCAAGCTACTGTGTCTTCTACTATCAACCTCTCCAAGCTACAGTGTCTTCTACTACCAACCTCTCCAAGCTACTGTGTCTTCTACTATCAACCTCTCCAATCTACTATGTGTTCTACTACCAACCTCTCCAAGCTCTTGTATTTTTTTATGTGGCTGAAGTATCTCAGCTTTCTAATATGGTAGTGTTAACGAGCCAGTTCTCTGCAACACCTAATTCATTAGCATCTCTGTATTTCATTTCTGTTATATCTATGATATTCTAAGTGCCCTTTCTGTAACATTTCGTTTCAAATGCTGTTATTCTCTTTTCTAGTGATTTATTAAGTGTCCAATTTCGCATACGTACGTTGCCGCTGGGAATATGTAAGCTCTTAGCAAACACAACTTTGTTCTCTTGCTGGTGCCGTACTCTTCCTGTAGCGCTGGGTTCTGTGATCCACCTGCTAGTCTTCTATTGATTTTCACTGTGCAGTCGCCATTGGCGGTGATGACTGAACCTAAATAAAAGAGAAAATAGATTATTCTGCTAATTATAAAGCATAAGCCAGCAAACTACCATCATCATCATCATGTGCCGTGCCGACTGGCGTTGGCTATTATGCTTCTCCAGAGTATCCGATCCCTCATGCAGGCCATCAGCTCAGTTGGTGATCTCCTCTCACACCATCCCGTCAGACTGTCCATTATCATTTCTCTTGGTCTTCTTCTTGATCTTCTTCCTTCTATTTTTCCTGTTGTTATAATATTTTCAATGCCCCCTCTTCTCATTGCATGTCCTATGAAAGTACATTGTCTCTCTCTTATCTTTTTGACAAGGTTTTTTGTCTTTCCAGCTCTTCTCATACATTCTTCATTAGTTATTTTTGCTGTCCAGGGGATTCGCAACATTCTTCTAATAAACCACATTTCTGCTGCTTCCAATGATTTTTGTGCAGACCTGCCTATTGTCCATGATTCACTTCCATATAACAAGATAGGTTCAATATAGCAAACTACCAAGAGGCAATAAGTATAAGTCCCGTACCTGCGAGCTGGTTCTCTTTGCAGCCGATGGTATATCCTATAGAGACAACGAACCAGATGCAATACACCAACTACAAAGACACCAGCAAACCATCCTCTTTTGTCTACGGACAGGCCACTGCAGACTACCGAGCCACCGACATCGACTCAAAATTTCTCACACAGACGAGCGTGACAGTGGAGTCCAGACCCCAGAACATATCCTTCAAAAGTACCCAAAACCATGCGGACCTAAGACGAGAGACATGGCCAGAGGACACAAGCCTGGGGCAAAAGCTTTAGGGGGCTTCTATCAGGATCTGGAGAAGACTGCGAGCTTTGACATGTCGACAGGGATCAGGATCTGATGTGACCAACAACCTCGAACGAAGAAGAAGAATAACGAATGAACGAACGAACATACTTTATTTTCACAGGGTTAAGAATTGGGCACGCAGGCCGGTCTGACATTTTGCCCTTCATAGAAGAAGAAGAAGAAGAAGTAAAGAATGACTGCAAATCAAAGCAATAACACGATGATCTGAAATCAAGCCGATGATAAAGAGCTGACGATTTGGCTGAGAAGGGTTTTCGTTCTTTTTTTCCAGTCGACGACGTTACTTAGTGAACAGCTGCCGGAGAGAAATTAACCGCACGCCCAGTGAAGTAATAGGACACAGTTTTGTAGGATTAGGTCTCGAAAAAAATCGTAAACAAAACACTTTAGTGAAACGTGAGAGAAAGAAAAATCACAAGAGAATTACCTGGGATTCGAACACGGACACCGGTAGGACGAGCAGCCGTCTAGCCACGAGAGAACAGCGTGCCAACGAACTATGCTATCTAGCATCCCCCCCCCCCCTTTAAAGAAAGGCGTTTGAAACCAAAGTCATTAGTACCTGGCCAGTCGAAACGAAGATCGTGACACCTGGAAGGAAACGAGGTCATGACACAGAAATTCCGTAGCTTAGATTCAGTCTCTTGCTGGTACTAACTGTAGGCAGATTTCGTTAAATGCGTCTGGCTCGAACAATCATGCTCACTCCTCTTAATACAATTAGATTATTCTGCTAATTATAAAGCATAAGCCAGCAAACTACCATCATCATCATCATGTGCCATGCCGACTGGCGTTGGCTATTATGCTTCTCCAGAGTATCCGATCCCTCACGCAGGCCATCAGCTCAGTTGGTGATCTCCTCTCACACTATCCCGTCAGACTGTCCAGTATCATTTCTCTTGGTCTTCCTCTTGATCTTCTTCCTTCTATTTTTCCTGTTGTTATAATATTTTCAATTCCCCCTCTTCTCATTGCATGTCCTATGAAAGTACATTGTCTCTCTCTTATCTTTTTGACAAGGTTTTTTTGTCTCTCCAGCTCTTCTCATACATTCTTCATTAGTTATTTTTGCTATCCAGGGGATACGAAACATTCTTCTAATAAACCATATTTCTGCTGCTTCCAATGATTTTTGTGCAGACTTGCCTATTGTCCATGATTCACTTCCATATAACAAGATAGGTTCAGTATAGCAAACTACCAAGAGGCAATAAGTATAAGTCCCGTACCTGCGAGCTGGTGCTCATTGCAGCCGATGGTATATCCTATACAAACAACGAACCAGATGCAATACACCAACTACAAAGACACCAGCAAACCATCCTCTTTTGTCTACGGACAGGCCACTGCAGACTACCGAGCCACCGACATCGACTCAAAATTTCTCACACAGACGAGCGTGACAGTGGAGTCCAGACCCCAGAACATATCCTTCAAAAGTACCCAAAACCATGCGGACCTGACACGAGAGACATGGCCAGAGGACACAAGCCTGGGGCAAAAGCTTTAGGGGGCTTCTATCAGGATCTGGAGAAGACTGCGAGCTTTGACATGTCGACAGGGATCAGGATCTGATGTGACCAACAACCTCGAACGAAGAAGAAGAATAACGAATGAACGAACGAACATACTTTATTTTCACAGGGTTAAGAATTGGGCACGCAGGCCGGTCTGACATTTTGCCCTGCATAGAAGAAGAAGAAGTAAAAAATGACTGCAAATCAAAGCAATAACACGATGATCTGAAATCAAGCCGATGATAAAGAGCTGACGATTTGGCTGAGAAGGGTTTTCGTTCTTTTTTTCCAGTCGACGACGTTACTTAGTGAACAGCTGCCGGAGAGAAATTAACCGCACGCCCAGTGAAGTAATAGGACACAGTTTTGTAGGATTAGGTCTCGAAAAAAATCGTAAACAAAACACTTTAGTGAAACGTGAGAGAAAGAAAAATCACAAGAGAATTACCTGGGATTCGAACCACGGACACCGTTAGGACGAGCAGCCGTCTAGCCACGAGAGAACAGCGTGCCAACGAACTATGCTCTCTAGCATTCCCCAACCCCCCTTAAAGAAAGGCGTTTGAATGCAAAGTACCTGGCCAGTCGAAACGAAGATCGTGACACCTGGAAGGAAACGAGGTCATGACACAGAAATTCCGTAGCTTAGATTCAGTCTCTTGCTGGTACTAACTGTAGGCAGATTTCATTAAATGCGTCTGGCTCGAACAATCATGCTCAACTCCTCTTAATACAATTAGATTACGTCTCTTGTCGCTAAAAATGGGTATCAGAGAAATCTTGGAAGGTAAATGCGGGCCAGGGGAGATACTGACCACATCAGACTTTCGTATGCCGAAGGTCATGGAAAATATGTGCCTATCACCGTACTCCCAAATGTGCTTTAATGTCATGGAGACGGGGATTTTATCTGTTATACCCTTGCTGGCTGACTAACGTACGCAGATCAATGTCACTGAAGTGAACGTTCCGTCCTTGAACAAAAAGGCACCAAGTGAGAAACATGGATGGATGGATGGATGATGGATGGATGGATGGATGGATGGATGGATGGATGAATGGACGGACGGACGGATAGATAGATAGATAGATAGATAGATAGATAGATAGATAGATAGATAGATAGATAGATAGATAGATAGATAGATAGATAGATAGATAGATAGATAGACAGATAGAACAAAGCGGCACATTTCCTTCTTCCATGACTAAAGCTAACACCCTATGTGGCCCACATGTCCTCCAAGGAAAGAGAATTTCCCCCTTAACGCGATCCTAATCTTCGCCTTTTTGTATTTCCCTGCCACATCAGATCGTCAGCGGTTTCCGTCAAAATGTTTAGAGATAAGCACATTGTGATGCAAACGTTCCTGGCGAGTTGTCGTCTTTCACGTGTAGAGGATATTTACATGTGTCTGGGGATGTTGTTTATGATGAAATGACTCCTGTTTTTTTTAGTTTATATTCTTCTCTTCAGAGTTATCTATCCCCGGAATCAGTGGAAATAATGGGAAAGTTTTTTATTTTTTTATTTTTAGAAGGATAGAAAGAGAGAGAAGGCTAGACAATAGAATTACTATATTTGTGTGTCCTGTGGTATCTGCATGCAGTTGGGCTGTGAAGTATTAGTGCCTTCACATTTCTAGGCCTTGTCTTGTCTTGTCTTGTGCTATCTATCTTTTACTGTGAGTTGATGTTCTTTGCGGCCGATGCTGTAGAGATGTTGAGGCACAGCATCGTATCGGCGTGGGAGCGGGTTATGACAGCTATTATTTCAGTCCTGGAGTACAGCTAAAAAGTAAGGGGTGTGAAATGATTCTTTAACAGAGTCCACCACCATGGGGACTATGGCGATCCCCGCCCCGTTAGCCAAGCTAGGCCTGTTACTGGGGTGTACCAACGGAGAGGTGTAGCAGGGTCTTGGTCAGCTATGGTTTGCTAACCCTGACGCTTGCATATCAGCTATGGATCGATGACTGCATAATCAGACAACTCCTTCATACCCTCAGGAAAAAAAACCATATAAATATATACACAAAGCCACTGCAGTAAAGGTGTGATAGTCATTTGCATGTTTCTTGCGGAACTTTGCCTCCTTAACAGCTCTCCTGTAGGCCTCTCGGCTGTGAGCAAGATGGCCTGCTGCTGATTCATCCATTTCCAGATCATCAACGATGTCTTGCAGTCATCTTCGCCTTGGTCTTCCTCTGTTTCTTTCCCCCAGTATGTATCCTTCCAAGATACATAAAAAAGGTGTGATAACAAAATGTAAAACTGTTTAAAGAACAAAGTGGGAACAGCTTTGTTAATTAACCAGCACACAGTTATAGCGTTTCGGATTTCACCTTAGTCATAGATATAAATTCTCTGATGTACAACAGATAAGATTGGAGAAAATAACAGAAAGAAAAGGGATCATTTGCAAGAAGCTGCGCTGACTACTATGAGAACCGCGGACACCAATAGTCGTATCATTTGCCACAGTTTAAGAAGCACTGGCAGAGGATTCTTAAAAAAAAAATAGCCTCTTATCAGAACAGACACGTGACAAGGCTATAAATAGCGCTGACCAAACTGAAATCACAACACAGAAAAGCTACAGTGGATTTCCCGTAAGACGCCAAAAAAAAAAACATATGCGGATTTCTGATACAGTTTGAGAAACACTGTTTGAGGACTCTTAAAAATGACTTCATGTCAGAATAGACCCAGGACAAGACTATAATTAGAATTGACCGCATTAGAATCGGAGCATTTCACTTGAATGAATGTTGAGGGAGTATTTTTTTTTAGCGCCTGATGCCGGGACCGATTTACGACGCAGAAAGATGTTTGCCGCCAAGATGAATATTCATTCGCGAGGACGAATACTGAAAGGTCAAAAGTCACCAGCAAAGATCAAAGCCAGAAATCAATCGTTGATAAGAGGGAGCGAACGGAACCGGCGCCATTTTGGCTATCTGACCACGTGATTCCGTGCCTCAGCAGGAAATGATGAAATGTTCTCCACCGACAGGGTTATGGTCCCTCCCTGATCACTTGACAGAGTTAGCTCTCTTTGGAGATCACTTGACGCGGGTTGCCTCCATCACTAGACCTCTCAACAAGGGTCTTTTAGGTTTAGAAAGCAATGATTCAGACGCGGAGAAAGTAGCCACTAAAATTGCTGATCATTAGTAAAATTGCTTAGGAATTCATGAATCGCAAGTGCTTATGGTAAAGATTACATTAAGCTAACGTTCTTGCATTCACAGCACAGCTTATGTTACTCCGTGGAAAAGAAATAAAAGAAAACATGTGAATCCTGAAACATGTGAATTCTGAAACGTTTAAATCCAGACATTTTTCTAGGGCATCAAATACCATTCACCCCCAAATTCCGACTTGTACCTTATCATACTTGAAAATATTTCCTTCTATCTATCATTTGCAATTTATCATTATCTTTTGTGCAATTTGTTACTGCTTCTTCTACTACTTCTTCTTCTTCTTTTTCTTTTTCTTCTTCTTCTCATTCTTCTTCTTCTTCTTCTTCTTCTTCTTCTACTACTACTACTACTATTACTACTACTACTACTACTACTGCTGCTGCTGCTGCTACCACTACTACTACTATTACTACTACTACCACTATTTTTATTAGTACTACTAAAAGTATTACTACTATCACAACTACGAATATTATTCATACCACTACTACTCCTATTACTACCACCACCACTACTACTACTACTACTACTACTACTACTACTACTACTACTACTACTACTACCATTTCTTCAAATATCATGGAGACAAAAAAGAATAAGTATATCCATGCTACAAGAACTTAAAATTGGAGAAGGTTGGCTAGTAAAGAGGATTAAACAGATAAAACTGAAATATTTTGGACACATTAAAAACATCATGAGAATTTAGAGAAGATCATCTTGGAAGGGTACATACTGGGAAAAAGAAAGAGAGGAAGACCAAGGCAAATGTGGCTGCAAGACATCGTTGATAGTCTGCAAAAGGATGCATCAGTAGCTGGGCATCTTGCCCGAGAGGCCTACAGGAGAGCTGTTAGGGAGGCAAAGTTCCGCAAGGGACATGCAAATGACTGACTGACTGACTACTACTACTACTACTACTACTACTACTACTACTAATACTACTACTGATAGTACTGTTTCTGCTGCTACTACGACTACTACTACTACTACTACTATTACTATTACTATTACTATTTTTATTACTGCTACAAATACTACTACTACTACTAATACTACTACCACTAGTATCTCAACTACTACCATTATTACTACTACTATTGTTGCTACTACTACAATTACTACCACTACTACTACTATCACTGTTACTACTGTTACTACTATTACTACTACTACTACTACTACTACTACTACTACTACTACTACTACTGCTACTACTACTACTACTACTACTACTACTACTATTTCTTCTTCTACTACTACTACTACACTACTACTACTAAAACCATGAGGAGGGAATAAACATAAACATTAAAAAACGCTCAAAACAGCTCATCTCTACTATTTTTAGAACACTGACATCAAGGATATTGTCAGGATGACCCAGCGGGTACATCGCACCGTGACCCGAAGGATTTTCCTTGTTTCTGTGTAAGGCCCTGGAGGTTTTGGGAACGGGTAATGCTGTGGCTGGAAACGTAACAGATGAAAAATTTATCATTTAATTAAAAAAGAGCCGATTTTAAGTTGTTGTTTGTTTTAAATTTCTTGTGTTGTTTGTGTATTTGGTCCTTGACAAAGGTATTTGCTCAAATATTGAACTTTTTTTTCTCTCTTCTTTCTTGTTCTCTCTCTCTCTCTCTCTCTCTCTGTTCTCTGTCGTTCACTCTTTTCTACTCTTTCTCTCTCTCTCTCTTTCTCCCTCTTTCTCTCCCCTCTCTTCTCTCTCTCCCTCCTCTCTCTCTCTCTCTTGTCTCTTCACTACCCAAGACACGTGGGAGAGGGGTGGGGGGGGGGGTGTCTGCTGGTAACAAGAGATTTCCACTACTGTCAGACCCTCGCTGTCTTCTTGCCTGTCTCCCATGGCGCTATTTTCTCTTTACTTCACGTCTTCAGGTCTCCTTTAGATCGCCCCTTGCCTCTTTTACCTGTGTGGACTCCACACACGTATTTCAAAGGACTGTTATACGTTCTTCACGTGTAACCTCCTCATCTTACGTTCTGCCACTCCCGTTACCTGCTCACTCTCCTCATTCTATCTACCTAAAAAAAGGTTTTGTAAAAAAAAAAAAAAAACATACGCCCTTGTCCACCTTTACTACTGGAATCAATTTGACCTCAGTGGTCATTTCTCTGACTTCTGATCAGAGGGTAGGCATCCAGATTTGGCCCAGTGGAGGGGGTGGAGACGAATAGTTTAGCGCTGCCTTACAGTTCCTCTCTGCGGTTTTGATTGGCAGCTTATTGTAAGTTATTTTCATCCAGCCGACGTGGAGGCTGGACATGTACATTGGTAACAGAAAGACAGACATAACAATAGAGATTAACAGGGTCAGATAAGTAGATAGACAGAGAGAGAGAGAGAGAGAGAGAGAGAGAGAGACATACTGGTATGTTAAAATGTGTCAATAAAGAAAATAAGTATGAGATAGATAGATAGATAGATAGATAGATAGATAGATAGATAGATAGATAGATGGGATGGACGGACGGACAGACAGACAGATAGATAGATAGATAGATAGATAGATAGATAGATAGATAGATAGATAGATAGATAGACGGACGGACGGACGAACGGATGGACGGACAGATAGATAGATAGATAGATAGATAGATAGATAGATAGATAGATAGATAGATAGATAGATAGATAGATAGATAGATAGATAGATAGATAGATAGATAGATAGATAGATAGATAGATAGATAGATAGATAGATAGATAGATAGATAGGATAGACAGACGGACAGACAGACAGACAGATAGATAGATAGATAGATAGATTGATAGATAGATAGATAGATAGATAGATAGATAGATAGATAGATAGATAGATAGATAGATAGATAGATAGATAGATAGATAGATAGATAGATGTGGAAACAGAGGAAAATAAAACATTCATTGCCTCTCCGACGACGTAGTTTGATTTCCACACTTTTCCCCCTCACGAACCAACGGGAGGCTAAGATGTCACTTCAGTGGCACTTAGTGATCTAGCGAATGCCTGAATGTCAGGACCGTGATGGAGCAACAGCTTTTCACAACAACTCTTCGACGCTCATGTATTGACTAAGCGAGAACTAGCACAGCATGACGGACTGAACTGTGACACTTTGCCGAGCAACCTTCGAGGGCGTACGATAGCCTTTTATAAACAAACGAACTCGGAAAGGAAAGGTCTTGTGGGATGGGGGGCTCCCCTCAGAGCCTGAAAAGCTGTTGTTTTGAAGTGAAGTACTTTCCAGTGTTCATTTCTCTCGAAACAAGAAACTAGATTTCATAGCAAAAAAAAAAAAAAAAGCTGCCTGAAATGAGAATCAGTAGCTACATCAACGAGATCTGATATGTTATGGCTGAAGACGAGTTACATGGGACGCCAGAAACTACTGCAGGAGAGGACGTCAGAAATTGCTGTCTAGGGGGTGTCAGAGTTAGTTGTTCAGGGAGCGTCAAATAATGATATGGGGACGCCAAAGGTTTTGTCTAGGGGACGTCAGAGATTGATATCTAGGGAACGCATAGATTTATGTCTAGGGGACATCAGAGTTTGATATCTAGGGAACTCAGAGAATGATGTATAGAGGTGTCAGAGACTGATATCTAGGGAATTTAGATTTATGTCTAGGGGACGTCACAGACTGATATCCAGGGAACTCAAGAGATTAATGACTTGAGGACATCAAAGACTCATATCTATTGAACTCTGAGACTTATGTCTAGGGACATCAGAGATATCATATCTTGCGAAAGTCAGAGATTTTTTTCTATGGGACGTCAGAGATTGATATCTATGGAACCTAAATATATATATATAGGAGACGTCAAAGATTGAGATTGATGACTCGGGGACGTCAGAGATTCATGTCTATGGGAGGTCAGAGGTTTATGTCTGGGGACGTCAGAGATTCATGTCTAGGGGAGGTCAGAGGTTTATGTCTGGGGACGTCAGAGATTCATGTCTAGGGGAGGTCAGAGGTTTATGTCTGGGGACGTCAGAGATTCATGTCTAGGGGAGGTCAGAGGTTTATGTCTGGGGACGTCAGAGATTCATGTCTAGGGGAGGTCAGAGGTTTATGTCTGGGGACGTCAGAGATTCATGTCTAGGGGAGGTCAGAGGTTTATGTTTGGGGACGTCGAGATTTACGTCTAGAAGGCGAGAGAGATTTTTCTATAGGGCACGTTAGAGACTTATTTCTAGGGGATTTCGGAGATTATTGTCTACAAGACGCCAGGTACTGATGTCTAGGGGACGTGACAGATTGATGTCGAGCAAGCGTCAGAGCCTTACATCAAATGAAGGTCAGAATGATGTTTAGGAGAAAATCATTGACTGATATTTTAGAGATGATGTCAGAGACATGCCAAGAAGGCGTCGGAGAATGATATTTAGGGTACTTCAAAGACTGATGTAAAGGGGCGTCAGGAAATGATGAAGAAGGGACGACTAAGGCTTAGGCCGGGTGAGAGGTCAGAGAATGATGAAGAGGGGACGACTGAGACTTAAGCCGAGGGGTATGTCAGAGAATGATGAAGAAGGGAGGACTAAAACTTAGGCCGACGGGGACGTCAGAGAATGATTTTTAAGAGAATATCAGAGAATGATGTAGAGGGGATAATATGGGACATTCTCTTTTCTAAAGTAAATTCCAAGAATTTTGGAAAACCACCTTAGTGTAACCACTGTCACAACAACGACAGCTGCTGTTGGACACTGAGTGTTCTTTGTTACGAAACTGCGCGAGAACCACCGCAGACTTTTCTGCAAAGGAAGCAGCAAAGACTTTCACTTATTGTATATGGACTGCCAGATGTGTCGTAGCTGTTCTATATCGGTTGCTAAACGTGTCGTACCGGTTCTATAGTGGTTGCTAGGTGTGTAGTAGCTGTTCTATATTGGTTGCTAGGTGCGTCGTAGCTGTTCTATGTTGGTTGCTAGGTGTGTCGCAGCTGTACATATTGACTGATAGGTGTGTCGTAGCTGTTCAATATTGGTTGCTAGGTGTGTCGTAGTTGTTCAGGCCTTACTACAACACACATTTATCACGTGACGTTGTGAATTTCGGTCATTTTGGTCACATGACTGAGTTGTTATTGAAACTTGTTGGCGGAAATTTTGGACAGAGAACAGTTTTGTGTGGAAACTAAGAGGATGGACGTATGGACGTATTCATTCATTCATTTGCATGTCCCTTGCGGAACTTTGCCTCCCAAACAGCACTCCTGTAGGCCTCTCGGTTGTGAACAAGATGGCCTGCTGCTGTTGCATCCATTTCCAGATCGTCAACGATGTCTTGCAGCCATCTTCGTCTTGGTCTTCCTCTTTTTCTTTTTCCCATTATGTATCCTTCCAATACGGTCTTCTCTAAATTATCATGACGTTTAATGTGTCCAAAATATTTAAGTTTTCTCTCTTTATGGACGTATGCCAGGTCTTTTATCTGTCTACATGAATGCTGAGAAAGTGATTATTCACGGACTCTATATATGTGTGATCTTGGAACTGGGCTTATGCTTGGACCTCTTCTTCAATGCAGAGGTCATACGTACCTGAGTCGCGGTCAAAGTCAGCGTGAAGTGTTCCCTTGTGGATGCTGTTGCGTGCCGAGCTTCCACTACTTACAACGTAAGTCACTTCACTAATCCACTCATCCACTCATCCACCACTGGATCACACTGTAGATGTATGAGGGAGGCAAATGAGTTCATGTCCGTAAGTGCTTTTTTAGAACTCTCATACTCAGAAATAGGAAAGGAACAGCCGGTGTATCGCTTTAGGGCCTGCAAGATTAAGAGAGCTGAAGCAATGTTTCCCAACCTTTTTTTGTGTGTGGATCATGCCCCACATCAGCGCCACACCCTTGTCCCGCCACATAATAGTCGATCTAGTACTGAAAAGGTATAATAAAAACATATATCAACAACAAAAAAAAATGACAAAGAAACTGCAAGCAACAAAAATGTTATTTTGGCTAAAGATGCAACAGATACCCTGGGCAGACAGAAAAACAAAGGAATAGGCCCTCATGGAAGTTTAAGAACAACAAAAACTAGTTATAGTGAAAAGGAAAAAGACAAGTCAAAATTTCTTCGACATGTTATGAGAAGACAGAAGTTGGAGAACCTAGTAATGACTGGAAGATTCATGGGACAAAAAAAAAAAAATATGATGAAGGACAAGAGAGAAAAGTATCTCCGTGGACTGACCAAGTGGCAAGGGAAAAAAGAAAAGCATCTGAACTAATCGGAAACACCGGCAAGGACCGTGCAAGATGGAGAAGCATGATCGCCAACTCTGTCTGGCATGGCACATAATAATAAAACCTAACAAGGCATACTGTATGCGAAACCAGTTGAAGACTACCAAACAACCCCTAGATATACTGGAAAAACAGTTAGAAAAAGACACATACACAAAAAAGCACATATAACGCTTACAACAAAACTCAGAGTATTACAGAGACAGCCCGGCGGAGCAAGACAAGACAAAGCATGAAACTGTTTCCCTAACAAAGTCTTGATTCTTTCACGCTAATCTCTGGGGGTGTGGAGGTGTGGGGTGTTGGGGGGGGTGAATACGCTGTCCGATTAGGCAATCAGCGACCCATAGCCGATATGCTAGCGAACCATAGCTGACCAAGACCCTGTCCCACATTTCCGTTGGTACGCCCAGTAACAGGCCTAGCCTGGATATCAGTGCAGGGGTCGTCATATTCCCCATGGTGGTGGAGTCTGCTAAAGAAGCATTGCACACCTCCTGCTTTTTAGATGTACTCCGGGACTGAAAAAGTAGCCGCCATAACCCGCTCCCACGCCTATACGATGCTGTGCCTCAACATCTCTACAGCATCGGCTGCGGAGAACACTAGCTCGCAGTTAACAGGGAGATAGCACAAGACAAGAGAAGACAGCGCAAGACACTCATCTCACTGGAACCCATTTCGGGATTTCGAGAATCTCGGGTCTCAAAATATTAACTTAGCTTTTCACGATAAGACGACTCACGCTTTTTAAACTACTCCTTCAGTCCTTTCCCCGTGACCTGATCACGAGGCCATTACTCATCCCAGCTCAGCCGTTCTGTTCCTCCGCCCGTCCTGACATTTTCTCAGAGAAAACAAAGACAGACAGAAAGTATACGTATTTCAGTGGGTATAGATATTCCTGGCAACTTGATGTGTTTAAATTATCGGATTCAAATATTGAGCGTGAATATTTGGGCTTGGGGGGTGGGGGGGGGGGGTAAGGGGAAGTTAGGGAAGTATTGTTTGGACAAGGTTTTGTTCCAGAAACAGCTGTACAAGCTAAACAGTGGGAGGGAATGATACACTGCAGATACAAGGTTTCAGAACAAGAGACGAATGAGACATGGCAAGGTAGAGAGAGAGAGAGAGAAAGGGAGAGAGAGGAAAAAGAGAAAGAGAGAAAGAAAGAAAGAGAAGGAGAGAAAGAAGAGAGAGAGAAAGAAAGAGAGAGAGAAAAAGAGAGAGAGGGAAAGAGAGAGAGAAAAAATAGAGAAAGAAAGAGAGAGGGACAAAAGGAGAGAAAAAAAGAGAGAGAGAGAGAAAGAAGGAAAGAAAGAGAAAAAGAGAAAGAAAGAAGAGAAAGAGAGAGAGAGAGAGAGAGAACGAAAGAAAGAGAGGGAGAGAGAGAAACGAGGAGGTCTGAGAAAAGGCAGGACAAGAACCTACGATGAACCTACATATCATGTCTAGGAAGTGGAGGTGGATTGGCCAGACTCTGAGAAAACCCGACACCAGCATAGCAAGACTGACATGGATCCTCAAGGAAATAGAAAACGAGGAAGGCCTAGACTTACTTGGAGAAGAGAAATGATGACAGTGCTCAGAGACAAGGGATGCACATGGAAGGATGCAGAGAATAATCCCAAGAACAGGGATGACTGGAGGGACTTTATCCGTGGCCTATGCTCTCAATGGAATGAAAAGCGATGACGATGATAATGATGAGAGAGAGAGAGAGAGAGAGAAACAGAGAGAACAATTTGGAGACATATTCTACACAACATATAGCCTTCATATCCTTACATAAAGCACACTTGAAGTCTTTTTCGTAGAAATATTAGACAAATCATACAGTGAAGCTTACAAGATGTCCTTCCACAGACTGACACCAACTGATGATGCCAACAAGAAAAAAACAGTAGAACATAATTAAACAGCATAAACATTCATCATTTTACAACGACTGTATTTCTCCACTCTTTGTTCTGTTGGCCTTCTATCAGCACGGTCTCCGGTTACCGTCCTGGTTTAATGAATTTTGCTATTTATTGTCCAGTCCGCGGGCAAGTAGCTCCGTCTTCCAGCGTGAAACCTCTTCCATTACCACGCCACCGCCACGTCACGAGCTGGAAGATTAAACCCGCAGTGGCCAAGGACCAGGCAGTTTCTGAGTGTTGCATCGTGGGAAATACATCGATTCCCTTTAGATTTACTGGCCCCGGAAACAAAACTTACGACAGGTGGAGCTTTTAAACTGTCAGCGTCAGCGGAAATGCAAGGTACAAGAAAAGAGATGGGGAAACGCGAAATCATATGCAGTGCAGAAGTCCTTTTCTCACGGTCCACTTCTCTGAGAGTGTAATTTTCGGAATACCGTATCTGAAGACTTCTACCATATTTTCCTGACTAAAAATGAAAATATATATAATGAGGGATGATATTTTCCTGACTAAAAATGAAAATATATATAATGAGGGATGATATTTTCCTGACTAAAAATGAAAATATATATAATGAGGGATGATATTTTCCTGACCAAAGATGAAAAAATATATAATGAGGGATGATATTTTCCTGACCAAAAATGAAAATATATATAATGAGGGATGATATTTTCCTGACCAAAAATGAAAATATATATAATGAGGGATGATATTTTCCTGACTAAAAATGAAAATATATATATAATGAGGGATGATATTTTCCTGACCAAAAATGAAAATATATATAATGAGGGATGATATTTTCCTGACCAAAAATGAAAATATACATAATGAGGGATTATATTTTCCTGACTAAAAATGAAAATATATATAATCAAGGATGCCTTTCTTTTAACTGGTTTATTTTCATGGAGGTTGCATTTTTTTATTTTACAAAAATTAAATCTTTAACACCAAAGCGAAGATTCCAAGACTACACACCAAATTTATAATAAATATAGCTGCCATGTTTTTTTTTTAATGGCTGCATGAGCATGGGCTACAAAACAAAACCAGATAGAAACAGTCTTTATTTTTTAACTGTATACAAGGCTTTTAAGAGGCTAAGAGAAAGCGGAAAGTTAAAGGCACTTTCTAAATATAAGTCGTTGATTTTTTTTTAATTGATAAAAAGAAGTGATGAGCGTTTTCTTCTTCTTCTTCTGCATTCCAAGTCATTAAGGCTCAATGCTGCAGATAAACTTCGCCTCCATTCTCAATATTCTCTCTCCAGTTGGTGACACTCATTTCTTTTATATTCTCTTCTATGTTGTCTTTCCACCTCTGCCTTAGTCTACCCCTTGGTCTTGTTTCCTTTATCTCTTGTACATACATCATCATTCTTACATACGCAGAAATATGATGTACTGATAATACTAGGAGATTTCAATGCAGATATAGGAAAGGAAAAGTCAAACAGGCTCATCACAGGAAAAGAAACTCTGTATGAAACATCTAATGATAATGGATGGAGACTAATAAATAGCAGAAGCTTTTTAGAATATCTTTTTTTTTTTTTTAGGCGACTAAACTGTGGATTTGCAACCCTATGAAGTTTTTGTTGTCTGAAACTTTTGTGAGTGAATTTGACTGTAGGCTGAACATGAGTGAAAAGATGAACTTGATGCCATATCTTTCTTTCCAGCGTTCTTTTGCTGAAAAAAAAACAAAACATGACAGCGTGTATTTGGCAGCGAAGATGCTGCTCTTTTAGGCAATCATAGACTCCTTGATGACATGTCGACGTTAGGGTTAGAGAACCATAGCTGAGCAAGACCCTGTCACAACTCTGCTATGCTATCCCCAGTAACAGTCCTAGCCCCTCTCCCCCCCCCCCCCGCCATGGTGGTGGAGTCTGCTAAAGAAGTATTGCCAAACCCATGATTTTTAACCCCACTGAGGTACTGAAAAATCCGCTGCCTTGACCCGCTCTCAACCCAGCATCATTCTGTGTCTCAACACCTTCATAGCATCGACTGCAACGAACACCAGCTAACAGGTCCGGAGAGAAATAAAAAGAGGAAAAAGAAGAAGAAGAAGAAGAAGAATAACAACAACAACAAATCTTCGTAGATGACTAGTAAAAATTATGATAATGTAGCTAAGGTAGATAAGACAATAAAGTAGCTAAAGTAGATAAAACATCTAAATTACATAAGGTGTTAAAACAGATGTAGTAGATAAAGCGATAAAGCAGCTGAAGTAGATAAAGCAATAAGGCAGCTAATGTTTTTTGTTTTAAATCTTCCCGATCTTGACATGACCTGCGGGTATTCGTGGGCAACCACAAATTTATATATACCGCCTCCTCAGTGAATTTAACTTCGGGTAATCAAAAAAAAAAAACCAAATTAATATTATTCAATTCACGTGTAACATCCACCCTCATTTATGCATAAGAAACCTGGAAAACAACTAAAGAAATAGAAAAGAAATTAGACTCTTTTGAAAAAAAATGCTTAAGGAAAATATTCGGCACAAAGTGGAACGAATTCAAGAACAACGCAGAGATAAGACAGATGAGCGAACAACAACCTGTCTCACTGGTGATTGGGAAATAGGAGATGGACATATGTCGGGTACGGGATGAGAAGAAATGATCAGAGAATCCCAAAATAAGCTATCAAATGGAACACAACAGGCCGAAGAAAAAGAGGTCGACAGCGTGAAACTCTAAAGAGGACATTTTTAAGAGAGGCCAAAATATCTTATATTATATCTTATATCCTTCCCGTGCCGTTAAACGTCACATAGGGCTCGCAAAGTAGTTCGCCAATTTTTCCTGTCTTCGGTGAGTCTTTCAACCTCATCAAAGGATTTTATAATTTAGTCTCTCTTAACAATGTCCTCTTCAGAGTTTCACGCGGTCTGCCTCTTTTTCTTTGGCCTGTTGTGTTCCACATGACATGTTGTTTTCGGATTCTCTGATCGTTTCTTCTCATCAAGTGACCAACATATGTCCATCTCCATTTCCTGATCACCCATGAGACTGGTTGTTGTTCAGTCATCTGTCTTATCTCTGCATTGTTCTTGAATTCGTTCCACTTGATGCCGAGAATTTTCCTTAGATATTTGTTTTCAAAAGAGTCTAATTTCTTGTCTATTTCTTTAGTTGTTTTCCAGCTTTCACATGCATAAATGAGGGTGGATATTACATTTGAATTGAATAGTCTTAACTTGGTTTTTGTGCTTGTAACTTTTGAATTCCATATGTTCTCAAGATTCTTGAAGACTGATGCTGCTTTTGGAATTCTATCTTCCTTTCTAGTGTTACCATCCTGGTCTATGTAGCTGCCAAGGTATGCAAATTGATTGACTTCTTCAATACCTGTCCCTTCTACGTGTATTTTTCCATTTTGATTAAGGGGAATTTTCATTATTTTTGTTTTGTCCTTGTGAATTTCAAGTCATATGTTAGCCAGTGAAGACAGGCTATCTATTTTTTCTTGCATGGAATTCACATTGTTACTGATAAGAGTTATGTCATCAGCAAAATCAAGATCTTCTAGTTGGGTCCCATGTACCAAGTCAATACCTGTGTTACCTGTGCAGCATTTTTTCATTATGAAGTCTATTGTAATCCCAAAAAGTAAAGGAGACAGTATACATCCTTGTTTCACACTTGTTTCAATCTGCAACCATTCACTCATCCCTTCTTCTGTCTTCACTGCACAAACATATCCATTGTATAAGTCCTTAACGATGCTGACAGTTCTAGATGGTATTCCATATAGACTTAAAATTCTCCATAATGAATCTCTATGTATGATATCAAATGCCTTTTTAAAGTCTATGAAGTTAAGTATTAATGGTTTCTGCTTTTCAATATGTTCTTCGAGTATTATTCTGAGAGTAAAGATCTGGTCGAGACATCTTCTCTCTTTTCGAAATCCTGCTTGTTCTTCTCTTTTGCGGTATCCACTATATCTTTAAGTCTTTTCAAAAATAGTAGGTATAAAATCCCTTAATGAGGTTGGAAAGCTCGCCAAAAAGAAGAAAATTTGGCGAACTATCATCCGAGCCCTATGTGACGTTTAGGGACATGCAAAGGATATAAAATGTAAGAAGATCGTGGAATTCACGACGTAAGTTTCACAGATTAAACATAACTAGAAAAAAAAACATTAATCACAGTTGAGTAGTGTATACGAAAAGGTTGCCTGCACTGTACTTCCATCACAGAAATTGCTTTCCTTTATTGCACACAGTGAGAGAACACAAAAAATATATACATAAAGCAGGGCTCGCCTCAGTACTCCAGCTGTCGTCATGATGAGTAATAATGAGATATGTTTGAAGAAGGAAGTTTAAAGGGAGTTGAAATTCACTTATAACAGATAAACTTTCTTACACATCTTCCTCATGATGATGATAATGATGATGACGATGATGATGATGATAATGACGATGATGATGATGATGAATCAGAAAATATCACAATGATCTTTTAGGAGATGACAGTTTGTCTTTGATTTGGTTTCTGAATTAGATCTTCACATAAACCACTATGATATGATATCTAATTCTTAAACTTACATTTGTTTCAAGAAAAGTTAGTTCATTGTGCATATTGTTCTGGTAGAACTAAACCAGTGGTTCCAGAACTTGGTCCTCTGCTTCCCACTCTACACCACTAATTCCCCCCCCCCCCCTCTTTTCCCATTCAGATGTTCTGATGGTCTCTGTAGCTCATTTTTCACTCACTGCCGCCCTAGATCTTTCTAGCGCCCGTGGCAGGAGACCGCCCTGGATCTGCTCAACGCGCCGAAGGGAACGGCAGCCCGAGATTTTCTCAGCGACCAGGGGCGTCCGGCCAGAATCTTCTCAACGTCTCGGGGGAGAGAGTAACGACCGCACTTGGATCTTGTCAACGCCTCGGGAGAGGGAGGAACGGCCGCACTTGGATCTTGACAACACCTCGGGGGAAGGAGGAACGGCAGCCCTGGATCTTGTCAACACCTCTGGGGAGAGAGGAACGGCCGCACTTGGATCTTGTCAACGCCTCGGGAGAGGGAGGAACGGCAGCCCTGGATCTTGTCAACACCTCTGGGGAGAGAGGAACGGCCGCACTTGGATCTTGACAACACCTCGGGGGAAGGAGGAACGGCCGCCCTGGATCTTGTCAACACCTCTGGGGAGAGAGGAACGGCCGCACTTGGATCTTGTCAACGCCTCGGGAGAGGGAGGAACGGCCGCACTTGGATCTTGTCAACACCTCGGGAGAGAGAGGAACGGCCGCACTTGGATCTTGACAACACCTCGGGGGAAGGAGGAACGGCAGCCCTGGATCTTGTCAACACCTCTGGGGAGAGAGGAACGGCCGCACTTGAATCTTGTCAACGCCTCGGGGCTTTAATTATGGCTCTTCTCTCTCAACGCCAAGAGGAATGAGCGCCCTGAATCTTCTGAACGTCCAAAAGGGTGGCACCCCTCCCCCGGATCGTTTCAACGCCCCGAGAGTGACGGCCGCCCTAGATCTCCTCAACGCCCCGGGGGTGGGGGGACGGCCGCCCTAGATCTCCTCAACGCCCCGGGGGTGGGGGTACGGCCGCCCTAGATCTCATCAACGCCCCGGGGGTGGGGGGACGGCCGCCCTAGATCTTCTGAACGCCCCGGGGGTGGGGAGACGGCCGCCCTAGATCTTCTTAACTCCCGGGGGGAGACGGTACCATCCAATTTGGGAGCCACTGATAAAAGCTAATAAAAAAAAATTCTAGACATTTTCTCACGAGAAAATTTTCATTTCTACGTCTCCAGACTGCGTCCTCTCACCAAGAAAGGAGGGGGAGGGGGAGGAGGGAAGCCAGTAGCAACCCACACACAAACCGGCTTCCGGCCGCTATAGTGTCTCACATGGCGACCGTCTCTAACAACATCATCTTACAGCCCCTGTTGATATTACATGCCAAGCACGTGCTGGTTTTTCCATACCTTTGTTTGCTGAAGATGTTTGATGAAGCGTCTCCCGCGGTTCTCTATGATGACCATGTTTGGCGTTGCTGGCCATTTCCGTTTTCCTCATGGCAAACAGTTAATGGCCAGCTCGCGTCTCAGGAGCAAATACTTCTAAAGAAAACCGAAAATCATCATTTTGTAGTGCTAGTAATAACAATCATACAGAAATGAAATCATATCTTAAACCAACAGCCGCGCGGGAATGGTTCTCCCAGAGAGATGAATTCACTGAGAAGTTTTCTCCAAGCGTGGAAGCTCTGAGATAGCAGACTCACTCTCTCCGGTTACAGGTCTCATCGATTCCGTAATTGCGCTCGTTATACGGATGGTTTACCCCGGCGTTCAGATAACGATGGAGTCGGTAATGCTCCTCGTTATGTGAATTACAATGTAGATCTTGCAGGATTTGACGGTAGATTAGAGATCTATTCGTGTCTTACGTCGTGTCTGTCGCTAACTGGGTTTGTTGCTTTCTATTCACATTCATTTTCTGCTGTTTAAAAGATGGGTGTTGTAATGGACGTTGCTACTAGAGGATTGGTTCTGAACCTGCTACTAGAGGATTGGTTCTCAGTCTGTTACTAGAGGATTGGATTTCAGTCTGCTACTAGAGGATTGGTTCTGAACCTGCTACTAGAGGATTGGTTCTGAATCTGCTACTAGAGGATTGGTTCTGAATCTGCTACTAGAGGATTGGTTCTGAATCTGCTACTAGAGGATTGGTTTTGACAACACCTCGGGGGAAGGAGGAACGGCCGCCCTGGATCTTGTCAACACCTCTGGGGAGAGAGGAACGGCCGCACTTGGATCTTGTCAACGCCTTGGGGGAAGGAGGAACGGCCGCACTTGGATCTTGTCAACACCTCGGGAGAGAGGAACGGCCGCACTTGGATCTTGACAACACCTCGGGGGAAGGAGGAACGGCAGCCCTGGATCTTGTCAACACCTCTGGGGAGAGAGGAACGGCCGCACTTGAATCTTGTCAACGCCTCGGGGCTTTAATTATGGCTCTTCTCTCTCAACGCCAAGAGGAATGAGCGCCCTGGATCTTCTGAACGTCCAAAGGGGTGGCACCCCTCCCCCGGATCGTTTCAACGCCCCGAGAGTGACGGCCGCCCGATCTTCTCAACGCCCCGGGGGTGGGGGGACGGCTGCCCTAGATCTTCTCAACGCCCCGGGGGTGGGGGGACGGCCGCCCTAGATCTCCTCAACGCCCCGGGGGTGGGGGGACGGCCGCCCTAGATCTTCTGAACGCCCCGGGGGTGGGGGACGGCCGCCCTAGATCTTCTCAACGCCCCGTGGGTGGGGAGACGGCCGCCCTAGATCTTCTGAACGCCCCGGGGGTGGGGGACGGCCGCCCTAGATCTTCTCAACGCCCCGGGGGTGGGGAGACGGCCGCCCTAGATCTTCTTAACTCCCCGGGGGGAGACGGTACCATCCAATTTGGGAGCCACTGATAAAAGCTAATAAAAAAAAATTCTAGACATTTTCTCACGAGAAAATTTTCATTTCTACGTCTCCAGACTGCGTCCTCTCACCAAGAAAGGAGGGGGAGGGGAGGAGGGAAGCCAGTAGCAACCGACACACAAACCGGCTTCCGGCCGCTATAGTGTCTCACATGGCGACCGTCTCTAACAACATCATCTTACAGCCCCTGTTGATATTACATGCCAAGCACGTGCTGGTTTTTCCATACCTTTGTTTGCTGAAGATGTTTGATGAAGCGTCTCCCGCGGTTCTCTATGATGACCATGTTTGGCGTTGCTGGCCATTTCCGTTTTCCTCATGGCAAACAGTTAATGGCCAGCTCGCGTCTCAGGAGCAAATACTTCTAAAGAAAACCGAAAATCATCATTTTGTAGTGCTAGTAATAACAATCATACAGAAATGAAATCATATCTTAAACCAACAGCCGCGCGGGAATGGTTCTCCCAGAGAGATGAATTCACTGAGAAGTTTTCTCCAAGCGTGGAAGCTCTGAGATAGCAGACTCACTCTCTCCGGTTACAGGTCTCATCGATTCCGTAATAGCGCTCGTTATACGGATGGTTTACCCCGGCGTTCAGATAACGATGGAGTCGGTAATGCTCCTCGTTATGTGAATTACAATGTAGATCTTGCAGGATTTGACGGTAGATTAGAGATCTATTCGTGTCTTACGTCGTGTCTGTCGCTAACTGGGTTTGTTGCTTTCTATTCACATTCATTTTCTGCTGTTTAAAAGATGGGTGTTGTAATGGACGTTGCTACTAGAGGATTGGTTCTGAACCTGCTACTAGAGGATTGGTTCTCAGTCTGCTACTAGAGGATTGGTTCTCAGTCTGCTACTAGAGGATTGGTTCTGAACCTGCTACTAGAGGATTGGTTCTGAATCTGCTACTAGAGGATTGGTTCTGAATCTGCTACTAGAGGATTGGTTCTGAATCTGCTACTAGAGGATTGGTTTTGAATCTGCTACTAGAGGATTGGTTCTGAATCTGCTACTAGAGGATTGGTTCTGAATCTGCTACTAGAGGATTGGTTCTGAGTCTGCTACTAGAGGATTGGTTCTGAATATGCTACTAGAGGATTGGTTCTGAATCTGCTAATAGAGGATTGGTTTTGAATCTGCTACTAGAGGACTGGTTCTCAGTCTGCTACTAGAGGACTGGTTCTCAGTCTGCTACTAGAAGATTGGTTCTGAATCTGCTACTAGAGGACTGGTTCTCAGTCTGCTACTAGAGGACTGGTTCTCAGTCTGCTACTAGAAGATTGGTTCTCAGTCTGCTACTAGAAGATTGGTTCTCAGTCTGCTACTAGAGGACTGGTTCTCAGTCTGCTACTAGAGGACTGGTTCTCAGTCTGCTACTAGAAGATTGGTTCTCAGTCTGCTACTAGAAGATTGGTTCTCAGTCTGCTACTAGAAGATTGGTTCTCAGTCTGCTACTAGAAGATTGGTTCTCAGTCTGCTACTAGAAGATTGGTTCTCAGTCTGCTACTAGAAGATTGGTTCTCAGTCTGCTACTAGAAGATTGGTTCTCAGTCTGCTACTAGAGGACTGGTTCTCAGTCTGCTACTAGAGGACTGGTTCTCAGTCTGCTACTAGAAGATTGGTTCTCAGTCTGCTACTAGAGGATTGGTTCTGAACCTGCTGATAGAGGACTGGTTCTCAGTCTGCTACTAGAAGATTGGTTCTCAGTCTGCTACTAGAGGATTGGTTCTGAATCTGCTGATAGAGGATTGGTTCTGAACCTGCTAATAGAGGATTGGTTCTGAATTTGCTAATAAAGGATTAGTTCTGAATCTGCTACTAGATGATTGGTTCTCAGATCTTTTTGCCCCATGCATTCTTTTCACCATATGTCAGAATGTTCTTTCCATCCATCCACCTCTTTTTTTTTATCCACTACCGTCTGACTAACATAAATGCATTTCAACTAATATTTCAACTGTTTAAATCTGTCAATCTGTGGTTCCAACTATTCCCGTGAAATCTCTCCCTGGGAGGAGGGGGCGGAGAGAAGGAAGTTCCTAACTGTTTGAGAATCACTGTGCTAGAGATATATTCCAATACGTCTGACAGAGAGTGAGCCATATATTCGGTAGTGTAGACGTATGAGAAGTTTAAAAACTGATGCGGAATCCATACAGAATATAGAAGGAGATAAATGACAAAGGAAGGCAAGGTTGAAAAGAAAAGAAGCAGCGATATTAAAAATAGGAAAGGAGATTCGGGACGGTAGAGGATGGTCCAGCCGGGACACCGCTACAAGGTTAGGATGGCGCTCACATTGTTTTAAGGACGACCAGCAGGGCGTACGAAACTCAGAAGTGAGTAATCAGTGGCAGGGGATGGGGGAAAGGTGGGGGCGCTATGGTGGGGGTAGAGAGGAAGAGCATTTTACATATTTCTTCCCGGAAGTCACGGAGTGGGATATGTGTGTGGTGGTGTGTGGGCTGTATGCGTGTAGTATGCCTATGATGTATATGTGTGTGGTGTGCGTGTAGTGTGTGACTGCTTTGTGGTGTATGTGTGTGGTATGTATGTGTGCTGTGTAGGGGTGTGTTTTGTATGTGTGGTATGTGTGTATATTTGTGTGATGTGTATGTATGTGTGTGGGTGTATGTGTGTGGTGTATGTGTGGGCGATGTGTTGATGTGGGCGATGTACGGTGTTGGCTATGGTATATGGTGTGTGTACATGTGGTATGTAAATGTATGTGTGTGATGCATGTACGTGTATGCGATGGTGTGTGTGGTGTGTCTGTGTGTATTGAAAGAAATAACGAAATAGCAGGTAAATAAAACTCCTACATCTGAGGTCACAAACATCTACACCTTCCTCCCCCACTTCCTTTCCACACACACACACACATACACACACACACACAAACACACACACAAACACACACACACACACACACACCTCCAACAAACTCCAAAAATGGTTAATGAAACGACCTGATAATCACATCTCAAAGAGCTGATTGTGCACGCAAAAAAAGATGACAACAGGGAACATTCTTTCCCTGAAGTGGCCTTCACGACTGGAACTGTCCTGGTTAATTAAATGAAGAAATTGAAAAGGAAAACGGCAATGGGAATACATTATTTATAGGCACGACTTGCCCGTCTACTTGCTCAGAATTTTTGAGACAAAAAAGACGTAGAAGTTGCTCAAGATCAATGTCTGAATTTTTGTGATGCAGTTTTATACAACTACAGAAGACGGTTGCGTTAGAACAACTGCAGGTGCAACGTGGACCATTGAAAGAAATCTCTCTCTCTCTACTCTCTCTGAACCTTAAGTGCCCAGGGCACATGCGAATTCTCCAAGGGTTTTCCACAAAGGCCTGCCATTTGCCTCATATTTTGTCCGCTCTTGCCCGGTTGAGCACTCCATTGCTCAATATCCTTCTCTCTCTCTCTCTCTCTCTTCTCCATGTCTCCTTTAATCTACCCTTACTTCTGCTCCCCTGTGGTGTCCTTATTAGTGCTATTTTTGATAGTGAGTTGTCAGTCATTCGGAGCGCATGTCCCAACCATCGCCAGCGTCTTTCCTCAATAATTGCTGTCAGTGGCTTCATCTGCATTTCTGCCAGCAAGATGTTATTTCTTACGGTGTTTGGCCAAAATATTCTTCGGATTCTTCGTAAACATTTAGTCTGAAAAGAATTCAACGTGTTTTCTATGGGTTTGGTGATTTTCCAGCATTCACTTCCATAGAGTAGTACACTTAAAACATTACTCTTAAATATCCTGATTTTCGCCTTCAAAGTTTAGTTTTTTAGATTTCCATATACTCTCCAGCATTGCAAAAAACCTTGTTTGCTCTTTAGATTTCCATATAGTCTCTAGCACTGCAAAAAACCTTGTTTGCTCTGTAGATTTCCATATAGTCTCTAGCACTGCAAAAAACCTTGTTTGCTCTGTAGATTTCCATATAGTCTCCAGCATTGCAAAAAACCTGGTTTGCTCTAGTAAGAAATAAGGTGCTCAAAGAAATAAGGATCAAGGGAAAAAAAACACTTTGGCCATCAAAAGACATATTCTGAAGACCATACTAGAAGGAAAGGTGGAAGGAAAAAAAAAGAGCGAAGAGTAGATAAAAGATGTAGATCGAGAGATAAAACATACGAGAGTGGACAGGATACAGCCTGTCTGAGAGGGCACCATGAAGTTCAGGGAAAGAGGAAACTGGTATGCATTACGGCAAAAAATTAGTGCAGAAAACGGCATGCGATGACGATGACTACGAGATGATGATGATGACGAGATTGTGGAAGCTGGACGATAGTTTTAGGTTCGGCTCTAGGTGTATAAAGAGAGAAGACATTTTTGTTTCTCCAGATGAATGGGGAAGCTGTTTTTTTTTTTTAGATAAAGAGAGGAAATTGTTTCTGAGATAAAGTGCGGAAACTGTTTTTGAGATAGAGAGAGGAAACTGCTGAAGAGAAATACGAAACTGTTTATGAAATAGAGAGAGGGGAAACTGTTGAAGAGAATAAGAGAGGAAACTGTTTTTGACATATACGAAATTGTTTATTAGATAGGGAGAGGAGACTATTGTTGAGACAGAGAGTAGAAAGTGTTTAAGAGACAGAGAGAGGGAACTGGTTTTCAGATAAACGAGACTGTTTATGAAATAGAAAGAGGAAACTGTTTCTGATACAGACGAAACTGTTTAGAGAGAGGAAACTGTTTTTGAGATGAAGGGGAACAATTGTTTTTTTGAGATAGAGAGACCCAAACCTTTTTTTAAATTAGAGAGAGGAAACCTTTGTTGATGTAGAAGTTAAAAACTGTTTCCAAATAGATAGTAACAACTGTTTTTGAAAATGGAGGATTAAAAACTGTTCTTAAGAGAGATACAGGAAACTGCTTTTCTGATATAGAGGAATACAACTTTGAGAGAGACAGAGAGAGAGAGATAGAGGGAGGGAGAGAGAGGAGGAGAGAAAGAGAGGGAGGGAGATAGAGGAAGAGAGAAAGAGAAAGAGAGATGGAGGGAGGGAGAGAGAGGAGGGTAGAAAGAGAAAGAGAGAGAGATGGAGGGAGGGAGAGAGAGGAGGAGAGAAAGAGAGGGAGGGAGATAGAGGAGGAAAGAAAGAGAAAGAGAGAGAGAGATGGAGGGAGGGAGAGAGAGGAGGGTAGAAAGAGAAAGAGAGAGAGAGATGGAGGGAAAGAGAGAGAGGAGGGTAGAAAGAGAAAGAGAGAGAGAGAGATGGAGGGAAGGAGAGAGAGGAGGGGAGAAAGAGAAAGAGAGAGAGAGATGGAGGGAGGGAGAGAGAGGAGGGGAGAAAGAGAAAGTAAACTGTTTTTTTTTAAGATGTAGAGGAGACAATTTATGTTTAGATCAAGAGAGAAAGAGAGAGAGAGAGGGAGAGAGAGAGAGAGAGGAGAGGAAAGCAGTTTTGAAACGGAGCGATAAATCTGTGGTTTTTTTTTTCTGAGACTGGAAGGATGAAACTGTTTTCTGAAATAGAGGGAGAAATCTGTTTTTTTGACATAGGGGGAGGAAACTGTTTACGAGATAGAGCTCTTGTTCCCAGGAAGCCACCAAATTAAAGAGAATTTACATAAGCCACGGCTCGTGAGCCCGTAATGTCTACCGGTCGTAAAGCCAAGAGTTTATATCAGAGGGGAGTGGCGAGCAGATTTTGTAGAACGATAGCGTGATCAAGGCACAGCAAGTCGCAGAGGAACAGGAAAGAAAAGACGGGCCCTAGGGCTTAAGATAACAATGGAACCGTGGGACAGTTTGGGGAAGGCATTGCCCTACATCTCTTTCCGCTTTGTTTTTATAAAATTCAGAACATTGCACGGCCTAAACAGATCTCAGAGTGCTGTGTTCGGATTGGTCTTCCTTCTCCTCCTCCTCATCTTCTTCTTCTTCTTCTTTTTCTTCTTCTCCCGCACCCTGACCTAAATGACCTTCGCAATGTCCTCCTGGTATGGCAGGACTATGAGTGTGTATATTATGTACTGCATCTGTACAGAAAATGCACTGAAGTACACGATAATCCAATGGCTAGTTATATCAGTGAGGTAGTGGACCTTCACGAGCCATACTTTAGCCATAGTGCTCCATCATCAGCAATTTAACAATAGTACAACACAAGACGCTCTGATGATATACACATTCATTCATTCATTCATTCATTTGCATGTCCCTTGCGGAACTTTGCCTCCCAAACAGCACTCCTGTAGGCCTCTCGGTTGTGAGCAAGATGGCCTGCTGCTGTTGCATCCATTTCCAGATCGTCAACGATGTCTTGCAGCCATCTTCGTCTTGGTCTTCCTCTTTTTCCATGATTGCTGCTTGGGTTTCTTGGTATGTTTCCAGAAGATAGTTTACCATTGCTTTCCTTCCGGGCAGTGACTGTACTAGTCAGTGATCGTACCCATTGTCCCTACACTGAGATCATCTGCCTACCATCATAGAATGGTGACCATAACCAACATTATCTGTCAGCTGCTCTCCCATTCCATCCACCACCTGCTCCCATGGCTTCACGTCACCCTGATCGGGGGGCTATACGGGTACTCCACCTTGCCCAAGGGTGTCCCGTAGACTGACGGAGGTAAGGAGGCGTCTTACTTCTCCTTTGATAGGGGATACCCCTACCCCGCTAACCATATACACAATAGAACAATTTTTCTACGGAAAAGAAAGAGGGGCATGCCATTGGGGACAAGTAGACGAACAATACAGGAAGAATTAAAGGAAGCAGGAAAGACATAAGAGAGAGACAATGTACTTTCATAGGACATGCAATGAGAAGAGGGGCATTGAAAATATTATAACAACAGGAAAAATAGAAGGAAGAAGATCAAGAGGAAGACCAAGAGAAATGATACTGGACAGTCTGACCGGATGGTGTGAGAGGAGATCACCAACTGAACTGATGGCCTGCATGAAGGATCGGGTACTCTGGAGAAGCATAATAGCCAACGCCAGTCGGCACGGCACCTGATGATGATGATGATGATGAGGAAAGACATAGGCTTGAGATATCCAGATTTGCTCAGGTCAGAACCGGCTGGAGAACCTTTGTTGATGCCTTATGCCCCATTGCATCGTGTCCATGGCAGGACAAGATCAGGAACGAAGAGGTCTGGGACAGAGCAGGATAAGAGCCTATGAACCTACAAATCATGTCTAGGAAGTGGAGGTGGATTGGCCACACTTTGAGAAAACCCGACGCCAACAGAGCAAGACAGGCACTGACATGGAATCCTCAAGGAAATAGAAAACGAGGAAGACATAGACTTACTCAGAAACAAAGGATGCACATGGAAGGAAGCATAGAACAATTCCAAGAACAGGAATGACTGGAGAGCTTTTATCCGTGGCCTAATCTCTCAAAGGAGTGAAAGTAGATGATGATGATGATGATGATGATGATGATGATGATGCCCCATTGGGAGCACAGAGGACTGATGATGATGAAGTCCACAAACTCCATCACTGAAGAAGATCCATAACCAGTAATTAAATGTTTAAAGTACACGCAGCAAGATGGTGACTGAATCCAGGCTGCATGAGGATGAATATCTCATACGACGAAGTCAAATTACTGGTTATAACACAGAATATAACGCCGGGCAGATATGCCAGAAAAGGGTTGTGGTGCCCTCATAAGAATTCACACAAGACACCTTGTATCTCAGCCACAATTACACCACCTAACGAATCACGAAAGCTAACTAGACGAATCTAGAACTCCAGTTAACTCAAGATTCTGTCTCCCAGACCAAACCTCGTGAGTACTTCACATGAGAAAGGATAGACACGTGATCGAGAAGATTCTACATGTTAATAGCCACTTACCACAACTCTGATGCCAAATCTTTCATAAATTATCTTAATTATCTACTTACGTTTGTCCATCTCATCCAGCTTGTACTATAGCCTGTCCAGGAAGTCTATCAGCCAACTCATGTCCATGCACACCCACAAGACATGGACATAATACCCACTGTAATCCCCTTGGGGGGAGGGGGGAGGGGTGAAGACGCTGACCCATCAGGCAATCAGCGACCCATAGCCGACATGCTAGCGTAAGGGTTAGCGAACCATAGCTGACCAAGACCCTGTCCCACCTCGCCGTTGGCACCCCCAGTAACAGGTATATCCTGGCTAACGGAGCAGGGATCGCCATAGTCCTCGTGGTGGTGGACTGTGCTAAAGAAGCATTGTACATCCCCTTGCTTTTTAGCTGTACTCTAGGGCCGAAAAAGTAGCTGCCATAACCAGCTCCCACTCCGATACGATGCTGTAACCAGCTCCCACTCTGATGCGATGCTGTAACCAGCTCCCACTCCGATGCGATGTTGTAACCAGCTCCCACTCCGATACGATGTTGTAACCAGCTCCCGCTCTGATACGATGTTGTAACGAGCCCCCACTCCGATACGATGCTGTGCCTCTACACATCTACAGCATCGGCTGCAAAGAACAGCTCGCGATTACAGGGAGACTGCACAAGATAAATAATCCTCTCACACGTGATTGTCCCAAAAAGTTCACCCATTCTCCTGCAAGAAAATTGTTTCTCAGTCTTCCTTAGCGTGTCTGCCAGAACACCATGAGACACTCCTTGATCACCTAACAACCCGGTTGCCGCCTATATCGCCTCAATCTCCATGCACATGCTGGATGTAGTGACGAAAACCATCCGATCTCTTAGCTACAACTCTCCCATTTCGATAGGGGGAAATGTTTCTTTATTCCTCTCGAAACTTTACTTCTACGTAGCGCAAGCTACATTTTGAAATGGAGGATCTGAAACATCATCATCATCACCATCATCATCATCATCATCATCACCATCATCATCTTCTCCGTCTTTCACTCCCTTATGAGCGTAGGTCACGGATAAAGGCTCTCCAAGTGTCCCTAAATGTATAAACTAGGAACAAAGTAGGAACACGGACGTTCCATTTTTGCCAGATAAAAAGCGCGAGCCTTGATATGTATAGGGGATATAGTCGTGAATGTAACAAACTATTTCCACGTTAAAAGTACATTTATTATGCATCAAATAAACCTGTAAATGTATGAAGAGTTTTTGTTTTAGAAAAAAGTAGTACTAGTTAAATAATAAACCTGTTCCTACTTGTTTCCTTAATTGAACTTAATACTGAAGAAGTCTGGCTAGTAAAGAGGATTAAACAGAGAAAATTAAATATTTTGGACACATTAAACGTCATGATAATCTAGAGAAGACCGTCTTGGAGGGGTACGTAATGGGGAAAAAGAAACTGAGGAAGACCAAGGCGAAGATGGCTGCTAGACATCGTTGATAATCTGCGAATGGATGCATCAGCAGCAGGGCATCTTGCTCACAAAAGAGAGGCCTACAAGAGAGCTGTTAGGAAGACAAAGTTTCACAAGAGACATGCAAATGACTGATTGACTTCTTTTTTCCCTAGTTGATACGTTGTGGTATCACAGCTTTACTGCAGTGGCTCCTTGTATGATTATATACTCATACACTAATTATTGTGTGCTTCAGTTGTCCCTGTCCTTGGATTTATTCCTCTACCTCCTACCACGATCATCCCTTTGCCATAAGCACTGTCATAATTTACCTTCTCCATACAGTTCTATGTCTTCCTCGATGTCTATTTTCCCTGAGAATTCCGTGTCAGTGCCCGTCTTGTTCTGCTGGCGTCAGCGTATGACCAAACCACCTCCACTTCCTAGACATGATTTACAGGTTCATAGGCTCTTTTCCTGCCCTTTCCTCAGACCTCCTCGTTTCTGATCTTGTCCCGCCACATAATGTTTCAAAATCCTCCTCAAGCAGTAGTTTATGAATGTTTGTATCCTCTGTTGTATTGTCTTAGTCATCTCCTATGTCCCCGAACCATAAAGCAGGACATTCGAATTTGAAGCGAAGAAAAAAAGAAGAGTGAGCAGAAATCGGATTTGCTTGTGAGATCACAGGAAAATAAGGCTCTTAATGTCAGGCACAAGAAGCCTGTGAAAACACTTGTGAGCATTGTTAGGTGACAACCACTCCATGAACAGCCTGCCTCTTTCTGACATAATCAATGGCAACAGCGAGCCACATGATAATGATTTGAGAAGCTAAGTAGTTTGACATCCCCCTTATGTAGATTGACATCCCCCTTATGTAGCTTGATGTCCTGAACTATTGCCTCATCCCAGGAATTTTATCTCACGCCTAGAGAACACAGCAAAAATGTGACGACAATTTTATCTCAAATACATTTCACCTGCTGTCAACAGATAAACAATAATCCATAACTTCACGACTTCACAAGCTCAGAGCGAGATACTACGATGGTGCATCTACAGAAGGGTCGTGTTCTGGTAAAGAAGAGCACTCTTCGTTCAGTTTACTCAGAAAGATGTACTGCGGTGAAGATCAGTGCGCCTATAGACTTTTTAAAAGATGGAAAAATATAATTAACTAACTGACTGATTGACTAACTGACTGACTGGCTGACTAACTAACTAACTAACTAACTAACTAACTAACTAACTAGCTAGGTAACTAACTAACTAACTAACTATCTAGCTAACTAAATAACTAGCTATGTAACTAACTAACTAATTAACTGACTGACTAACTAACTGATTGACTGACTGACTGACTGACTAACTAACTAACTGACTGACTAACTGACTGACTGACTGACTGACTAACTAACTGATTTACTGACTGACTGACTGACTAACTAACTAACTAACTAACTATCTAACAATGCAACCAGTCAATAAACGAACCAACAGACTGACTGATTGACAAACAAATAGGTCAACCAACCAACCAACCAGCCAGCCAGCCAGCCAACTAACCAACCAACCAACCAACCAACCAATCAAACAACGAACCAACAAACCAATCAACTAAATAATCAACTAACGAAAAAACCAATCAAGCAACCAACCGGCCATCTAACCAACCAAACAACAAACTAACCAACTACCTAACCAAATGACTAACTGACTGACAGACTAACTAACTGACTAGCTAACTGACTGACTAACTGACTGACTGACCAACTGACGGACTGACTGACTCACCGACTAATTAACTTTTAACTAATAACTAACTTACTGACTGATTTACCAACTAACTGACTGACGCATTGACTAGCTGATTGATCAACTAAGTAACTGATTTACTAACTAAATAGCACTGTTTATTGTATTCTATCACTGCCATATAACAAACAAAAAAAAAAACGTTTTACTGAGAATTAACCTTCCAATACGATCTCTCTTATCCATTTTCCCTTAATCCCACATTTACGCTATCCTTCAGATTTTCCATCCACCATCGGGACATCCTAGGTCCCGATAACGTAACAGAGCTTGGTGTAAACTACAGCAATAAAGATTAATTAAGACAAACGCAAAAAGCCCACACATGGCTAGACTTACCACTCCTGTAGGGACGCTTTATGGCAGTTTCCTGGGACCAGTGGTAACATTAGCGCCTGGAACAGAACGGGGTTTGGGACACACCAGAATAATAATTGTTCCCTCAATATGAAATCAGAACTTGTATTATTGCCACGGCTGTCGCATTTATCTGATATAGTGTGTCTGTAGGAATGAAACCTAAAACCAGTAGTCGTAGTTTGACCAGCAAGATTCCTACAAAGTCTGTTCTTTGACAGCTGGGGCTGATAAGAGACCCAGACTTTCTTATTCCAGTAAAAGAAGAGAATTTGTTCTCCCATGAATATTTCCTAGATTTTGGACCCTTTCTTCGTAATATTATCTTACATTATCACTGCAAATGGCTCAAATAGGATCAAACGTTTAGTCTTTTTTTTTTTTTGGTTGTTGCTCAGAATCTGTCTTTTGTACCCGTTTGCCAAAAAAAAAAAAAAAACCACCGGGAAAGACTGGCCTCCGATACCCAGTCAGGTGGTCATATTATTGCAAAGCAATGGTTCCTAATCTTTATAACCGCGGTCCCCCTTTTGGGCTGTGGACCCACTTTTGGGACTGAAAACAGATGTGGACTCTATTTTGGGCCTGAAGAGAGTTGTGGATACCCATGGGCTTGAGGACAGCTGTGGATCTCCTTTTGAGCCTGAAAATATCTGTGGACCACTTTGGGCCTTAAAATAGCTGTGGGTCCCTTTTCAGCCTGAGAACAGCTGAGGACCCCCGATTACAAAACATACCAATAAGAAAGACCTAGATGATGTTAATATTATTTTACAATCCAGTTAATTCACTTGTTGGTTCGCGGATTCCCCCCCCCCCCCTCTGTCTCCCCAAATCCTTCCTCGGACCCCTCAGAGGTCCATGGACCAGAGGTTTAGAACCTCTGTGTAAACAAAAATAAAATTACATGCCCCTGAACCTCTGGTGATTATGACCCAATGAATAATTAGAAATCTGGAGCCAGGTTTCGGTGGGGTATCCGGCATACACGAAATGGCAATCAGGGTCTCCAGCATACAAGGAATGGTAATCAGGGTCTCCAGCATACAGGGAATGGTAATCAGGGTCTCCAGCATACAAGGAATGGTAATCAGGGTCTCCAGCATACAAGGAATGGTAATCAGGGTCTCCAGCATACAAGGAATGGTAATCAGATTCTCCAGCATACAAGGAATGGTAATCAGGGTCTCCAGCATACAAGGAATGGTAATCAGGGTCTCCAGCATACAAGGAATGGTAATCAGGGTCTCCAGCATACAAAGAATGGTAATCAGGGTCTCCAGCATACAAGGAATGGTAATCAGGGTCTCCAGCATACAAGGAATGGTAATCAGGGTCTCCAGCATACAAGGAATGGTAATCAGGGTCTCCAGCATACAAGGAATGGTAATCAGGGTCTCCAGCATACAAGGAATGGTAATCAGGGTCTCCAGCATACAGGGAATGGCAATCGGTATCCAACATACAGGGAATGGCAATCAAGGTCTCCAGCATACAAGGAATGGTAATCAGGATCTCCAGCATACAAAGAATAGCAATAATGGTCTCCAGCATACAGGGAATGGCAATCAGGGTCTCCAGCATACAAGGAATGGCAATCAGATCTCCAGCATAAAAATAATAGCAATAATGGTCTCCAGCATACAGGGAATGGCAATCAAGGTCTCCTGAGAAAGTTTGTAAAGTCATGTAAAATTACTTCTTCTCATTTCTCCAACTTCGATGCTTCCCCTCCTTTCCCCTCCCCCAGCATCTTCTATTGATTGGGTATTTTGTTTTCATCCTCTGCGGGCACGTCCTTAAAGCTGGGGTGGTTGTCTTAAAACAGGAGAAGACTTCAGGGGCCCCGAAGCGATGTACCGGCTAGACCCCCCCCCCCCCACGTCCCTTTTGAAATAAAGATCAATCCATTATTCAATCAATTAATCAATCAATCTCTAGGTCTCTCTCTCTGTTTCTCTCTAGGTCTCTCTGTCTCTCTTTCTCTCTCTGTCTCTCTAGGTTTCACTGTCTCTCTTTCCCTCTCTGTCTCTCTCTAGGTATCTGTCTCTCTTTCCTTTCTCCCTAGGTCTCTCTGTCTCTCTTTCCTTTCTCTCTAGGTCTCTCTGTCTCACTTTCCCTCTCTGTCTCTAAGTCTCTCTGTCTCTCTTTCTCTTTCTAGGTTTGTCTCTGTCTCTCTAGGCCCGTTGCTCTTTGCTGTCTATATCAATGATCTTCCACTTCATCTTAAACACTCTTCTTGTGACCTTTTTGCCGATGATTGCACGGTCTACACCAGTGACTACGATTGTATTAATCTATAATAAACTCTTCATGTCGAGTTATACAATTTAATTAGATGGAGCAAAAATAATGGCATGATTATAAATACCGATAAAGCAAAATCAATGCTCATAACAACAAGACAGAAACTACAAAACGCAACAAAAACAACACTTCTGCTCAGCATGGAAACATCACAGATAGAAAACATTAGCGAGCACAAAACACTAGGTCTTATTATTGACCAACATCTGACCTGGAACTCTCATGTGCAAAGTCTAACAAAGATCATCGCGCAAAAAGTATACCAGTTAGCCAAAATTAAGCACTTCATCGATCAAGACACAAGGAAGACATACTACATAGTACATGTACAAACACATTATTGCTCAACAGTCTGGGATGGTCGCTCAGTGTCAAATACAAAGAGGCTTTGCTCAATCCAAAAGCGAGCAGTAAAGCTTATTAGTGACAAAGATCAAGCACAAACAACTAACCAGCGCAAACGTATCAAAATTATTGCCTCTTAAGACCAGGTTCCTCTTCAACAAAGCCAAGTTAGTACATCAAATTCTTTCACGGCATGCCTCGCCCTATCGATGGAACCTGTTTAAATTCAGCCCAAAGTGCAGCCAACGCTTGAACAACATGTCTTCCAAAACCTAGACTTGATCTTTAAAAGAAAAGCTTTAGTTATTCTGCTGCTCATCTTTGGAATACCCTCCCACCCTATATAACAAATATAAATTATACTCCTTCCTACAACTACAAACTTTCCCAATACCTATTTGATGTCGACTACATGCCTCCATGAATCATAAAACTTAAAAGTTATTTTATACTGCTGTTACAGACACCAGTTAGAGTTAATTGTTTATTCTGAATAGTCCAGAAATTTGTGTTTAGTAGATAGTCATTTATATATATATATATATATATTATATATATATATATAGTTACTTCTGTACTGAGTGAGTGGATAAGAGCGAAACGTAAACGTTATATTTTATTTTATGGGTTTCTTAGCTTCAATATTAATTATGTTTGCTACATGGACAGCATATTTGTAGAATGTCTGGAATAGAGTGAAAGTTGCATGATAAAGGGTAGAATGTCAGATGCCCAATTCTTAACCCTTTTGAAATAAAAATCAATCAATCTTTCTCTCTCTCTCTCTCTCTCTCTAGGTTTTCTCTGTCTCTCTCGTCTGGATTTGCTTTCTCAGTTTTATCCATGGATATCACCCTTTTCATTTCTACACCCCTCCAGTATCATCATCATCATCATCATCATCATCATCATCATCATCATCATCATCATCATCATCATCAGGTGCCGTACCGACTGGCGTTGGCTATTACGGTTCTCCAGAGTATCCGATTCTTCATGCAAGTCATCAGTTCAGTTGGTGATCTCCTCTCACACCATCCCGTCAGGCTGTCCAGTATCATTTCTCTTGGTCTTCCTCTTGATCTTCTTCCTTCTATTTTTCCTGTTGTTATAACATTTTCAATGCCCCCTCTTCTCATTGCATGTCCTATGAAAGTACATTGTTTCTCTCTCTTATTTTTTTTTTACAAGATTTTTTGTCCTTCCAGCTCTTCTCATACATTTTTCATTAGTTATTTTTTCTGTCCAGGGAATTCGCAACATTCTTCTAATAAACCACATTTCTGCTGCTTCCAATGATTTTTTTTACAGACTTGCCTATTGTCCATAATTCACTTCCATATAACAAGAGAGGTTCAATATAGCATTTTAGGACTCGTTTTCTAACATTCATTGATAAGGATGTGTTGGCTAATATGTTTCTCATTCTCTGAAATGCAGTCTTTGCTTGGTCTATTCTGTCCTTAATTTCTGTTCTGCATTTCTCATCTGAAGTTATTACTGCTCCAAGGTATTTGAATTTCTGCACCTGCTTTAGAATAGTTCCATTTAATTTTATACTGCATGTTGGTGGATTCTGTTTCTTAGATATAACCATAGTCTCTGTCTTTTTGATGTTCAAAGTAAGGCCTGATATATATATATATATATATATATATATTATATATATATATATATTATATATATATAGATAGATAGATAGATAGATAGATAGATAGATAGATAGATAGATAGATAGACAGATAGACAGACAGACAAACAGACAGACAGACAGATAGATAGATAGATAGATAGATAGATAGATAGATAGATAGATAGATAGATAGATAGATAGATAGATAGATAGATAGATAGATAGATAGATAGATAGATAGATAGATAGATAGATCATTTTGTATTAGAAAGCAATACAGAATATCTCTGATAGATGTAAGGGTTTATAGGGGTGCAGATGTTAACAGTGATCACAACCTGTGCATAGGGAAAATAAAACTAAAATTGAAAAGCCAACACAAGAAATCAGTACACAGAAAGATAAACAGCCACAGCCTACAAGAAGAAAATACTAACATTAATTTCAATCAGGAACTTGCCAATCATTCCAAAACACCCAGTGAAGTTAAGGAGATAAGTATAGATGAATTATGGAATTCTTACAGCACAGCCATAATCACAGCAGAAAAAGCGAGCGCTGGACTGAAAAAACCAAATAGAAAAGTATGGATATCAGATAAAACATGGAAGTATGTACATGAAAGACGAGCAGTCAAATTAGACATGTTGAATGCAAAAACAGATCTTGAAAAAGATCTGGCGAAAGCAACATACAAAGAAATAGACAAGAAAGTAAAAAGTTCAGCTAGAAGGGATAAAAGGGAATACATAGACAATATGGCGAAAGAGGCAGAAAAAGCAGCAAAAACAGGAGACAGCAAAACTTTATATAACATACAAAAGAGGCTAACAGGTACTATTACATCTAAAGAAAGACCAATCCTTGGCAAAACTGGAACACTATTAACATCAAATAAAGACCAAAAGCAAAGATGAGCTGAACACTTCCAAGAAATACTTAATCGACCACACCCAAAAGAATTGTTAAACCTTGAAACTGACTTACCAGCCCCACAACTAAATGTCAACCTAGATGAAATTAAATTGCATGAAATTGAAACAGCAATGAATTTAATGGCTTACAACAAAGCTGCAGGTGAAGATGAAATAACAGCCGAAGTGCTAAAAGCTATCAATAGTGACAACATGAGACAACTACAGAGAATGTTTAACAAGATTTGGAAAGAAGAAAAGGTCCCTTCTAATTCGAAGAAAGGAATCATTGTTAAAATACCAAAAAAAAGTCAACCTTAGTGACTGTAACAACTGGAGAGGAGTAACCTTAATATCAGTTGTGTCAAAAGTATTCTGCAAGGTCATTTTGAATAGACTCAAAGATATAGTGGATACTGCAATGAGAGAAGAACAAGCAGGATTTCGAAAAGAGAGAAGCTGTCTCGACCAGATCTTTACCTTCAGAATAATACTTGAAGAACATATTGAAAAGCAGAAACCATTAATACTGAACTTCATAGATTTTAAAAAGGCATTTGATAGCATACACAGAGATTCATTATGGAGAATTTTAAGTCTGTATGGAATACCACCTAAAATTTTCAACATCATTAAGGACTTCTACAATGGATATGTTTGTGCATTCAAGACAGAAGAAGGGATGAGTGAATGGTTCCAGATTGAAACAGGCGTGAAACAAGGATGTATACTGCCTCCTTTACTTTTTGGGATTACAATAGACTTCATAATGAAAAGATGCTGCACAGGTAACAAGGGTATTGACTGGGTACATGGGACCCAACTATAAGACCTTGATTTTGCTGATGACATAACTCTTATCAGTAATAATGTGAACTCCATGCAAGAAAAAACAGATAGCTTGTCTACACTGGCTAGCAAAATAGGACTTGAAATTAACAAGGACAAAACAAAAATAATGAAAATTCCTCTCAATCAAAATGGAAAAATACACATAGAAGGGACAGATATTGAAGAAGTCAATCAATTTGCATACCTTGGCAGCTACATAGACCAGGATGGTAACACTAGAAAGGAAGTTAGGATCAGAATTCCAAAAGCAGCATCAATCTTCAAGAATCTTGAGAACATATGGAATTCAAAAGTTACAAGCACAAAAACCAAGTTAAGACTACTCAATTCAAATGTAATATCCACCCTCATTTATGCACGTGAAAGCTGGAAAACAACTAAAGAAATAGAAAAGAAATTAGACTCTTTTGAAAACAAATGCCTAAGGAAAATACTCGGCATCAAGTGGAACGAATTCAAGAACAATGCAGAGATAAGACAGATGACTGAACAACAACCAGTCTCATGGGTGATCAGGAAAAGGAGATGGACATATGTTGGTCACTTGATGAGAAGAAATGATCAGAGAATCCCAAAACAAGCTATCACGTGGAACACAACAGGCCGAAGAAAAAGAGGCAGACCGCGTGAAACTCTGAAGAGGACATTATTAAGAGAGGCCAAATTAACAGGCATAAAATCTCTTGATGAGGTTGAAAGACTCACCGAAGATGGAAAAATTGACGAACTACTTGCGAGCCCTATGTGACGTTTAACGGCACGGGAAGGATATAAGATATAATATAATATATATCAGGCCTTACTTTTATGCGATTACAAAAATCTAACTGCAGCATAGTTATTTTGCTACGAGTTCATTCTGATGATCGAATTTTGCTAATAGGAAAGTACCAGAAATAACCCTTGTGACGAAAGATTGAAAGGAAAGGAACAAATATATATATATATATATATATATATATTATATATATATATATATATATCAAACCATCCTCGGAAAATTATCAAAACTGGGAAACGCTTTGAGAAAATGACGATACATTATTTAGAAACCCTGGATAGATGATGTATAACTTATGTACGAAGTTATGAAAAAAGAACAGTAGGAAGATCCATCCATCCATCCATCCATCCATCCATCCATCCATCCAGCAACAGTCTATGGGCTACCAGGTGTGTTGTAGCTAGTCAGGCTTTGTAGCAGTACACGTTTAAACAAGTGATGACGTAACCGTTGGTCAGCTGGTCATGTGACTGATCTGTTACTGAATTTGTCCCGAGGGGAATTTGTGACGGAACTTTCGCTGGAAGAACAGCTGTGTGGAGGCTAACAGGAGGATGGATGTGTAGAAGTATGCGAGACCTTTGTCTATCTATTTAATCGCCGAGAAAGTTATTAAGCATGGGAGTATATGTGTGAAATCTTGGAACCGGACTCAAGCTCGGACCTGTTCTTCAATGTAAAGGTCGTTCCTGAGTCCTTGGTCAAAGTCAGCGTGAAACGTTCGTTTATTCTGTATGTTGAGCAGTTGCTACTCACAACACAAGTCATCGCACGTACACTCATCCACCACTAGATACACCGTACAGGTATAAGGGACAAACGTACACGTTCATCAAGCCCTCCGTCTATCCAGAATACTCTCTGACATAAATTTACTATATCATAAGTTCTCTCTCTCTCTCTTTCACTTTACTGAATCTCCAACAGCAACGTTCCAATAACGCATGTTTTCACGTATAAACAATGTAAGAGCCATTCTTTATAACCGCTACAAAAAAATATTTATTCAGTATCACATCAAAGGGAGGTCATGCAAGCAAACAAAGTGGGAACGCTAATCTTGATTTCTGTTAATGGCGGGAACTATAGCTAGGTCACGTTTTCGTACATAGCTCGAGGCCATTGGCGATGGCACGATTCGTTCAAAGTGGCTTTAAGGCAGGTGGTATATGTGTATATAGACTTGGTGTGGGCAACTTGATTGTAATCTATCTATCTATCTATCTATCTATCTATCTATCTATCTATCTATCTATCTATCTATCTATGTTCGTTCGTTCGTTCGTTCTATCAGAGAAAGGCATTCATGTATACAGCACACACACATTTTTATATATTAGTTCTTACATTTAAACAATTCTATACCGAGTATATTATACGTTAATATCGTGGTTATGATATTATGAAAATAATTAGTGGAAAAAGTGAATGAAAAAAGAGCAAGTGAACGACAACTATACAGATGCGTGCGCAACAGCAAAATATAAAGGGGATTTCGTACGGCGATGTGATGAAACAGACTGGATGAACAATGAAGGCAGTATTCCCTGGTGCAATGGCACAAGATGATGATGATGATGAGATTGATTTTTTTTTTTTTTTGGTCTCTCATGAAAAACTCATTTCTTTCCCTAAAATCGCACACCTGTCTAGAATCTTCTATAGACCAGGTCCCGTTTCTTTCATTACTAATATAATTTTTTTTAACCATATTTTCCAAGCTAAACAAAATACACTTTCCAGAAGTAGACAATTAAATTCATATGAATAAGACATCAAACATTTGCGCCAAACGTTATAAAGCAATTGCACAGGTGCACAGAGTTCTGTTTATTCTTTTATAGCCATAGCAGAAATCCTTCCGCCTAAACGCATTAATTTTATTGTTAAAAGGGGTCGGTTAAGGCGTATGTATACAGTAAAGCCATTGGCGGAAAAAAAGAGCTACAGTATTTTTGGAGTGCGAAACACCTGCTGAAGCACGTGGTGGAAGGAGATTACTATAGACGAAGAGAATGAGTATGAATACAGCATGGCGTGAGCAAAGTGGTCTCCGGAAGACGCAGAATATCTACTTGTACGGAGAGGTGCTCTGGATTAAGCTGCACACAGCAGAAATGTCAGTGGATGATGAGCTAATCTGTGATAAACACTGAAGCTCAATCTTCATGAGATAGTCCGTCCGTCCGCCTGTCTGTCTGTCTGTCTGCCTGTCTCTCTGTCTGTCTGTCCGCCTGTCTGTCTGCCTGCCTGTCTGTCTGTCCGCCTGTCTGTCTGTCTGTCGTGTCTGTCTGTCTATAAAGAATTATATGTCATGAAATAAAATAATGCAATATGTAGGTCAGGAAATAAAGTGATACACGCTACAAAGTAACGTAATATATTACACATGCCACGAAATAAATTACATATATCTGTCACGGAATGAATAAACGTGATTCGTCTATTATAAAATGAAGTAACGTGTTATATTTGTCGTGAAATGAAGTGATTCTCTGGTACTCGTGGCACTGCTGTTTTTTTTTTTCTTATGAGTTACCTCTGGTGTGAACGAGTTGGGTCTGGTTGTCGTGACGCTGCCGGTTGGAATGACCAAACTCATTGTCCGTTCTCAGTTCCCCTGTGGGGGGCGGGGGGGGGGGAATGGACAACGTGGTTGAGCACGTGACCGTTGGACAGGTTAGATTTGTCTTTAGTGAGCTGGGTGTCTCGTCGAGGCCCATGGCGGCAGCACTGTTGTATACTGGGGGTGCTTTGTCCGTTTGCCTTGACATGATAAATGTTATGATCGAGATGTGGAGGTCGTGAGTATGACTGTCTTGTCAGTGATGATCTCAGAGTGCTGTTCGAGCCGCCTCGTTCGTGTAAGTTATTATATGTCCATGATTGTAAGTGTCAGGTAATGTCCAGTCAAAATATGGTATCAGTAGTCCTAAGCGTGACATTTTCATTCTTTATGAACCAACTCGCTCAGAATAAGACTAATAAGTTATGAATTGCAGTTTTTTTTCCTTGAAGATTTAAGTTGTACAACATACTTTGCTTGAGTTATATTGTTACGTAAAAAAAAGTGATTATCTAGAAGCGGGGGTGGTTGATTCAAGAAAACTGACTATGAAAGCAAAGATCCTGGTTTGAATAATAAAGTTTTGGATAGTTGGATAGTGAAAGTGGTAGGAAATTGGAGTTCCACCCAAGCCACTGTGTTAGTTGTCATTTCCCTATCCAGTAGAAGCATTACAAGAACCCCTTTAAATTGGTTTGTCATTTTCCCATAGTCATAGAAACACTACAAGAACCCATTTAAATTGATTTGTCATTTTCCCATATCCACAAAAACACTACAAGAACCACTTTAAATTGGTTTGTCATTTCCCTATCCAGTAGAAACACTACAAAAACCTCATTTATTTGGTTTGTCATTTCCCTATCCAGTAGAATCATTACAAGAACCACTTTAAATTGGTTTGTCATTTTCCCATATCCAGAAAAACACTACAAGAATCCCTTTAAATTGATTTGTCATTTTCCCATATCCAGAAAAAAAAACCAAACTACAAGATCCCCTTTAAATTGGTTTGTCATTTTCCCACATTCAGAGAAAAACTACAAGAACCCCTTTAAATTGGTTTGTTATTTCCTCATATCCAGAAAAACACTACAAGAACCACTTTAAATTGGTTTGTCATTTTCCCATATCCAGAAAAAACACGACAAGAACCCCTTTAAATTACGTCCAGGCAACATGTGACGCGAGACTTAGAATATGACGAGAAGAAGTATTAATACTTATATAATATATGTAATAGTTTACACAAGGAGACAAGAGTGTTTGAGATACCGAAGAGTTGTCTTCTCTGAGAGACGTGCAGTGCAGTTAAACAAGATGAAAACCAAGTACTGACATTTGAGAACAAAATCCTGAGAAGAATTTGTAGACCAGTAAGTGATTCTATAACACAAAAATGGAAGATAAGAAATAACAAAGAAATATATGTAATGTAATTTTTACCGCTCTGCTTATAACAACCATTATGAAAAAAAAACAGCAAGAGACTGAGGGCATTTAGAGAGAACAGAGGAGGATAGACAAAGAAAGATGGCCTGTACGGGAGGGATGAACGGGGATAGACCAAGAGGCAGACTTAAGACAACGATGGCGAGACAGCATAGAAGTAGATTTACGTATCTTGGAATCGACAATTGGCAAGAAAATATGAAGAACAATAAAGAGCATCAGTTTCTCGAGAAGCTGTTGGAATCAGCAGCTTCTCACTGTAGAATAAAAAGAAGATGATGATGATGATGATGTTGATGTTGATGATGAAGAAGAAGAAGAAGTAGAAGAAGAAGTAAAAGGAGTACGTTGTAGTCCAATTCCAGAGGTGCTCCAATACAATATATGTAAAAAAAAAAAATCACTTACCTTATCGAATTTTGACAGTTATGTGACAGGACAAATAGAGCGAGGTTGAGAGAGAGAGAGAGAGAGAGAGAGAGAGAGAGAGAGAAGGAGAGAGAGAGAGGGCATGCCACTTTTAGAAGACAGCCCTTTGTGAAGGAAGTCTGTGATACCCGCTCTCCCGATGAAGAACAGAAATAACTTCGGTTAACGTGACAGAAGGAAGGTGGGGCTGTGCTACACCAGGACCTGGTCATTTGACGCTGCTGCTACAGACTTAACTGCCGCTTTCGGATATCACCTCAGCTTCTTTCCCTGAACCCCAGGGACGAATTCTAGAGTCATCATGTCACGAAGGACGATCCACAAGAACCTTTCCCGTGATTCTCCGTTTCACGCCAGCATGCCACAACCACAAAGGGTTGGACATAAAACAGCGTGAATGTATGCGGGTACTCTCTAATGTTCTAAGGATACTATGAAACAAGTTCATTTGTCTGCTATTCTTTTTCTTCATTTTGGTAAAGTGCCCAAATGTCCTATCTCTAAATGCTGCCAATGTTTTCACTTTTTTTCCGCTGACTTTAAAATTGCCCTGTTTCTTATAATACATTTCACATCTTAAAATGCCGCCCCAGCTTTATTATCTTAAAATGCTGTCCCAGCTTTAACATCTTAAAGTACCGTCTCAGGTTTCATATACACTGACATAGTTTACATAACTTCTTAAAATACGCACATAGGTTACACAATTTCTTGAAATATTGACATAGCTTACACAATTTCTTTAAAAAACTGACCCAGCTTACACAGTTTCTTAAAATACTGACCTGGCTTATATAATTTCTTAAAATACTGACCTGGCTTACACAATTTCTTAAAAAACTGACCTAGCTTACACAATTTCTTAAAAAAAACTGACCTAGCTTACACAATTTCTTAAAATACTGACATAGCTTACATAATTTCTTAAAATACTGACCTGGCTTACACAACCTTTTAAAAAATATCGTTTCTATTTTCATAATTTCTTAAACATTGTTCATACTTTCATGAAAATCGTATTTTTTTAACAAATATTAAAACACCAGCAGCACTTACCTCCTTCCCCACCCCCTTTTTTTACTGCAGCCAATCACACCTCAAGTCTTCATTTAAATATTCTCAGTACTCCACCACACGCACTCTCGGATGCAGCGTCTTGCAAGTCACTGCTAAGTGCTCCTCTCTTTTTTTTCCTATTATTCCCCCCTTCCTATTTCTTGTATACTATACATGTGAGTTTTTATATTACCTTCTCTCATTATTTCTTTGTTATGTACGTATCTGTATGATTAAGGTGTGAACCGAAACGTTTACAATCGTGTGCTCGTTAATTAATAAAACTGCTCCAACGTTTCTTTTAAATAGTTTTAACATTCTATTATCACAGGCTTACTGCACTGGCTTCGTCTAGTTTTATATACCTAGTTTTATATCATTCATTCATTTGCATGTCCCTTGTGGAACTTTGCCTCCCAAACAGCACTCCTGTAGGCCTCTCGGTTGTGAGAAAGATGGCCTGCTGCTGCTGCGTCCATTGCAGATCGTCAACGATTTCTTGCAGCCATCTTCGTTTTGGTCTTCCTCTTTTTCTTTTTCCCATTATGTATCCTTCCAATATGGTCTTCTCTAAATTATCATGACGTTTAATGTGTCCAAAATATTTAAGTTTTCTCTCTATAAGTTTTATATACTAGTTTTATATATGCTTTGGGGGGGGGGGGTGAATACCCTTGTCCGATGAGGCAATCAGCGACCCATGGCTGACCAAGACCCTGTCCCACTTCTCCACTGGCCATCCGGGCAGAGTCTCCCCATGGTGGTGGTGTCTGGTAAAGAAGCACTGCGCACCCCACACCTGCTTTTTTAGCTGTACTCCGGGACTAAAAAAAGTAACTGCCGTAACCCGCTTCCATTCCGAATACGATGTTGTAGCTCAACACCTTCACAGCATCGGCTGCAAAGAACACCAGCTCGCAGTTACAGGGAGATAGCATAAGATAAGAAGACAAGACAAGACAAGACAAGATATATACTTTAACCTAAACAAACTATTCTTAAAATACTGTCCCAATGTTTATATTTCTCTTTCAACGCACTCCTAAAAGTTGTATCTAAAACCCTATTATAAAAATCCACTCTAAATATCACAATGCAAGCTACCCATAGTTCCTGCCCCAGTATGTCAAGTTTGGCTGTCCTAAAGATTATTGTTCATCTTTCTTAGTTGTATGATCTTGTCGACATTCTCCTGATGTGGTTAATGCACCTGGTCGTCCCAGACCACATTTTTTTATTGATCACCCCCCCCCAACCCCATTTTCCCCACCTAACATTCCAAATTTAAAGTAGTCTTGGAGTACTTTTTTATTTTACCTAAACTAGAAACCTTGCCCCTAAGGGAACAATTAGGCATAAAACTGACCAAATCGTCCTCTATGGTGCGAGTACCTCAAGATATGTCTGGACACTCACGATCTGCACGGACACTAAATATAGTCTCCCATAAATGTTACACTGGCACAAAGGACGCCCAATTTTACTTGAATAAATTAGGAGAAATGACGACTGCGATGAAACTGGTTCTAGTGATGAAAGAAGATGGAGGGGTATGGTTCAGTTTTACAAACGAAAAAAAAACAACACCCACACACCCCCACAATACATATCCATACACACAAACACACACACATCCACACACACTCTCTCTCTATCTCTCTTTCTCACACACAGACAGAAAGAGTGAGGAAAATTGGCAGAAACAAGGGTTCTAAGGACTGTCATAGCCGGAGGTGGGGTTTAGGATACGCTCTCCACCCCAACTAAATGTCTCCAATGGCGTGCGTCACAAATAGCTTTTGACAGTCAAGTCCAGAACTGTTCAAACTGACAGGAGAAGGGGCGAAGGCGAATATCTGACACCTGAAGACCAGACGTCTCGGGTAGATGAAAGTCTTGTTTGGTAGCTCATCCGAGAGAAGGAAAACTCTGATTTAAAACCCGCTGCTGGCGAGATTCTTCAGCTGTCGTGCGTGGAAAGGGGCTCCTCCCGGCAAGCGAAGAAAGGTGCGAATAAGGTTGCCGTGCGGCGCCACCGTGGAAAAGGCGAAAGAAAGGATTAAGTGAAGTAATCAGTAGTCTTGAGGTCAGGACTGCTCAAATCATGGCACCTCTACTCTGGAGGTCGGTCACGTCCTATGTGCACCCATACCGGGCGAATTGCCTGAATGGTTTAACCCAGGGGTTAAACTATGACACTGCTGGCGAGATTCTTCGTCTGCCGCGCATGGGGTGAAACTCCTCCCGGCAAATGAAAAAAATACGACTAGGGTTGCCGAGCGACGCCGCTGTGAAAAAGTGATAGAAAGGATAAAGTGAAGATTAATCAGCATGTCCAGTAGTCTCGCGGCGAGAGCTACTCATACCACGGTACCTCTACTCTAGAGGCCGGCCACGTCTGATATATACCCATACTGGTGAAATATGCCTAAACCGGCTTAACCAAGGGTTGAAACTTGATGACTACTCATGTCATGGTACCTCCGCTCTAGAGGTCGAACACATCCTAAACACGCTCATACTGGGATAATATGCATAAACCGGCTTAACCCAGGGGTGAAGCCTACTAGTGGCGAGGATTCGTCCTCCTGGACAAAAGCTCCGTCCTGGTTCCAACTAGGAAGGGTAGCGTCCACGACCACAAAATGCTGAAGTCGGAGACACTGGATTAGGGCAGTCTAGACAGGCAATCACCTCTCACCCGACGGGGATATATGCGTATCCTAATTACGCTGAGGTTTTCCGGTGAGAAAGTCCAACGCTGGACTAGATGGGCAACCACCTCTCACCCGGAGGGGATATACTGATATCCAAAACACGTCGAGGTTTTTCGGTGAGAAAGTCCAACTCTAGATTAAACTGGTGCAACGAAAACCACAGTGTCACGCAATCCCGCTTCTGCTACCCACTGAGAATACAGATCCAAACCCTGCGATACTCTGAAACTCATGTGGTCCTCTCGTTGATCTTTTTCGGCCCTCACGGGGACCACAGGACCAATCAAGGACCACAGGAGTAAATTCAATAGGATCACGGGGCGATCTTGGTGGTAGAAGCGAACGAAGAAGAAGAGAAGAAGAAGAATAGTCAGAAACAAGAATGGCAGAAAGTAAGATGAGCATGTGTAACTAAAGAACGTACAACGATCCAATATTTTGGCACAACGCCTCTTTCAAGGATCACACATAAAAAACAACACAACAGGGCATCCATTCGAAGGTCATGAACGATGTCTTGCAGCCATATCTCTCCTGCTGACGTTTAATGTGTCCAAAATATTTAAGTTTTCTCTGTTTAATCCTCTTTACTAGCCAGCCTTCTTCAATATTAAGTTCCTGTAGCATGGATATAACTGTTCTTTTTTGTGTCCACGATATTTGAAGGACTCTTCTATAGGATTTATATTTAAAGGCACTTATATGTTTCTCAGCTGTTTTGTTAAGTGTCTAGGTCTCTTAGGCATATGTTGCGATAGGAAAGATGCATGCCCTTAAAAATCTTAGATCTGTCTGCTGCTCTCCACAGCTTCTTTAGTTGAAATATCCTTTCTGTGCCAATCTGTCTTAAAGGGATAAGTATTTGATTTTTTTTTTCATTTGGTTTTCATGCTTTTATCATTTGTGTTGTTTTTGTGTGTGATCCTTGAAAAAAGGGGGCGTTTGCCTGAATATTGAATTTCTCTATGTTCATTATTTATTTCTGCTCCTCTTACTTTCTGCCAGTCTTATTTCTGTCCCCTTCCCTTCCTCGTTCTGTCCTTTCTAAACCATACATTTCTACCTTTATTCATCATCATCATCATCATCATCATCATCATCATCATCATCATGTGCCGTGTCGACTGGTGTTGGCTATTATGCTTCTCCAGAGTACACGATCCTTCATGCAGGCCATCAGCTCTGTTGGTGATCTCCTCTCACACCATCCCGCCAGATTGTCCAGTATCATTTCTCTTGGTCTTCCCCTGGCTCTTCTTCCCACTATTTTTCCTGTTGTTATAATATTGTCAGTGCCCCCTCTTCTCATTGCATGTCCTATGAAAGTACATTGTCTCTCTCTTATCTTTTTGACAAGGTTTTTTGTCTCTCCAGCTCTTCTCATACATTCTTCATTAGTTATTTTTGCTGCCCACGGGATTCGCAACATTCTTCTAATGAATCACATTTCTACCTTCATTACATAAATAACTTACAACTATTTTTTCACAACACAGAGAGCACAGGATAATGATCCTTCGCTCAGTGATTTAAATCTTCTTCTTTTTCTTCTTCTTCTTCTTTTTCTTCTTCTTCTTCTTCTTCCTCTTCTTCTTCTTCTTCTTCTACTTCTTCCCAAGCCATCATTCCTCTCTATTCCTCATCTTCTCTCTCCAGCTGGTAACACCAGATTCTTTTATATCCTCTTTTATGTTGTCTTTCCATCTCTGTCTTGGTCTACCCCTTGGTCTTCTTTCCTTCATTTCTTGTACATACAGAATTTTCGTTTGTCTGTTCTCTTCCATTCTTTCTACATGCCCCAAGCAGAGTAGTCTGTTCGGTTTCAAGATATTTATAATTCGTTGGGATTCAAATAAGCTGTTCAGTTCAGTTACTTCTATGCTCTCCATTCTCTACTTGTGTACTAGCTCAGTACAAATCTTGCAACCGTTTAACCAAAGCTCCCGTTGAACCCACACACAAAGGGGAAACGATAACGTTACGCAACCTTTCTTCTCTTAATTAAATTTACCTGAAAACTTTCAGCCGAAAGAACCAATCTTTGGAATGTATCAGAAGAAATATTCACAACAAAGAAAGCTATTACAATGCCCAGACACGTGTCTGATGCATGTGTTTTAATGACTACACCTTGAACTTTGGCTAAATTTATACCACGTGGCAAAGTTAATCTGGAATCTGTTTTCTGTTATAGAAAACAGGTAGAAGAAAACACGAGCAGCTAATGAATACAAGTGAGAGGAAAACAACTCAAGTTTTTAACTCAAGTCTTACCCCCTCTCTCTCTCTCCCTCCCTCTCTCTCTCCCTCCCTCTCTCTCCCTCACTCTCTCCCTCTTCTCCCTCCCTCTGTCTCCCTCCCTCTCTCTCTCCCTCCCTCCCTCTCTCTCTCCCTCCGTCTGTCTCCCTCCCTCTGTCTCTCTCCCTCCCTCCCTTCCTCTCTCTCCCTCCCTCCCTCTCTCTCTCTCCAAAAGCTCACTTCCGACAAGTGTAAGGATATCATGTCCTTCCACATCTCTCAATCCCTCAACAAACTTGTCACGGATCTCTTCCCCCCTCCCCCCCCCCCCCCCCCGGCCAGGATGCCAGATCGTGAAACATCTTTTCTCTCTGTCTACCTCTGTCTCTTCTACCTTCTGTCTTCTCTATTACCATTAGGTGCTCTGACCCGCCTCTTCTTTAAACATGCCCCACAAATATGTCCATGATATTTTATTGGGAGGTTAGGGTGATGGTTTTCCATTGCCTGCCATTGGGTTTGTATCTGCCTTACTTCCCTTGGGTGATGGTTTTCCATTGCCTGCCATTGGGTTTGTATCTGCCTTACTTCCCTTGGGTGACGTTTTTCCATTGCCTACCATTGGGTTTGTATCTGCCTTACTTCCCTTGGGTGATGTTTTTCCATTGCCTACCATTGGGTTTGTATCTGCCTTACTTCCCTTGGGTGATGTTTTTCCATTGCCTACCATTGGGTTTGTATCTGCCTTACTTCCCTTGGGTGACGTTTTTCCATTGCCTACCATTGGGTTTGTATCTGCCTTACTTCCCTTGGGTGATGTTTTTCCATTGCCTGCCATTGGGTTTGTATCTGTTTTACATCCCTAGACTTTGACTCTAAGCAGAGACTACCCTGGAAGTCAGCATTGGTTTGAAATCAGAGTTCTACTTCTCCTAGATGATCTGCGCTTCCGGGTTTTCTAGCCTCATGTGCTTAACTCACAATGAACTGCTAAAACGACTTTCAGCTTAATCTTTAACCTGCCATGAACTGCTAAAACGACTTTCAGCTTAATCTTTAACCTACCACGAACTGCTAAAACGACTTTTAGCCTAACATTTAACCTAGCATGAACTGCTAAGACGGCATTTAGCTTAACCCTTAATCCACCACGAACTGTTAAAATAAGTTTTAGCTTAACCTTTAACCCGCTATGAACTGATAAAACGACTTTTAGCATAACCTTTAACCTAGCATAAACTGTTAAACTCTTTTATCTAAACGTTTAACTTACCAAGAACTGCTAAAACGGCTTTTAACTTAACCCTTAAACTACCAAGAACGGCTAAAAGGGCTTTTAACTTATTTCTCAGACTACTATGAACGGTCAAAAAAAAACGGCTTTAAATAAAGAAATATAACTGAAACTAAATGTGGTAAGAACGGTTTATTTTTATAGGTGGGGGCTGTTAATCAGATTTAAATGATAAAAACTAGAATCGCTTCATTTCTGTGTAAAATGTTAAGGAAGGCCGTGATGTCTGATTACAAAGTATGTTCGTGTGTCATAGGTATTGTTCGGTACGACTAAAGTATTTTGAGCAGAATTTTGCTGTTTGGATCAGCTGATAAACTGAGGTATGAATTCAAAGATCTTTTGTAACGCTTATTCAGCTTAGAGGTATTCAGAACTGAGTTAATAGTCTTTGATTTAATTCTTCATAATTCTAATTTTAAATTTTCTTTTTTTTTCCACTAAAATCTGTTACCTTTTCCTTTCTTTTCTCTTCGTTGTGTACTGTTTTCGAAGAATGAGAAGCGCGAAATATTAAACTTTTGTCTTTTTTTAAATTTTAATTTTTGCTCCTTTTACAAACAAATAAACAAACAAAGAAACAAAAGCAAACAAACAAAACAAACAAACACACAAACAAATAAACAAACAAACAAAATAGCAAATAAACAAAATAATAAGGAGACAAACAAACAAACAAACAAACAAACATACAAGGACATAACAAACAAATATACAAACAAACAAACAGACACACAAGCTAACAAACAAGGAAATATTAACAAACAAGCAAGTATTAACAAACAAGCAAACAAACAAACAAATAAACAAATAATAATCAAACTAATCATACAAGCAAAAAATGCAAGGAAATAACAAACAAACATACAAGAAAACAAACAAGCAAATAAGCAAACAAAGTAAATACACAAGCAAAGACAAACAAGGAAACAGCAAATAGAGAATACAGGCAAAAACAGTCACGTCCTCTATAGAGAGGGAGAAAGAGTGAACTTGTGTCTGAATATGGTAAGGAAAGTCTAGTGAGTTATAGACAACGCGATCTGAGGCTAGTCGATCTCCGACGTCTCGCTAATATGGCGGGTGTGAACTGAGACTAGATCTTAGCAACCGACAGCTGCGTCAGTAAACATGACGGCCTAACCACGTGACAATTAGCAGGTTCCAGGCTTCTTTTTCTTCTTCTCCTTCTTGTTCTTCTTGTTCTTGTTCTTCATGTTGTTGTTGTTGTTGTTCTTCTTCTTCTTCTTCTTCTTTTTTTCTTCTTCTTCTTCTTCGTCTTCTTCTTCTTCTTTTTGGTCTTCTCCTCCTCCTCCTCCACCTTCTTTCTTCTTCTCCTCCTCCTCCTTCTTCTTCTTTTTCTTTTCCTCCTCCTCCTTCTTCTTCTTGTTCTTGTTCTCCTCCTCCTCCTCCTCCTCCACTTTCTTTCTTCTTCTCCTCCTCCTCCTTCTTCTTCTTCTTCTTCTCTTTCTTCTCCTCCTTCTTCTTCTTGTTCTCCTCCTCCTCCTCCTCTTTCTTCTTGTTCTTCTTGTTGTTCTTCTTCTTTTCCTCCTCCTCCTTCTTCTTCTTCTCCTCCTCCTCCTTCTTCTTCTTGGTCTTCTCCTCCTCCTCCTCCACCACCTTCTTTCTTCTTCTCTTCCTCCTCCTCCACCTTCTTCTTCTTCTCCTCCTCCTCCTTCTTCTTCTTCTCTTTCTTTTCCTCCTCCTCCTTCTTGTTCTTGTTCTCCTCCTCCTCCTCCTCCACCTTCTTTCTTCTCCTCCTCCTCCTTCTTCTTCTTCTTCTCTTTCTTCTCCTCCTCCTCCTTCTTCTTCTTCTTGTTCTCCTCCTCCTCTTTCTTCTTGTTCTTCTTGTTGTTGTTCTTCTCCTCCTCCTCCTTCTTCTTCTTCTTCTCCTCCTCCTCCTTCTTCTTCTTGGTCTTCTCCTCCTCCTCCTCCGTCTTCTTTCTTCTTCTCCTCCTCCTCCTTCTTCTTCTTATTCTCCTCCTCCTTCTTCTTCTTCTTCGGCACCTGAAAAGGCCGCTGGTGACTCGAAAAAAAACTGCCACCGAAAATCTTGCTGACGATGGGATTAATGGAGCCGACCATTTTTTTTTTTTTTGTTGTTGTCTGCATGGATAAGCATGTCAAAATAAACTTATAAGAAGATGAAGGTGAAGAAGAAGAATTTACGAAATGGCAGTAATATTTACACTGTCAGTAATAAGTAAAGGTAAAGGTAAACCTATCATGCCTTAGAGGCACATAGGGATATTTTCCTTGACCTGTCAGCACACTAGAGGGTGATATGGTCAGTGTCACGCCTGGCCGCCTTTCCTTCCCCAACTCCAGAAGAAGTCGGATACCCATTTCTACAGCTGGGTGACTGGAGGTGCCTCCGGCCGGATTCAAACCCCCAACCTTCGCCGTGAGAGACCAGTGCACTAACCACTTCGCCACTCAGACACACAGGCGAAGTTAAAATTCTTGAACATCGCAAATGGACGGAATAAATTATGCAGAAACTATTTCTGGCTTTCAATCTTCAGGTACAGGCATCTCGTAATCCCAGACAGCTCCATCCACCCGTATTTCCTTAACAACCAGGCACTCTTCCAGAGTTTACGCTTTTAATCTTCTCGTAAACTGACATGTCTGAGATATACTTTATTGCCTCTCGGGATGTGAACAGGACAGAAAGATAGACGCTGTGCCCAGAAGAATAAGGTAGAGATATACAGCGCAGGTGTAAAAGTGATACCTGGATATTAAGGTAGGATTTATAACGGGTGCATTTACTTGCGTATGGCAGATATATGTGTTTCCTCGTTGGGAAATGATGGATAGATTCTCGGCTGTTTTTTCAAGTAGTGGAAGTTGTGTTGTTTTCTTGTTTATTTGTTTGTTTGTTTGTTTGTTTCTTTATTTATTTATTTGGTTACTTGTTTGCTTCTTTCTTTCTTTCTTTCTTTCTTTCCTTTTTTCTTTCTGTCTTTCTTTTTTTCTTCCTTTGACTTTATTGTTCTCTTTCTTTGAGTTTCTTGTTTTCCTTGTTCTTTTCTTTGTTTCAATTTCTTTCTTTCTTATTTTTTTCCTTTCCTGTCTTTCTTTCTTCTTTCTTTCTTTCCTATTTTCTGTATTTCACTCTCTTTCTTTTTTTCTTTTTTTCTATCTTTGTTTTTTCCTTTGTTTTTCTTTCTTTATTTTTTTTCTGTGCTCTTTTTCTACTTTTTTCTGTTTTGAATTCTTTCATTTATTATTTTTTCTTTGTTTATTTCTTTTTTTTCTTTCTTTTTTTTTCCTCTTTGGTTTCCTTTGCTTCATTATTTCATTCATTCTTTTTCTTTCTTTCCTTGTTTCTTTCTTGTAGTTTTTTTTCTCTTTGCTTCCCTTTCTTTCATTCATTCTTTTTTCTTTTTTTCTTCTTTTTTTTAACGTTTTTTTTCTTTCTTTGTTTTCCTTTCTTAAATTTTTCAGTCATTCTTTTTTTCTTTCTGTCTTTGTTTCTTAGTTCATTCCTTCCTTTCTTTCTTTTTTTATTTTTTCTTCATTTCTTTTCTCTTTGTTTTCTCTTTGTTTTCCTTTTTTCCATTTTTAATTCATTTTTTTCCGTTCTTGTTTCTTTGTTCCGTTGTTCCTTCCTTTCTTTCTTTTCTCTTTGTGTTTTCTTCCATTCATTCTTTCTTCCTTCTTTGTTTCTTTCTTTGTTTCTGTCTGTCTTTCTTCTTTTCTGTTTTTCTTCTTGCCTTCTTTCATTCATTCATTCTTTTTTCTTTCATTCTTCCTTCCTTCCTTCCTTCCTCACTTCCTTCCCCCTTCCTTCCTTCCTTCTTTCCTTCCTTCCTTCCTTCTTTCCTTCTTTCCTTCCTTCCTTCGTTTGTTTGTTTGCTTCTTTTCTCTTTGTTTTTCTTTCTTTCTTCCTTTCTTTCACTCATATTTTCTTCTTTCTTTATTTCCTTGATTGCTTATATGTTTGTTTCTCTGTTTTAGCATTATGTTATTTCCTTTCGGTTTCTTTGTGTCTTTAATAAGCGTCATTGTTTCATTTATTTCAATGTTATTTCCTGTCTTATTAACCCTTATTATCATCCCTTGTCCATCTCTGGTGATCTGGTTTCTTTCCAGTGCTGATTTCTGGCTGTTCCCTCTTTTATTCACTCTCTTCTTCCTTTTGGTGGGAGGGTCATTATCACTAGCTTATAGACTTTGCCCCTTTTTAAAATAGTTTTTGCTTCCAACAATCTCTTTCTCTCTATCTCTTTCTCTCTTTGTACATCTATCTCCTTTTCTTTCTGTCTTTTTCTAACTCTTTCTCTCCTTCTCATTCTTTTCCTTGTCTCATTTTCTTTCTCTCTCTTTTTCTCTTGATCTTTATTTATCCCTCTCTCGCTCTCTCTCTCTCTCTCTCTCTTAACCACTCTTTCTCTCTTCCCTCTCTCTTTTTTCTCTTTCTTTCTCTGTCTTTTTCTAACTCTTTCTCTTCCTCTCATTCTTTTCTTTGTCTCATTCTCTCTTTTTTCTCTACATTTTTCTCTCTCTTTATCTCTCTTTCTCTGTCTCTCTCTTTCTTTCTCTCTCTCTCTCTCTTGACCACTCTTTCTCTCTTCTCTCTCTCTTTCAATATAGTATTTTAGGGCTCGTTTCCTAACATTCATTGATAAGGATGTGTTGCATAGTATGTTTCTCATTCTCTGAAATGCAGCCATAGAAAAGTCACAGTCGTTAAAGAGTCGCAGTTACAGAAGAGCCACAGCCATTAAAATGTGACGGTCATAGAAGAGAGCCATTAAAGTGTGACAGTAACAGAAGAGACACATCTGTTAAAGTGTGACAGTTACAGAAGAGTCACAGCCATTAAAGTGTGACAGTCTCAGAAGAGACACAATCTTTAAAAAGTCACTTTCGCAGACGAGTCACAGTCATTAAAGAGTCACATTCACAGAAGAGCCAAGGCCATTAAAGAGTGACTGTCATAGAAGAGCCACAGCCATTAAAGAGTGACTGTCATAGAAGAGCCACAGCCATTAAAGAGTGACTGTCATAGAAGAGCCACAGCCATTAATGAGTGAATGTCATAGAAGAGCCACAGCCATTAAAGAGTTACAGTCACAGAAGGGTCACAACCATTAAATAATCACTGTCACAGAAGAGGTACAACAATTAAAGAGTGACAGTCACAGAAGAGTCATAGCCATTAAAAAATCACAATCATAGAAGAGTCACAGCTATTAAAGAGTCACAGTCACATAAGAGTCACAGCCATTAAAAAGTCACTGCCCCAGAAGAGTCACAGCCATTATAACGTCACATTTAGAGAAGAGTCACTTCCATTAAAAATTCACAGTCACAAAAGAGTCACAGCCATTAAAAAGTCACTGTCACAGAAGAGTCACAGCCATTACAAATTCACAGTCACAAAAGAGTCACAGCCATTAAAAAGTCACTGCCCCATAAGAGTCACAGCCATTATAACGTCACATTCAGAGAAGAGTCACTTCCATTAAAAATTCACAGTCACAAAAGAGTCACAGTCATTAAAGTCACAGTCACAGAAGAATCACAGCCATTAAAGTGTGACAGTAACAGAAGTGACACAGCCATTAAAGTGTCATAGTCACAGAAGAGACACATCCATTAAAGTGTGACAGTCACAGAAGGGTCACAACCATTAAATAATCACTGTCACAGAAGAGTCACAGCCATTAAAAAGTCACTATCACAGAAGAGTCACAGCCATTAAACGGTCACATTCACAGAAGAGTCACAGCCATATAAAAGTCACCTTCACACAAGAGTCACAGCCATTAAAAGTCAGTCACATAAGAGTCATAGCCGTTAAAGAGTCACAGAAACGAAATCTTCACTGACCTGTGAACAGCGCTATACCAGAAACGTAAGACTGTCTCTAGAATGTTAACACTGCGGTATACCAGGTAAACGAAACGGCCGACACCCTAGGAAAAGAAGGTGGGAGATTACCACAGACAGTTAAGGAGCATGACATACCAAGAAGCTGAATCTGTGATAAAATAAACAACATTCAACAACAAATGGACAAAAGGACGCCCTGGATAGCAGGGGGAAAAAGACGTTTATTACCAAGTGGACAGAGTGGAGTAGGTGATCATTCCTCGGCTTCCCACCGCTCACTACAGACTTGAGGTACCACATTTTTAACAAGTTCAAGATTTGCCCAACCGACGTGTGGTACATTTGGCATAAGTAAGACGATGATGTTCTGCAGGAATGCCCAACATATCAGTCAGTCAGTCAGTCTGTATGTCCTTTGCTGAACTTTGCCTCCCTAACAGGTCTCCTGTAGGCCCCTCGGTTGTAAGCAAGATGCCCTGCTGCTGATGCCTCCATTCGCATATCGTCAACGATGTCTTGGCTTTGATCTTTATCTCGTTCTTTTTTTCCTTTATGTATCCGTTCAAGACGGTCTTCTCTAAATCCTCATGACGTTTAATATATCCAAATTATTTAAGTTTTCTCTGTTTAATCTTCTTTACCAGCCAAACTTCTTCAATATTAAGTTCTTGTAGTATGGATATATTTATTCTGTTTTGTGTCCATGAGATTTGAAGGACTCTTCTATAGCACCTACATTAAAGGCATTTATGTGTTTCTCAGCTGTTTTGTTAGCTGTCCAGGTCTCACAGGCATATATTGCGATGGGAAAGATGCATGCCCTTAAAAATCTCAAAATACGAGGTGCAGAAAAGACAGATGTGGCCAACACCTGTATCAGTTCCAGGGAAGTTATACTGGGATGTTCACCATCTCCATCTGATCGCCAGTTACTTCGGAAGTATACAAGTCAAAGAAAAAGAAGAAGACCAAGACACAAGAAAGTCAGACTACATATCATATATACAAGCACACTAGCTGCTACTGTTTCACATTCTGTGATAGCTGCTCAATCTCAAACACAAAAAGAGGCTCCACTCCCTTCATAAAGGAGCAGTAAATCTGATTTATGGGGCGAGCACCCAATGCAGACTGCAGATCAACACAAACAACTCAAAGTTCTGCCCCTGAAATATGGAATCATTTAACAAAATAAAGTTTATTCATATAATTAGGTGACACAGTGTTCCGCCTTACTTGTGGCCACTGTTTAAATTTCACTCTAAACATAGCCAAAGTTTAAGAAAAAAAACTGTGTTCTTCTCAAACTCACGCTTGATTTGTACCAGAAAAGCCTTGTATACTCTGCCATGGTCTTCTGGAATTCCCTCACTTACCATTTAAACTCCAAAAGCAATATTTCAGCGTTTAACACCAAACTTTTTTCAGTATTTCTTGCCTGTAATTACAGTATGCGTTTCCTTAAAAGATCTAATTCTCTCTCATACAGACTTGCCAGCCACTAAGTTCGGTTCTAAAGAAGTATAGTTCATTACGTAGCTTGTTTAGAAATTGTCTTAATGAATGTGTTAGAAAGTGATACGACAAGAACATCATTGAGAATGTTTTTATGTGTATTATCTACTAGTTGCCTCCCTTGCAGCTCATTATCTTACATTTGTCAATGTTTTAGTCTCACTTAAAAAAAAGAAAAGATATGTTCTTTATGTAATGTGTATACTTGAGCTAAAAGAAATGTGTGATAAGAATGAAAGATGACAAGTGAAGGGTAGAATGTCTGACGGGACTGCGTGCCCAGTTCATAAGTCTTCAAAAACAAAGATAGTTCTTTTCCAGTCTTCTAATTTCAGACATACATGATAAACAGACAGACAGACAGACAGACAGACAGACAGATAGATAGATAGATAGATAGATAGATAGATAGATAGATAGATAGATAGATAGATAGATAGATAGATAGATAGATAGATAGATAGATAGATAGATAGATAGGCAAGTAGGCAGACTGATTGATTGATTGATTGATCTTTATTTCAGAAAGGTTAAGAATTGGGCACACAGGCCCGTCTGACATTCTGCATTTATCATACATCTTTCACTCTATTCCAGAAATTCTACAAATATGCTGTTCATATAACAAACATAACATTGAAGCTGAGAGACATAAAATAAAATATAACGTTTACGTTTCGCTCTTAAACATTCACTCAGTACAGAAGTAACTACATACATTATAAATCACTATCTACTAAACAAAATTTCCTGTACTATTCAGAAAACAATTAATTGTATTCGGTGTCTGTAAGAGCAGTTTAAGATAACTTTTAAGTTTTATAATTCATGGAGGCATGTAGTCGACATCAAATAGATATTGGGAAAGCTTGTAGTTGTAGGAAGGAGTATAATTTATATTTTTTATATAGGATGGGAGGGTATTCCAAAGATGAGCAACAGAATAACTAAAGCTTTTCTTGTAAAGATCAAGTCTAGGTTTTGGAAGACATATGTTGTTCAAGCGTTGGCTGCACTTTGGGCTAAATTTAAACAGGTTCCATAGATAAGGCAGGGCATGCAGTGAAAGAATTTGATGTACTAACTTGGCTTTGTTGAAGAGGAACCTGTTCTTAAGATAGATAGATAGATAGATAGATAGATAGAGATAGATAGATAGATAGATAGATAGATAGATAGATAGATAGATAGATAGATAGGTAGTAGGTAGGTAGTAGATATAGATAGATAGATAGATAGATAGATAGATAGATAGATAGATAGATAGATAGATATAGATAGATAGATAGATAGATAGGTAGGTAGGCAGGTAGGTAGGTAGATAGGTAGATAGATAGATAGATAGATAGATACATACATACATACATACATACATACATACATACATACATACATACATACATAGATAACACAAGTCAGGAACTATTCCCCCCTTCCCCCCCCCCAAAAAAAATTGATGAATCGATCAAAAGACACAAAATAACACACGGACAATGAAACTGATTACACGGCAGAAAATGACGGGTAGTCGATAGACCTGAAAACCGCTGAGAAGCGACAGAACGGCTTAGAGACACCCTCCGCGACCGAAACTAATAAGAGGAAGCAATCCCAGCCCTTTATCACCGAACTGCCGGACAGCTATCTAGGATAACAAGATTACTGTAAACCTGGCCACCAGATAACCCGACACAGAAATGGATATTTGACTGCACGGTGATCTAGTGGTTCAATCACTGGAGATCAGAAGAGCGGTCGGCATGTTAAAAAAAAAGGCGCGGTGAATTGAAGGGAGTTTTACAGTGACGTAAGAGACTGCGTGAGAAATAACTTACATTTATTTTGTGTGTGTATGCATACATACGAGGTTATATACACTTGTATATCTTTTTATGTCCCGTACCATTTTCATGTTATTTATACTTATATATCTCTTATGTCCCGTAGCATTTTCATGTTATATATATACTTATATATCTCTTATGTATATATAAGTATATATAACATGAAAATGCTACGGGACATAAGAGATATATAAGTATAAATAACATGAAAATGCTACAGGACATAAGAGATATATAAGTATATATATATATATATATCTCTTATATATGTATATATATATATCTTATGTAGCAGCAGGCCATCTTGCTCACAACCGAGAGGCCTACAGGAGTGCTGTTTGGGAGGCAAAGTTCTGCAAGGGACATGCAAAGGAATGAATGAATCTCTTATGTCCCGTAGCATTTTCATGTTATATATAATTATATATCTTTTATGTTCCGTAGCATTTCCTTGTTATTTATACTTATATATCTCTTATGTTCCGTAGCATTTTCATGTTATATATACTTATATATCTCTTATGTCCCGTAGCATTTTCATGTTATTTATATTTTTATATCTCTTATGTCCCGTAGCATTTTCATGTTATGTGTACTCATATATCTCTTAGGTCCCGTAGCATTTTCATGTCATATATAATTATATCTTTTATGTCCCGTAGCATTTTCATGTTATTTATTCTTATATATCTCTTACGTCCCGTAGCATTTCCATGTCATATATAATTATATCTTTTATGTCCCGTAGCATTTTTATGTTATTTATACTTATATATATATATATCTTTTATGTCCCGTAGCATTTTTATGTTATTTATACTTATATACACATATATCTTTTATGTCCCGTAGCATTTTAATGTTATGTGTATTTATATATCTCTTATGTCCCGTAGCATTTTCATGTTATATATACTTATATATATATATCTCTTATGTCCTGTTGCATTTTCATGTTATGTGTACTCATATATCTCTTATGTCCCGTAGTATTTTTATTTATGTGTACTCATATATCTCTTATGTCCCGTAGCATTTTCATGTTATGTGTACTCATATATCTCTTATGTCCCGTAGCATTTTCATGTTATATATATTTATATATCTTTTATGTCCCGTAGCATTTTCATATTATGTGTACTCATATATCTCTTATGTCCCGTAGCATTTTCATGTTATATATATTTATATATCTTTTATGTCCCGTAGCATTTTCATATTATGTGTACCCATATATCTCTTATGTCCCGTAGCATTTTCATGTTATATATATTTATATATCTTTTATGTCCCGTAGCATTTTCATGTTAAGTATGCTTGTATATCTCTTATGTCCTATAGAATTTTCATGCAGTGGGGGTATGAAGTGTTAATGCCTTCACATTACCAGGCACATTTGGGGTAGGGATGCCAGCACCTGTCCTGGCTGCCTGTTTTCCTAGGTAAACCCCAGGTACCCATGTTTCGTGGTTAGTGGACTCGCTCGCCTATCAGAGGGTCCCTGGTTCGATTTCCCACTCGGGTGGAATATTTTTTTTCTTTTTTTTTTTTTGGGGGGGGGGGGAACCAACCTGGACCGGGCCAACCTAGCTTCCAGAAAAAAACGGGTACCTGGGTAGGACTTTCAGTAGAATGCACATGGAAGGAAGCATAGAATAATTCCAACAACAGGAATGACTGGAGAGCCTTTATCCGTGGCCTATGCTCTCAAGGGAGTGAAAGGCGATGACGATGAACAGCGTAGACAGATACTGGCAGCCATATCTTACAGTGCTATATAGTGTCCTAGAAATATGGCTCTTCTATCGCTGTTTAAAAAAGTAAAACAACTAAAGAAGCTGTGGAGAGGAAAAGGCAGAATTATAAAAATAAGACTTTTAAGGCCATGCATCTTTCCCATCGCAAAATATGCCTGTGAGACCTGGACATTTAGTAAAACAGCTGAGAAACACATAAATGCCTTTGAATGTATGTGCTATAGAAGAGTCATTCAAACCTCATGGACACAAAACAGAACAAATATATAACTATACTACAAGAACTTAATATTGAAGACGTTTGGCTGGTAAAGAAAAAAAAACAGAAAAAACTTAAATATTTTAGACATATTAAACGTCATGAGAAATTAGAGAAGACAATCTTGGAAGGGAAAAACAAAGAGAGGAAGACCAAGGCGAAGATGGCTGCAAGACATAACTGATGATCTCCGAAAGGAGACATCAGCAGCAGGCCATCTTGCTTACAACCGAAAGGCCTACATGAGAGCTGTTAGGGAGGCAAAGTTCCGCAAGGGACATGCAAATGACTGAATGGGCTGGAATTCACTGAGTATTCAAGGAAAAAAAGATGGAAGAAGAAGAAGAAGAAGAAGAAGGATCGAGAACGAGACAGAAGAATCTTAACAGTGTAACAGCAAATGAAATACTCTTTCAGACAGTGGAAGTAGGCACACACGACATCCCCCCCTTTTTTTTTCTCTTCTAACCAAATCCCGTCTAGTCACTCACGAGCTTTGTTTCGTCTGTTCTGCCAAAGACGACGACAGAACTAATCGACGCCATAAATCTAATTCTCCAACAACACATAAACCAGGGCCATAGCGACGACTTCCAGAAGATAAGGGGGGCCAAGTTTAACAGTCAGACTTAAACCCGCTGACAGAGCTGGACAGCTGAACGTGCAACCCAGGTTTGCCAAGCGATGATGCCTCGCAAATACCTCAGACGCTCAGACGTAAATAGTCGGGATGTTAGCGACGATAGAGGGGAGAAGAAAAACACATCACGGGCAAATAGCTTTGTTTCTACACGGGATAAAATCGACCTGTTAGAAGAGGTAAATTTCGGTGAATTGTTGCGACGTTCGCCCAGATAGAATCGACCCATTTGTGCAAGTAAATTAGACTTTATAGCCGTGATGCTAACAAAGAGAGGCGCATGCGGGATATACCCGTGCGAAGAGAGAATACATGTTTGCCTGGTACATTGTGATGTAAGAAAGACTATAGATTCCATCTCTGAAAGGAGTAAATATAACAAGATAACATAGAAAATGGAGGAATTTTTATCTTCAAAAGGGTAAAGATTCTAGCTGTTGGGTGATTTTGTCCGTTAATCTCTTAACGTTTTCTGGTTTTTGTGTGTGTGTATGTGTGTGTGCAAATATTATATATAATTTTAGTTGGAATACACAGGACACGCAATAAATAACACTGAAAGTTACAATAACACAACTCCCTACACATATGTTGAGTAATATGCAACAAGTAAGCAAATTCAGTATAATTTTTCACACTCTCGCATATTACTTTTAGTACAACAATAATAGAACTACTTCAGCACTTCTGTAATGCGAGCGAATCTACTTCTCTACACCTTAGGTATTCGATCTAATGCGATTTACTGATCTCTTTCTGCATCGACGAATACTAATTCGAATACGAATAAAGGAAAACATATCCCGATAAAAGTACGGAACTGACAGTGATTTAATAATCATCATTATACGTGATGGCCCAGTTATGTCCGTGTCAGATAATCGAATATGTAAGTCTTTTTTCTTTTGTGTCAGATAGTGGAAAGTGTAAGTCGTTTTCTTTTGTGTCAGATAGTGGAAAGTGTAAGTCTTTTTCTTTTGTGTCAGATAGTGGAAAGTGTAAGTCTTTTTCTTTTGTGTCAGATAGTGGAATGTGTAAGTCTTTTTCTTTTGTGTCAGATAGTGGAATGTGTAAGTCTTTTTTTCCTTGTGTCAGATAGTGGAAAGTGTAAGTCTTTTTCTTTTGTGTCAGATAGTGGAAAGTGTAAGTCTTTTTCTTTTGTGTCAGATAGTGGAAAGTATAAGTCTTTTTCTTTTGTGTCAGATAGTGAAATGTGTAGGTCCTTTTCCTTAGTGTCAGACAGTGGAATGTGTAGGTCCTTTTCCTTAGTGTCAGACAGTGGAATGTGTAGGTCCTTTTCCTTAGTGTCAGACAGTGGAATGTGTAGGTCCTTTTCCTTAGTGTCAGACAGTGGAATGTGTAGGTAATTTTCCTTAGTGTCAGACAGTGGAATGTGTAGGTCCTTTTCCTTAGTGTCAGACAGTAGAATGTGTAGGTCCTTTTCCTTAGTGTCAGACAGTGGAATGTGTAGGTCCTTTTCCTTAGTGTCAGACAGTGGAATGTGTAGGTCCTTTTCCTTAGTGTCAGACAGTGGAATGTGTAGGTCCTTTTCCTTAGTGTCAGATAGTGGAATGTGTAGATCCTTTTCCTTAGTGTCAGACAGTGGAATGTGTAGGTCCTTTTCCTTAGTGTCAGACAGTGGAATGTGTAGGTCCTTTTCCTTTGTGTCTGATAGTGGAATGTGTAGGTCCTTTTCCTTTGTGTCAGATAGTGGAATATGTAAGACTTTTTCTTTTGTTTCAGATAGCGGAATGTGCAAATCTTTTTCCTTTGTGTCAGATAGTGGAATGTATGTCTGTTTCTTTTGTTTCATGTAGCAAAATGTGAGTCTTTTTCCTTTGTGTCAGATAGTGGAATGAACAAATCCTTTTTCCCCTTGTGTGATATAGTGGAATGTACAATTCTTTTTTTCCCTTGTGTCAGATAGTGTAAATCCTTTTCCCTTGTGTCAGATAGAGGAATTTAGAAGTCTTTTTTTCACCGTTTGTCAGATAGAAAAAATCTGTCCCTTGTGTCAGATAGTGAAAATCTTTGCCCCTTGTGTCAGATAGTGAAAATCTTTGTTCCTTGTATCAGATATAGGAAATATTTGTTAGTGAAAATCTTTGTCCCTTGTGTCAGATAGTGGAAATCTTTGTTTCTTGTATCAGATAGAGGAAATATTTGTTCCTTGTGTCAGATAGTGGAATGTACAAGTCTCTTTTCCGTTGTGTCAAATAGTGGAATGTACAAGTCTTTTTACCCATATGTCAGATAGTGGAATGTACAAGTTTTTCTACCATGTGTCAGATCACGGAATGTACAAGTTTTTTTCCCATGTGTCAGATAGTGGAATGTACAAGTCTCTTTTCCCATGTGTCAGATAGTGGAATGTACAAGTCTTTTTCCCTAGTGTCAGGTAATGAAATTTACAAGTCTCTTTTCCCTTGTGTCAGGTAGTGAATGTACTATTCTTTTTTTCAGCTGCTGCTCTGTATCTCTGTACAGAATTTCAATGATGGAGAAGTTTGTGAGACCAGGCTCTGCCGAAGATCTTTCAGTGATCTGCAGTCCAGCAGGTGAAGTATAACAGCACGCTTTTCCTTCCTGTTTGGTTGCGAGGAGTATGTGGTGTGTGTGTGGTCAGCGGTTACTCTGTGTAAGTGCTAACAGAGGACAATGTATACAGAGCCTAACATGCGGTCTCCAGAGCTATGCTTTGGCAGGTCGGTATATAAGGATCTTTCATTTGGGTTGCTGACCCAGCTGTCTATCCACAGCTGCTGGCGTGTGTTGTGCATCGGATGTTTAACGGTTCTCATGTTGGTGGGGATGTGGATCTGCGGCATGGTGGCTCCATTCTTTGCCACTGTGTCAGCACGTTCGTTGCCTTTGATATCCTTGTGCGCTGATATCAACTGCAGGGGTTGCTTTGATGTTATAGGAGTTGAGTTGGTTTATCGCACAGGGAAAGTCAGTTGTGACATGGTCAGATGTCGGTATCCAATTTTCACTGGCCTACAGAGCAGACATAGAACATAATTGCCCAGTTTTTAATCTGAGAAAAATATAAATATAAATAGATCACCAATTTTGTAACATCACTCAGTCAGTCAATCATTTGCATGTCCCTTGTGGAACTTTGCCTCACTAACAGCTCTCCTGTAGGCCTCTCGGTTGTAAGCAAGATGGCCTGCTGCTGATGCATCCATTTGCAGATCATCAACGATGTCTTGCAGCCATCTTCGCCTTGGTCTTCCTCCCTTTCTTTTTCCCATTATGTACCCTTCCAAGACGGTTTTCTCTAGATTATCATGTCGTTTAATGTGTCCAAAATAGTTACGTTTTCTCTGTTTAATCCTCTTTACTAGCCAGCCTTCTTCAATATTAAGTTCTTGTAGTATGGATATATTTGTTCTTTTTTGTGTCCACGATATTTTAAGAACTCTTCTGTAGCATTTACATTCAAAGGCATTTATGTATTTCTCAGCTGTTTTGTTAAGTATCCAGGTCTCACAGGCATATGTTGCGATGGGAAAGATGCTTGGCTTTAAAAATCTTATTTCTGTTCCTCTCCGAAGCTTCTTTAGTTTTATTTTTGAAGAGCGATAGATGTCCTCCGTTTAATTTGCCTCATTTTACCTCCATTATTAGTTAGTAATGATCCAAGATATTCAAAACTCCTATCTCCTCCAATTTTTCCTTGTTGATACATATTTAAGCTGCCTTTTTATGATATACGGGATAATAATTCTTATTTAAGTATTCGAAAGTTTACTAATCGAATACGAATCTTCGAATATCTTATTTATTCGGCTAAACACAAAAAAAAAACTTCCAGCAGATTTGATAAGTATCGTTTGAGGTGATCGCGATACAAGAAATCGAGTACACATTTCCGTCTATAAGAGATATGTAGTCAGGAATCGTTCACTCGCTGTTGACCTCTGTAACTGACACATCTGTAATCGAGTACATTATACCAAAAGGACTTGACAGCAGAGGATTGTGGGAAGAATTATACGTCGAGCAAAGATACAGTTTTTTTTTTTTTTGTTTTGTAAGAAAATTAAGACATCGGGAGTGAGAAAAAAAACTTACTGATTGATGTAGTGATTTACTGAATGACTGATTGATGAACTGAATGACAAACTGATTGATTGTCTGAATGATTAACTGGTTGACTGATTGAATGACTGATTGATTCATAGACCTTTATTTGCAAAGGTTGAAAAAGTGGTCTCAGATTCTGGTAGTACTTTCAGTTTCAGATATTTTGCATCAGGTTGAGAGAGAGAGAGAGGGAGAGAGATGGGAGAGAGAGGGGGAGAGAGAGGGGGAGAAAGAGAGGGGGAGAGAGAGGGAAAGAAACAGAGAGAGAGATGAGAGAGGGAGAGAGAGGGAGGAAGAGAGAGATGGAGAGAGAGGGAGGAAGAGAGAGATGGAGAGAGAGGGAGGAAGAGAGAGAGAGAGAGAGAGAGGGAGGAAGAGAGAGAGAAAGTTAAAATAAACTTTAATTGCAAAAAGTGAAGAATTCGATATGAAGACTCTTCTCTGTGTGTGTGTGTGTTATTGTGAGAGAGAAAGAGGAAGAGAAAGAGAGAGAGAGGGGGGTAGTGAGAGAGAAAGAATTAAACTGAAAAGAACTTTGTATGCAAAAGGTGAAGATTTGGGTATAATGGTTCTTCTGAGAGTGTGTGACAGAGAGAGAAGGGGGGTGATTTTAAATAAATTTTATTTAAGAGAGAGAGAGAGAGAACGAGAGAGAGATATTAAAGGATAAACTACAACTTAAAGACAGACAAGAGAACTTCTTCTCTTCAGCACTTACATGTAGACTATTTCTACCTTTTTTTTGTGAGCACCAAATAGTCAAACAGAGAATGAAAAGAAGCAACGAATAGCGACGAAAGGACTTAGAGAGTACACTTAGATAGTTACGGGGCTTAGAGAGTACACTTAGATAGTTACGGGACTTAGAGAGTACACTTAGATAGTTACGGGACTTAGAGAGTACACTTAGATAGTTACGGGACTTAGAGAGTACACTTAGATAGTTACGGGACTTAGAGAGTACACTTAGATAGTTACGGGACTTAGAGAGTACACTTAGATAGTTACGGGACTTAGAGACGTGGAGCTGTAGGGAAAGGACACTGGAACTTGGACACTGACAACGACCCACAGTAAAAGAACAAACAACCGGAAAAAAATAATAAAACAAACAAGGCACTGGATGAAAAAAAAAAAGGAATATGCTTTTTTGCCTCTTGTTCTTCAACGTAAATGAACCACGTTCGGTCACGTTGTAAACGACGCTTCGACGAATAAAAATCTATGTAAACCGAGAAAAGGAGTCGAGATGTTTCTTTTGGAAAGGCAACTGTTGTCGTTGATTATAGTTGGGTTCCTCCCTGCCTCTTTTGTTCATTGTGTTGGTTTTGAACAGCTGCTCTGCTGCTGCTGCAAAAAAGGAAGGACGGTGACACTGAGGTGATGCAGTCCTTGCAGGCAGAAGTCAAACTTCGCACACCTAACGCTTTTTGGAGTCGATTATGAACTATTTAAGATGAAACACGATCGCTTGTTTACTTCAGCTTTAGCATGCGACAGTCACCTTATAGCATAGTGTGTAGTCTCTTATACGTCTTTATGTATTTTCTTTTTCTGTTCTGAGAATTAGTTAACCTGAGCTCGGCATTTCAACATCTGTTTCCAGTATATCAGTGGTTCTTAATCTTTTTTTTTCCCGTGGACTCTCTTTCCTGTTTCAGAACCGCTGTGTATCCCTCAGTGAAAAAAAAAATATAAAGCAATAAATAGAAGCCAGAAGATACTAAAACAAACTTTTTTTTAAAAATCGAGTCATATAGCCGTTCCTCTACTGCAGGCAGCGTAGGCAAGCTTTACAATATTGATAACCTCTCTCTCTCTCTCTCTTTCTCTCTGTCTCTGAATTTGATAATCTCCGTTCAGACAAGTACACAATATTCCTTCACACTTTGCCAGGATACAACGAGTTTCAAATAATAACCAAGTCCAGCGCTGATGATAACACGGAAGAGGTTTAATGCATGGAAACAGGTGATGGCGGTAACTTGATGAATGAAAGGCACATTGAGTGATACATCAAAACACACACCTTCCGCTCGGCCATCTGTTATACCAGACCACTGAACTGGTAAAAGGTATAAAGGTAAAGCTATGAAATGTGGACCAGCGGTACTGTACACGATCAAACCACAAGTGCTCTACTGGCTAGTCAGCAGTTAACAAGAAACTGCCGACTAACATCGCCGTCAGCACCAACTCCGTAGCTAGCGGGCGTCATTCCTCCTCCTTTCCAGAACGTTAACCCCTGTTACCCATTTTTCTTGAGGCTGGGCGAGCCCGGTGAGTTTACTTTGCTAGCCACCGCGTTTGACCGCCACTGGAAGTTAAGCCATAATCCATACATCTTAGAAACAAGTCTTAGGACGAGACAGGGCGACCTTCTGAATCATAGCAAAACTCCATAGTTGGCGACGACAAGCACAGACACCCGCACCGGTCCATCCAGTTCCCCCCCCCCCCCTCACTTGATACATCTTTCAACGTTCCAGACTTAAACCCCCAGCATAAATCCCGTGCCTGTCCGTTTTTAACAGACTCAGCCCAGTCGCTCAGGTAAGCGACTCACTTAAAAAACAAACACAAAATGTAAACACTAAATCATGGGCGTTGACAGCAAGAAGCACTATGGGGTAAACACCCGCAACATAAACCGTGGCAGCCAATCTATTTGGCTGGCCTTTGACACCCCCTCCCCTCCCCTTCCCCAAATGAAAAAAAAATATTTCCTTGGATCCCAGATTAAGAACTAGATGAATAAATCTAAAAATAATTGACCGAAAATCTCCACTTCCAACATTTTAGAGAAATAATCCCAGAGTTCTCTCCTACTCCTTAAGGAAATGATACCCGTTGCTCCCCTTTTCTTCTGCATGTCCTCCAGCAAACTAGGACAATGATGACAAATTTGGGATCATTTACCGGACGGGACAAACCCAAAGCGTATGGAGATCCGCCAGAACGGCCGGCCCACAAAACCAATTCCTAGACCGCGGAACAGATTGTGGGAGGGCCGCAATATGACCACTAACGACTACATTTTGATTTACTACCTCTTCAGTGGCGGCACTTGATATTACATTGACCTTATTTCTGGTGATATATTACCTACAGAAGTCTCTGTGCCTCTCTTGTTGTAGATTTATGTGCCGCCATGTTTCGCCTGGACTTATCTAACCCAGATGTGTTTATTTTCTCATTAACCTCTGAAACTAACCCCATTCTTTCTGGGTGCTCCAGTTACAGATGAACATATATGGCCTTTCTGTCTCTTAGTCATGTTTTTCAAAGTTGAGAATTCATTCACTCAGTCATTCAATCATTCATTATACGCCATGCAGAACGGTGTTGAAGATCATGTCTCCTCATCTTGTGTGGTTCTTGGCGGCTTTAAGCAATCATTTCCTGATCTTTTGCCCTGTCATATCTCTCTCTCTCTCTATCTCTCTCTATATCTCTCTCTCTATCTCTCTCTCTATCTCTCTCTCTATCTCTATCTCTCTCTCCCTCTCTCTCTCTCTCTGGCTTCATCTTCGTTTCCCTGTGAACTCTCCAGTGGTTTATCACCTGCTCTAATTCCTGATTATCCTAAAAAAAAATTTCTAGAGTATTTTGATATTTTGCTTCCCATGGCTTTAAATAGTTATCTCTATTCTGTCATTACTTACTAGGATATCGCATGAACTAGGATACTGCTGAAATCAACATCTTTGTTGCTTCTACTTTCAGTTATTGAAATCAACATCTTTGTTGCTTCTACTTTCACTTCGTGAAATCAACATCTTTGTTTCTTCTACTTACATTTGATGAAAGCAACATTGTGTTGTTTCTACTTTCACTTACTGAAATCAACATTTCTGTTGCTTCTACTTTCACTTACTGAAATCAACATCTCTGTTGTTTCTAATTTCACTTACTGAAATCAACATCTCTGTTGCTTCTACTTTCACTTATTGAAATCAACATCTGTGTTTCTTCTACTTTCACTTATTGAAATCAACATCTGTGTTTCTTCTACTTTTACTTATTGAAATCAACATCTGTGTTTCTTCTACTTTCACTTATTGAAATCAACATCTGTGTTTCTTCTACTTTCACTTATTGAAATCAACATGTCTGTTTCTTCTACTTTCACTTATTGAAATCAACATCTGTGTTTCTTCTACTTTCACTTATTGAAATCAACATCTGTGTTTCTTCTACTTTCACTTATTGAAATCAACATCTGTGTTTCTTCTACTTTCACTTATTGAAATCAACATCTGTGTTTATTCTACTTTCACTTATTGAAATCAACATCTGTGTTTCTTCTACTTTCACTTATTGAAATCAACATGTCTGTTGCTTCTACTTTCACTTATTGAAATCAACATGTCTGTTTCTTCTACTTTCACTTACTGATATCAACATCTGTGTTTCTTCTACTTTCACTTACTGAAATCAACATCTGCATTGCTTCTACTTTCACATACTGATATCAACATCTGTATTGCTTCTACTTTCACTTACTGAAATCAACATCTCCGTTGCTTCTACTTTCACTTACTAAAATCAACATCTCTGTTGCTTCTACTTTCACTTACTGAAATCAACATCTCTGTCGCTTCTACTTTCACTTTCCACTTTTTCGTCGATAACTTCCCATTTTGCAGGTGCATATACCAGGGTTGACCAAATGCGCTTAAGGCAAGAGTCATGTGCAATATATTTCAGATGTTTGACGGCCGGTGGTAGAGGTTTAGAGGGAGGGGGTGTTTCCCCCAGCACCAGATCTCATTATACCCGGCAAAAACAATGATACTTCTTGAAATATTATTTTATTTACTTTTTATATTATTTGTAACGCAAACAAACAAACAAACAAACAAACAAACAAACAAACAAAAAAGATTTCAGAAAACATACTTCCGCGAGTCGCACATCACATGTCAGAGTTCCGCACGTAGCCCGCGAGCCGCAGTTTGATAACTCCTGGGTTATACCAATACTGGCTCTATTTAGCACCGTACTAGCACTTTTATCCAGTTCCAGGAATATCCTCTTACTTGCACGTATTTTCCTCATATCATAAAACGTTTCTTTCCAATTTCCTATTCGTGATTTGAATTGTGTCCCATTTCCTATTCGTGATTTGAATTGTGTCCCATTTCCTATTCGTGATTTGAATTGTGTCCCATTTCCTATTCGTGATTTGAATTGTGTCCCATTTCATATTCGTGATTTGAATTGCGACAACTGACAACGGTCCTATACATTTTTTCAAATGTGTTTTGTGAGAAAGAGAAATAGTAATATTTTTGTGGTGAAGCAAGAGAGCACAGTTTTTGTAGGACTAGATCTGGAAAAAAATTGCAGACAAAGCACTTTAGTGAGACGTGAGAGAAAGAAAAATCACAAGAGAATTACCTGGGATTCGAACCATGGACTCCGGTAGGACGAGCAGCCGTCTAGCCACGAGAGAGCAGCGTACCAACGAACTGCGCTATCTCGCATTTTTGTGGTGGAGCAAAGGAGAATTAGCCCACGGTAACCCGTGTAAAGACAGTTGGGCATACACTTCAGTTACCTTTCTTTTTGTTTTCTTGTTCTTGCTTACAACGGAGAGGGCTTCAAGAGAGCTGTTAAGGATGCAAAGTTCCGCAAGGGACATGCAATTAAATGAATGAATTCATTCATTCTCCCTGGTGTTCTTTACGGCCGACGCGTTGAAGATGAGGCACAGGATCGTGTCGGCCTGAGAGCGGGTCATGCCGACTAATTTTTTCAAACCCTGAATACAGCTGAAATCGGGAATGGTAGGAGGGGTGGGGTAGGAATTGTGCAATACTCCTTTAGCAGAGTCTCCCAGTAAGGGGACTATGGCGGTACCTGCCCTGTTAGCCAGGCTAGGCCTTTTACTGGGTGTACCAACGGAGAGGTGGGACAGAGTCTTGGTCAGCAGTGGTTCGCCAACTCCGAGCGCTGCTATGTCACTTCCGGGTTTCTGAATGCCGAAACGGGCAGCTTCTTCTACTCCTCGCTCCATCCCCTCCCGCTTTCCGTCCTCAGTTTGCCTAAGAAGATTTGGGCAACGGACAGGTCAAGATGTAGGTGTAGGGACAATAGGTCAATCCTATGAAATCCATGGGCTTTCCTCAGAAGTAACAATTTACATGTAGTCCTGCAAACTATTCCGCGTACAAATTATGGCCTCGCTTCGGAGCTGACAACAACGACTGCGCATGCTCCGGGTCAGGACCCCCTCCAGCCCCCTTACCCCCACCCCCACACCGCGTTGTGAGTCTACAACCGCTACCACTCCCCCCTGACAGTATCCTCATCAACAATGAAAATATCATCATCGTCATCGTCATCATCATCATCATTAATGAAAGTATCATCATCACCAATGAGTGTATCATCATCGTCATCATCATCATCATCACTGACACTAAGAATATCATCATCGCCTGTGAAAGTATCATTACTGTGACTAACAGTATCATCATCAGTAATGAAAGTATCATCACTAGGAGAGTATTATCATCGTTATCACCAATGAAAGTATTATCACTGCGACTGTGAGTATCATCACCACCACCAATGAAAGTACCTTCGCTGCAACGGAAAGTATCATCATTATCACCAATGAAAGTATCATTACTGTGACTGAGGCTATTACATCAACAATGAAAGTATCATCATTGCAACAAAGAGTATTAACATCAACAATGAAAGTATTATAACTGTGACTGACAGTATAACATCAACAATGAAAGTGTCATCACTGCAACAGAGACTACTAACATCAGCAATGAAATTATCATCACTGCAACAGTGAGTATCAACATCAACAATGAAAGTATCATCAATGGGACCGACAGTATCAACATCACCAATGAAAGTATCATCACTGTGACTGACAGTATCAACATCAACATTGAAAGTATCATCACTGGAACTGAGAATATCATCACCGTCACCGAAAGGATCATTCTTTCTCACAGACACAATCACTCTGTTTTGATGTACTCTGGACAAATTTAATCAAACATGCCCAGAGCTCTTCCACAAATCACAACAGAAAATGGAGTTATTCTGAGGACATCGCACAGAGCAAAACGTCCACAAATTTTCAGAAAAAATGGAGCAAATGAGTCGAGGCTCACCAGTTTCCGTTCACCTTGTCCAAATTCCCCTCCTTTGAAAATTGCTTCCCCCCCCCCTCCAACCCCACCCGAAGCGAGTGACGGGCCCCCGGGGGGGGGGTAGGTACAGTATTCATGATTAATAAACATGGCTCACTTGCGGAATGCTGCAACACGCATGCGCCGAAGCGTGACTAGGCATGCGCGTAAGCGGAATGAACTTTGACCTCCCCTTGTCGTGTACGCAGGAACGCCAGTGATCATCCCTTTGCTTTTGAACAAATTCAAATTTTAGGGGGGATGGGGAGAAGGGGGGGGGGAAACAAAAACAAAAACAATTCCAGTAATTTCCTGTTGCTTCACCCCCCCCCCTCCTCTTCTTTTTCCCATGTAATTTTCGGTAGCCATGTCCAAAAGTAGCCAGACTTGGTGTCTCCTCTAAAAACATCAAAAAACATGCTTGATAATCGACGAAGAAAATAAACGAGGAAATCGTCTCCTTTCCTGTTCTTTCTTCCACTACAACAACAACAACAACAACAAAGTATGAACTATTTTACTGTTTCATTAAATAAAACCACATGAAACAGTTGTTTAAACAGAAAGCTGACAGAAAAGGTGAATAACAATACAAGAGAAGGTACGGCTTGTTCATTCTCAGTTCTAATTTACGATGAAACAAAACAACAACAACAAAAACAACACAACAAATTATTGATATTCAAAACAATCTCGCAAACGTTGTCGCCTGTGTTCATATTATATACACACACGGATATATATATATATATCGTCGTTCTAAGACATTTGAGTGGTTTTCCTGGTATAAACTGGTGTATCATCACTGTGAGAGTATTATCATCATCATTACCAATGAAAGTATCAACACTGCGACTGTGAAAATCATCATCACCACCACCACCACCACCACCAATGAAAGTACCTTTGCTGGAACAGAAAGTATCATCGTCAACAATCAAAGTATCATCACTGTGACTGAGACTATTAACATCGGCAATGAAAGTATCATCACTGCAACAGAGAGTATTAACATCAACAATGAAAGTATCATCTCTGAAACAGAGCGTATTAAACATCAGCAATGAAAGAATCATCACTGTAACAGAGAGTATTAACATCAACAATGAAAGTATCATCTCTGTGACTGAGACTATTAACATCAACAACGAAAGTATCATCACTGCAACAGAGAGTATCGACATCAACAGTGAAAGTATCATCACCGTGACTGAGACTATTAACATCAAGAATGAAAGTATCATCACTGCGGTTGAGACTATTACCATCAACAAAAAAGTATCATCATTGCAATAGAAAGTACTAACATCAACAATGAAAGTATCATCACTGACATCCGGCGGTGATGACCAGCGACCAGGTCCACTAGCGTGTCCAGTACAAGGCCAGAAATGATTGACACGGGGCGTCTCATTAGACGGGGTCCTGGAACCACTGATGAAATCAGTGCGTAAGTGGAGGTGGGGTGGGAGGGGATCTGTCACGGAACCTGGTCACAGAACTGTAACCGAGGATTTTGATGCTGCGGTGCATCTATGCCCGGACTAGCAGCTTCGATTCCCCAAAAAAGATATCCTGCATTTAACAGCATTCTGTGGCCGTTTTTCCTATCCTGAAACAGAATTTGATGCAAACACTGTTCACGGGATTCCACCATGTCGAAACTCGCAGTGAACACTTCTCACATCTTACATCATTCCCGTGCCGCTAAACGTCAAACAGGGCCTGCATGGCAGTTCGCCAGGTTCTCCTGTTTTCGTTGATCTTTTCAACCTCATCAACCTCATTTTATGCCTACTAATGTGGCCTCTCTTAACAATGTCCTCTTTCGAGTTTCACGTGGTCGACCTCTTTTTCTTCTGGCTGTTGTGTTCCACTTGATAGCTTGTTTTGGGATTCTCTGACTGTTTCTTTTCAACACGTGACCGATACATGTCCATCTCCTTTTTCCTGATCACCCATGAGACAGGCTGTTCACTCATTATTTCTTGTCTATTTCTTTATTTCTTGTGCCTAATTTCATGTCTATTTCTTTAGTTGTTTTCCAGCTTTCTCATGCATACATGAATGTGGGTATTACATTTGAATTGAAGAATCTTAGCGTGTTTTTTTTTTTTTGCTTATAACTTTTGAATGCCAAATGTTCTCAAGATTCTTGAAGGTCAATGCCGCTCTTGCATTTCTAATTCTTAACTTAACATGTGTTAAAAACTTGTGTTGCGTCACTTCCGTTGCACACTCACATTTTCAGCAACACTCATCAGTCATACATCGCACGTCATGGTCTTAGCGGTCGATGCCAGAACTACTTTCACTTCGAACACAGCCACTGGGTATTTTCTGACTGTCTCTCATGGCAAAGGTCGGTGGTTCGAACCCGGGGCGGAAGCACCCCGGTCAAAAAATCAGTAAAAAGGGATACCTGGCTTTCTTTTGGAACTGGGGAAGGGAACCCGGTCGGAGGTGATGGTCTAGTGTGCCAAAAGGTCATAGAAAATATGAGCACTAAATCCACATCTCCGTAGAGCAACACAGCTACATTTATGTATGTAAAAGAGAAGATGTTCAGTGTCGAAAAGTAAAAAGAACAACACAAATGATTTCATTTGGTATCAGTTTTTATTAACATTCATTCATTCATTTGCATGTCCCTTGCGGAACTTTGCTTCCCAAACAGCTCTCCTGTAGGAGAAAGATGGCCTGCTGCTGCTGCTGCATCCATTTGCAGATCTCAACGATTTCTTGCAGCCATCTTCGTTTTGATCTTCCTCTTTTTCTTTTTCCCATTATGTATCCATCCAATACGGTCTTCTCTAAATTATCATGACGTTTAATGTGTCCAAAATATTTAAGTTTTCTCTGTCTAATCCTCTTTACTAGCCAGCCTTCTTCAATATTAAGCTCTTGTAGTATAGATATATTTGTTCTTTTTTGTGTCCACGACATCTGGAGAACTCTTCTGTAGCATTTACATTCAAAGGCGTTTATGTGTTTCTCAGCTGTTTTGTTAAGTGTCCAGCTCTCACAGGCATATGTTGCGATGGGAAAGATGCATGCCCTTAAAAATCTTATTTTTGTAGTTCTGTCTGCTCCTCTCCACAGATTCTTTATTTGTTTTACTTTCTGAAGAGCAATAGATGTCCTCCTTTAATTTCCTCATTGTATCCCATTATTAGTTAGCAGTGATCCAAGATATTCAAAACTCTCCACTTCTTCCAATTTTTCCTCATTAATATATATTTCAGCTGCCTTGTTTGTTTTGTCAGTTGTCATCACTTTAGTTTTCTTTGCATTAAGATAGAGATTTTGCTCTTCGCTGTTCTTGCGGACTGACATAATTAGTTTTTCCATTCCTTTTTGTGTTGTGGACACTAATACTGTGTCATCAGCATATCTAATCTCTGGTATTTCATAATCTCCAATTGTTATGGCATCGTAATATTCTTTGTCTACATCTTCTCTAACATTCCTCATTATATTTTCAGTATACAAGTTAAATAAGTAGGGTGACAATATGCACCCCTGATGGACCCCTTGTTTTATGTCAAACCAAGTTGTTGTTTCACCATTTATTCTTACTGCTGCTTGTTGGTCTAGATACAGCAGTGATGTTAATTGTATCAAATGTGTTGGAAATCCCATTTTTTTCAATTATTTCCCAAAGTTTCTGGTGTTGTACACAATCAAATGCCTTTGAGTAGTCTATAAAGGATAAATATAGATTCACATTAAACTCTCTGCATTTCTCTATTATTAATCTTAGATTGAATATATGATCTCTTGATCCTCTTCCTTGCCTGAAACCAGCTTGGACCATATTGACTTCTTCTTCTATTTTCTCACGAAGTCTACCCATTATGATTTTTATCAGAATTTTACTGGCATGACTAATCAGGGCAACAGTTCTGTAGTTTGTGCATAATTTCAGGTTACCCTTTTTCGCAGTGGTATGAATACTGTTCTTTTCCATTCTTTTGGCCAAATACCTGAATGCCATACCTTTTTACATAGTGCATGATAGATTGTTGCACACTCCTTTCCTCCTGCTTTAATAAATTCAGCTGTTATCTCATCACATCCTGGTGATTTACCATTTTTCAGATTCTTTATTGCCCATAAAACTTCTTCTATTGTCGGTTCGGGTTCTTTCACCTCCAATAATAATTCACATTGTTGATTTCTGTTTCCACAGTCGGTTGTTTCATACATTCCTTTGCAATATTCCTTCCATCTTTCTAGAATTTCCTCTGTCTCTGTCAAGGTATTCCCCATCTCATCACAAATTACAATTAGCTTAGGTGTGACATTTCTCGTCAATGTCTTCATTTCTTTAAACATTTCACTATCTCTTCCACACTTCTGATGTTCTTCTATTCTTTCACAACAATCTTGTATGTATTGTTTTTTGTCTTTTCTTATGTTTCTTCGTACTTCTTTTGTTAAAGTTTTATATTTCTCTTTGTTTTTCGTCACTTTCCATTGCGTCTTCATTTCTCTACGTTTTTTATCAGTTCTAGTGTACTTGCTGTAATCCATCCATTCTTTTGTGTTTTCTTTACTGGAACCATGTCTTTAGCTGTTGTTATTAAGATATCTTTGGCCTGCGTAGCCAATTCATTTGGTGTCATCTCCTCCTGTACAGCCATCAGGATTTCGAAACGGTTCTTCACTTCTATACCGCATTGTTCTGGTATATTTGTAAGATCAAAGCGGAACAGTTTTGATCTCCTAACTGTCTTTTTTATCTTTATCTTCATGTCTGCTATTAATAACATTTCAAATATATATGGAAGAAAAAGAAGAAGAGGAGGAAGAGAATGAGGATGAATAGGTGGAGGAAGAAGAAAAAGAGGAGGAGTGAGTGAAGGAAGAAGACGAAGAGGAGGGAGGTGGAGGAAAAACCGGAAGAGGAGGAATGGGTGAAGGAAGAAGAAGAGGAAGAGGGGGTAGAGGAAGAAGAAGAAGAAGAGGAGGAGGAGTGGATGAAGGAAGAAGAACAGGAGGAAGAGGAGGAGGATGTGCAGGAAGAAGAAGAAGAGGATGAGTGAGTGAAGGAAAAAGAAGAGAAGTGGGTGAAAGAAGAAGAAGAAGAGGAGGAAGAAGGAGAGGAGGAGGAGGAGTAGGTGGAGGAAGAAGAAGAAGAAGAGTTAGGTGGAAGAAGAAGAAGAAGACAAAGAAGAAGAAAAAGAGGAGAAGGAGGAGGAGGAGGAGTAGGTCGTGGAAGAAGAAAAAGAAGAAGAGTTAGGTGGAAGAAAAAGAAGATAAAGAAGAAGAAGAGGAGAAGGAGGAGGAGGAGGAGTAGGTGGAAGTAAAAGAAGAAGAAGAGGAGGAGGAGAGGGATGAGGAGGTGGAGGAAGAAGAAGAAGAAGATGTAAAAAGAAGAAGCAAGAAGAAGAACAAAGTAAGAAGAAGAAGCAGAAGAAAAAGAAGAAGAAGAAGAACAAGAAAGAAGAAGAAGAAGCAAGAAGAAGAAGTAAGAAGAAGTAAGAAGAAGATGTAAGAAGAAGAAGTAAGAAGAAGAAGTAAGAAGAAAAGAAGAACTAAGAAGAAGAAGAAGTAAGAAGAAGTAAGAAGAAAAGAAGAACTAAGAAGAAGAAGAAAGAAGAAGAAGTAAGAAGAAGAAGAAGTAAGAAGAAAAGAAGAACTAAGAAGAAGTAAGAAGAAGAAGAAGTAAGAAGAAGAAGAAGTAAGAAGAAGAAGAATTAAGAAGAAGAAGAAGTAAGAGCAAGAAGAAAAAGTAGAAGTAAGAAAAAGAAGAAGAAGAAGACTGACACTGAATACTTGCAGTAGAGAGACAGATACCCAAAACTAATCTTCTCACTGAGGTACAGATCCAAACACTCACCCGCATCCACCAAACAAAACAAAGCAAAAAAAAAAACGACGGGTGAACCACTCTAACATCCCTACCACTCTCAAATTTCCCAACGGAACCCCCCCCCCCCCACCCCTCACAGTAAATATTTAAAACTACGCTTCAGGCAAGGTCAGTTTTCTATTACCGTTCCTGGCTCACGTGACTAACCCACAAGCTCACGCCCAAATCTGCCACCAGGAGCGGGCAACCGACTCGAAGGTGGTGGCTAAAGTAGCAGATCCAGTTCCCTTCGTCCCGGTTTAACCCCTCCACCTCCCACCCCTCCCGCCTCCCCCCTCCCCCCCCCCCCCGTCTCCCACCTGGGCCTGTCATTCTTCCATAACTTTGCACTGAAATGAGGCGGGGACGGCAAGGTAACAGGACGTGAAATGCTAAATCAGAACGACGTGGCAGACGGGGGTTGTAAATAGTCTCTCCGACGGTTCTCAGAATGATGAGTTCGTCTTTCCATTGTCACGCTCTCTTGTTTACATTTCTTGTCTGTGAGAGATTTTAAACACTTCTTTCTTTCTTTCTTTCTTCTTCTTCTTCTGCTGCTCATCATCCTCTTCCTCCTTTTTTCTCCTCTTCCTCCTCCTCCTCCTCCTTCGTCTTCTTCGTTTGTTCTCTTCCTTCTTCTTCTTCGTTTCTCCTCCTTCTCCTCCGCCTTCTTAGTCTTCTTCTTTTTCTCACTCTCTTTCATCTCCTTCTTCTTCTTCTTGTTTTTCTTCTTTTCTCGTCGTCGTCGTCATCCTCCTCCTTCTTCGTGTCCTTCTTCTTTTTCTTCTTCATCTCTCGACGCCGTCGTCGTCGTCATCGTCCTCCTCCTCCTCCTCCTCCTCCTTCTTCTTCTTCTTCTTCTTCTTCTTCTTCATTTTTAGCATAGTTAAAAAGAAAATTGAAGCTTTTTTTCTAGTCTTTGAGACAGCTTAGTAGCGTAGCGGTCAGTGTCTTTGCCTCTCATGCCCTAGTTACTCAGTTGTAAGAATGGATACCCCCGCTTCTTCTGCAAAGATGTAAAGCGGCTTAGAGTGATCTTAACTCTTTCATGGCGGGCTAGAATATGGGTACTAACTTCATATTACTAGAAGTCTGTATAGCATGATGGTATTATATTTGTTGTTATTATTGTTTTTGTTCCTGTTGTTTTTGTTGTCGAAGTAGTTGCTGCTATTATTACTTGATAAAATAAATGATTGTTGCTCTTTCCTTGAACTTGGGAAGATTTACACTTGAGGATGGTAACAACAAACAGACGACAGAAGAAGGAAGTAGATAGATAGATAGATAGATAGATAGATAGATAGATAGATAGATAGATAGATAGATAGATAGATAGATAGATAGATAGATAGATAGATAGATAGATAGATAGATAGATCCCTCTGACTTTCTATCTCATACTATTTATGTCTCTCTCTATATGTCTCCGTTTGTTCCACTGTTCTTTAAATGTGTGTGCCCCATCTCTCTCTCTCTCTCTCCCTCTCTCTCTCTTTATCTCTCTCTCTTTATCTCTCTCTCTCCCTCTCTACCTCACCGACCCTCATGTATTTCAGTCAGTCACCTCAACCCATTTATTTCATTCCCAGCCTTTAACTTGGAGGTAATAGTTTCTTTTCCCTTCCATCCTCACAGGCGAGCCCTTCCCTCCTCCCTTCTCCCTAAAACCCAATTCCACTGCCCTCCCCAGTACCCCAGAGATGAAATTCTGCCCCACAGAATCTCTCATTCCACTTCAGATATATCTATTTTAATAACAGGCAAGGCATAATGTCTGTGACAGCGTGAAAGTTGAAGAATATAGATAAGAATCTCCTTCCTCGTCCTTCCTCCCTCCCTCTCTTTTTCACTCTCTTTCACTTCTTCCTTTTCACTCTCCCTAATTCTCTCTCACTCTCTTCTTCTGTTTCTCTTTCACTCACTCTAACTCACGTATTCTCTTTCATACACACTCTCACTCACTCTCTTTATAACGCTCTCTCTCATCCACACACTCTCTCACCCACTCTTTCTCATACACATACTCTCTCTTTCACACACCCTTTCTCATACACTTTTTTCTCATACTCTTTCTCATACACACTCTCTCTCAAAAACACACTCCCTCACACACTCTTTCTCATACACACTCTCTCTGAAACACTCTCTTACACTCTTTCTCATACACACACTCCCTCTCTTGCACACTCTTTCTCATACACACACACACTCTCTCTCAAAAACACACTCCCTCACACACTCTTTCTCATACCCACCCTTTCCTTCACTCAATCGCTCTCATACACTCTTTCTCATACACACTATCTCTCAAAAACACACTCCCTCACACACTCTTTCTCATATACACTCTCTCTGAAACACTCTCTTACACTCTTTCTCATACACACACTCCCTCTCTTGCACACTCTTTCTCATACACACACACACTCTCTCTCAAAAACACACTCCCTCACACACTCTTTCTCATACCCACCCTTTCCTTCACTCAATCCCTCTCATACACTCTTTCTCATACACACTCTCTCTCACACATACACGCTCTCTCATACACATTCTTTCCCTCACTCACTCTCTCTCACACTCTTTCTCATACACACTCTTTCTCTCACTCACTCTCTTTCTCTTTCACTCTCTCTATCACACACACTCTCTCTCTCTCTCTCCACGTGGGTGCGTATGTATGCTTATAAGAAGGACAACAAACAAAGTTTAGAAAACTCGTCAACATCTCCTTCTCTTGTAAATATCGAACCTTATTTCGCAGACAAACTTCATACCAAAGATGAGGTGAACAAAATAAACTAGGTCTGCCCCCCCCCCCCCCAAACTTACTCACTCGCTCACTCACTCACTCACTCACTCACACACACACAGGTATTTAAAAACTGCAGTCTCTAACCCGAAGTGTCATGAGGTCACGTGGCAGACCAACATTTTTTTTAAAAACTGCCAGGATGGTCCAATTTTCTTGAATCATTTGTAAATATATTCTCAGAAAACTTTCCCTTCCAAAAAAAAGAGACAGTATGTGCCTGATTTGGCCATACCTCTCGGAAAAAAAAAAACACGACCAGGATGCTGTGCGAGCCAAATGCTCCAATCAAAGTCTCTGAATTCTTTCCTCTTTTTTTTTTTTTAAAAGAACAGCTAAATAACTACATCTCAAAGATGCTACATGCTACTTGCTACATTCTTAACGATTTTAATTTTGTTCCTGTTTATTCCTCACTCTGTGTTAGTATGTGATTTTATTTTGAGCATTTCTTCTCTTCCTACTCCTCTCCCTTCTTCTTTGTACTTTCTCCTCCTCGTCCTTCTTTTTCTTCTTCAATATTTCTTCTCCTCCTCCTCCTCCTGCTCCTTCTTTCTTCTTCTTCTTCTTTCTTTTCTTCTTTCTTCTTCTTCTTTTTCTTCTTCTCTTTCTTCTTCTTTCTTTTCTTCTTCTTCTTCTTATTCTTCTCCTCTTTCTCCTTCTTTCAGTTTCATGTTATCAACCATCTAGACAAGGAAATGGGTTGCTTCTATTAATCCCAATCTCAGCAGGTCTTCATATGTTCTCTGCAGGTATCCATCGACGCTTCCCTTCCCCCCCCCCCCCCCCACCCCTTGCACTAGATTAGGAGGCGTAGAATTTATAGAATAGTGGTTCTCAAAGTTCCAGGTCCTAGATTTCTCTTGTCAAATCATGCTGTCTCCGAATACTCTACCATATATATATATATATATATATATATATATATATATATATATATGGTATAGTATTATTACACTACTTATTTAACTTGTATACTGAAAATATAATGAGGAATGTTAGAGAAGATGTAGACAAAGAATATTACGATGTCAAAACAATTGGAGGTTATGAAATACCAGAGATTAGATATGCTGATGACACAGTATTACTGTCCACAACACAAAAAGGAATGGAAAAACTAATTATGTCAGTCCGTAAGAACAGCGAAGAGCAGAACCTCTATCTTAATGCAAAGAAAACTAAATTGATGACAACTGACAAAACAAACAAGGCAGCAGAAATATATATCAATGAGGAAAAATTGGAAGAAGTGGAGAGTTTTGAATATCTTGGATCACTGCTAACTAATAATGGAGATACAATGAGGGAAATTAAAAGGAAGACATCTATTGCTCTTCGGAAAGTAAAACAAATAAAGAATCTGTGGAGAGGAGCAGACAGAACTACAAAAATAAGATTTTTAAGGGCATGCATCTTTCCCATCGCAAAATATGCCTGTGAGACCTGGACACTAAACAAAACAGCTGAGAAACACATAAATGCATTTGAATGTAAATGCTACAGAAGAGTTCTCCAAATATCGTGGACACAAAAAAGAACAAATATATCTCTACTACAAGAGCTTAATATTGAAGAATGCTGGCTAGTAAAGAGGATTAAAGAGAGAAAGCTTAAATATTTTGGACACATTAAACGTCATGATCATTTAGAGAAGACCGTAATGGAAGGATACATAATGGGAAAAAGAAAAAGAGGAATACCAAAACGAAGATGGCTGCAAGACATCGTTGACGATCTGCCAATGGACGCAGCAGCAGCAGGCCATCTTGCTCACAACCGAGAGGCCTACAGGAGTTCAGTTTGGGAGGCAAAATTCCGCAAGGGACATGCAAATGAATGATTATATATATATATGCATATATATATATATATATATATATATATATATATATATATATATATTCCTAAAGAAACAGACAACAAATTAGACTCTTGAAAACAAATGCCGAAGGAAAATACTTGGTATAAAGTGGAATGAATTCAAGAACAATGGAGAGATAAGACAGATGAGCGAACACCTACCTGTCTCGTGGGTGATCAGAAAAACGAGATGGACGTATGTCGGTCACGTGCTGAGAAGAAACAGCCAGAGAACCCCAAAACAAGCTATCAAGTAGAGCACAACAGATGGAAGAATAAGAGGTCTGCCAGGTGAAACTCAAAAGAGGACATTGTTAAAAGAGGCCAAAGTAGTAGGCATAAAATCCCTTGATGAGGTTGGAAAGCTCGCTGAAAACAGGAAAATTTGGCGAGCTACCATGCGACTCCTATGTGACATTTAGCGTCACGAAAAAGATGAATATATATATATATATATATTCATTGTCAGAAAGGAGTGGTTTTTATATGTCAAAAATAAAAACCCTGTCTGAGATTTAAAATTCCTGACTAAGGTATCAGGGCTTCATCGTTGAAAATCACTGCTACGGAGTGAGTGCAGCTCGGCAGGGGACCTTTTTTGACATGTACCGAATGGAGTTTTAACGACCTTCATTTCACGTAGACTGGCTTGTAGAAAACCCTGTTTAACAATGTTAACAAATATGTCTAATAATAAATGTCTTCTTCTATGAGTAATTCCTTTTCAAAGTTTCGTTTCCTTTTTTTCATATATATTCCATATTCATTACTGTTGAGCTTCCTTGTAATTTGTGTGGGATATATATTCTCTCTCTGAATGTATGAATACAACTCATCAACACCATCGTCATCATCTTCAATGATGATATCCTAAAGCGCTTGAAGTATAGGCTGTATAACTCCACACTTGAACTTCTTTCCTTTGTCTTCCCTCGCTGTTTCTGTAACAATACTCCCCCTCTTTTATCTAAGACAGGGCAAGACCTACGAAAGCCTATAATCGCCTCTCATAACATCCATGTCTTGTCTTGAAATGTCTTCTATCTCCTTTGAACTGCGAGATGATGTGTTTTATTTTATTTTTTATTTTCCTGTAGAAGATGTTGAGAAGATGTTGAGAAGGTGTTGAGAAGGTGTTGAGAAGGTGTTGAGAAGGTGTTGAGAAGGTGTTGAGAAGGTGTTGAGGCACAACATCGTACTGGCTTGGGAGCAAGTTACGGTAGCTAATTTTTTTTTGTTTTCCCAATCCCTGTGTGAAGCTTAAAAGCAGAGGGTCTGCATTATTGCTTCTGCAGATTCCACCACCACGTGGGACTTTTGTGATCCCGGCCCGGTTAGCCAGGTTAGGCCCACAAGGTGCAAGAAGAAAGAGTCGTTTAATTCTTCAGAAGAGAAGATCCACAACGCCACTAAGGGGGGCGGAGATCATAAAAACTTCGCCTGGAAAATCTGGTCCCCTACCCCCTTCCCCCCCCCCCCCCCCCCAACAAGCCGAACTGTTCTTTTCTACATTTCTCCCAAGTTTTCTAGTACGTTGGGTGGTCTCAAGCTCGGATATGTCGCGGAACCGAGACGGAATTAACAACTCAATTTACCTGCCGTGCCAGCCAGTACAAGAATCAACCTCGACGTTTCTCCGTACGGACCGGTAAAGTTGTAAATTATCACCTCACCTATCTACGCCTTCCATTGTTTCTTCAGTGAGCTCCAGGTATTTTCAAGAGTATTTCCTTGCAACGGTTGGACCAGGTGTTGGAATTAGGAAGTGATTGTCTTGTGTAAACTTGGCGTTTTTGCTAATGAGAGAAATTGGTAAATCTTGTTTTCTGAGTTCTTGAAGTGGGTCAAGAGTGTTGCTTTTGCAGCCTCTAAAATTGGCGGGGAATTAGTCGTGTCAACCAACAGAAAACAACGACTTGATCCAAGTGGAAACACAAAGCAGAAAACACCGGGAAAGAAAGGTCTGAAAAAAAATAGTGACTCTCAAGTTCCTGTAAGCGACCCAAATTATGGTCGCGAGGTTTTTCATGTAGGATTTGGAGAGGATATTACGTATTATAGTTTTTTTTTTGTTCAGTTTCAACGATAGTATCTTTTTTTTTTAATGGGTATAATGCCTTACATTATCAACAATTGTGGCCCTACAGTGGGAACCATGTAGCAGTAAGGGAGATAATTGTTTTTTTTTCTGCACAGAAAGAGCATTTCCCGCCCTTATGAGTCTTTATTTTGAACGTCCGGGTATGGGTCGAGATCCTTCCAGAAGGTCACGTGGTTTGTGAATCTCGTGACTGGGGGGATGGTGGGGGAAACATCTGAGTCAGTGAGTCTTGTTTTGGATGTGTACTTGAGTGGATGGTCATAGTGATGTCTCTGTCGAGAAAATGGACGTTTACATCTGTTCTTGAGTTTTGCAAGTATGAATGGACTCACCATGTGGCAGGGCAAACCTGCCGGCGGTCGAGCTATCGTCATCACCATCTGCATGTTCATTCATTCCACTGATAAAAACCCTCATATCAAGTATTAGGCAGGACTGGCTTGACTTTCGTATCAGTGTGTTGCTAACCTTAGGTTTGAAAGAGCCTGGGAGTGAAGAATGGCTGAAGACAGTGATTAACTAATCCAGTAATACTCATAAAACAGGGCTTCAAGATAATGTACAAATCAGAATCATCGTGCATATCAAGGCACAACACCGACTTAATGAATGCCACAATAACACAGTCAAGACAGAGGCACAACACCGACTTAATGAATGCCACAATAACACAGTCAAGACAGAGGTACATACATGTCTTCAACCATCCCACTGTGGAAAAGCTGGGAATGAAATAGCCGAAGTCTATCCAAAGCCGGCAGCAATCAAGATCAAACAAATCATCCATAAACTACCAAGAGGCGAAAAATATAATCCGTAACCAAATTCTGATCTGAATAGAAGCAACAACTGAAATGCAACAACGAACCAGACGCAATGCATCAACAACAAAGAAATGAGCACACCATCCTCTTTCACTTTAAGGACAGGCCACTGCGGACTAGCCTCAGCGACTCAAAATGTCTCACGTCTAAGCAGCAGTCGAGTCCAGACTCCGGAATATGTCCTTCAAGAGTGCCCAAAACCACGCGGACCTGAGGCGTAAGTCATGGCCTGACGACATGAGCGCGAGGCAAAAGCTTTTGGGGCTCCTATCGGGATCCGGAGAGGACTGCGGGCTTTGCCATGTCGATAGTGATCAGGATCTGACGTGGCCAACAAACTCTAACGTACATTTGCAGGTTTAGGGTCGCATTAAAAGCGCAGGTTGGGAATAATTGGTCTAAAGTTATATATAGAAAAAAAAATACATATCTAAAATTATATATATGTTTATCGTCTTCCATGTTCTTCTTTGTTTATTCCATATAACTTTCTACCGCAGAAAGTTATACCAGAAGCTTTTCTTTTCGGCTTCGAGAAGTCAGTCTGTCATCATGAGATATCTGAATAATATGTGTCCCCGTCCCCCCCCCCCCCACTTAAAGGTCAGAATTGCGCTCCGTTAATATCTGCACATTATGTTAAAGTAACCATTTACAGCATGGATGCACCCAGGGTAAATGGTGTTAGTGCCCATATCTTCCTTTATCTGTCAACATACTAGAAGATGATATGGTCAGCATCACGCCAGGGTTGTCTTTTCTTCCCCAGCTCCAGAAGAAGTCGGATGCCCATTTCCAAAAACTCGGTGACAACGCCGGATTCGAACCACCGACCTTTCGCCTAGATAGACTAGTGCACTAACCACTGCACCAATCTGACACCTGTACCCTAGTACCCTTGCTTTGTAATCGAACTCCAGCTTTGCATGTTATGCTTATTTTAATCGTAGTTTCCATATGTCGCTCTCTAGTAACCTAAAACACGTCTTTCATCATCATCCTGTAGTCCGGGCTCGCAAAGATCATTAGGTACAGTTTATCACAGTCTATCTTTGGCTTTCGTCTCGATGATATACTTTGTCAGAAACCCGCCTCTTGACACTGTCGACCAGTCTTTAAACTTATCGTTGTTTTGATCTTCATTCAACTTAAAGATGTTATCCTCTTAATGTTGTCTATCCAACATAAAATTTCTGCCTTCTTGACGTTGCCTATCCTCCCCCCCCCCTCAAAAAAGTTATAATCTTGATATTGTCCAAACCAAGATAAAGTTATCATCTTCCTAATGTTATCATCTTCCGGACGTTGTCCATCCAACATAAAGTATTGATCTTGATGTTGTCCATCGAACACAAAGCTATAATCTTGATGTTGTCCGTCTAACATAAAGTTATAATCTTGATGTTGTCCGTCTAACATAAAGTTTTAATTTTGATGTTGTCCGTCTAACATAAAGTTATAATCTTGATGTTGTCCGTCTAACATAAAGTTATAATCTTGATGTTGTCCGTCTAACATAAAGTTTTAATTTTGATGTTGTCCGTCTAACATAAAGTTATAATCTTGATGTTGTCCGTCAAACATAGTTATAATCTTGATATTGACCATCCAACATCCGCTTATCACGTTCATGACAGTCTCCACCCAGTGTACGGTTAATCCCCCTTTTGATGCTGTCCTCCCAACCGTAACATTGCTGGCTTTCTCTCGCCCTCTGATTTTCATGCACATTGATTTTCTTGTTGTGTTGTTCTACTGTGACCTAGTGGCACAAAAGCTTATGTTCTTTTCAGGTCAGTGTGAGGATCAACAGTTCCAGTTAAATGCCTCTTTATTCTTCGTTAAGCATCCTATGCTGATGTACCTTCCACTTATCTTACTAAACTTGCATCACCTCTCCTTCTGTTATATAAAACTCTTATAGGATAAACTCTCCTTGCGTTATATACAACTGCTCTTATAGCTTAGCCTCTTTTGGCGTTATACAAAGCTCTTATAGTATAACCTCTCCTTGCGTTATACATAACTGTTATAGCATAACTTCTCATTGCGTTATACACAACTCATTTAGCATAACCTCTCCTTGCGTTATATACACCTCTTGTAGCATAACCTCTCCTTGCCTTATATACAACTCTTATAGTATAACCTCTCCTTGCGTTATATACAACTGTTATAGTATAACATTTCCTGGCGTTATACCCAACTCTTATAGCATAACCTCTCCTGGCGTTATACACAACTCTTATAGCATAACCTCTCCTGGCATTATACACAAGTCTTATAGCATAACCTCTCCTGGCGTTATACACAAGTCTTATAGCATAACCTCTCCTGGTGTTATACACAACTCTTATAGCATAACCTCTCCTGGTGTTATACACAACTCTTATAGCATAACCTCTCCTGGCATTATACACAAGTCTTATAGCATAACCTCTCTTGGCATTATACACAAGTCTTATAGCATAACCTCTCCTGGTGTTATACATAACTCTTATAGCATAACCTCTGCTGGCGTTATATACTGCTCCTGCTTTGTTAGCTCCAGTTAGAGACTGAAAAAAAATATCTGCCATCACCCTCTCCCAACCCAGCACAGTGCTTTGCCTCAACATCTTCACAGCACCGGCTGCGAAAAACACCAGCTCACAGTTCCAGTGAGACAGAAGACAAGACACAATAAAGACACTGCAGTTCCACATCCCTATATCAAGAAGAGCAAGGCAGGATGGAAGGTCTGCAGGTATTGAACGCAGAATTTTACCTGAGATTTTTCAAATAGCAGGTAAATTCATTAGAAAGGACAGGTAAAAACTAGCAGGTGGAACAGAAAACTTGACAGCTCTAGAGATACTTGTGTGGCATTCACTAGAATACGAAGAATGTCTCTCCGTCGGGGAAACACATTTTAATGCATTCCCCACTCCACAGCAGTTTCCGGACTGGTAGGGGAAGTAACTCTGTGGTTTTATATATAAGAGATTCTTTGATTAAGTCTTTCAAGATTATGATTAACGTGATGCTGTTGTACTTGCGGCTGAACATTGGCTTTGCTTTTGGGAGATCGTCGGTTCAAATCACAATAAGGCTCCTTTTAAAAGAAAACAAAAATTAATATCTGGAAAAAATCAGTCAGTCATTTGAATATCCCTTGCGGGACTTTGCCTCCCTAACAGCTCTCCTGTAGGCCTATCGGGTGTAAGCAAGATGGTCTGCTGCTAATGCATCCATTTGCAGATCATCAACGATGACTTGCAGCCATCTTCGCCTTGGTCTTCCTCTCTTTCTTTTTTCCCATTATGTACCCTTCCAAGACGGTTTTCTCTAGATTATCATGACGTTTAATGTGTCCAAAATATTTCAGCTTTCTCTGTTTAATCCTCTTTACTAGCCAGCCTTCTTCAATATTAAGTTCTTGTAGTATGGATATATTTGTTCTTTTCTTATTATTAGCTATTTTCGAATTTATATTATTTAATTTTTAATTAATTTTTTTACATTAAAATAATATTTTAATTAATTAAAATTTAATTAAAATTATAAATTAACATGTTTTATTTTAATTTAATTTTTTAATTTAATTTAATTATTATAATATTTTCTTATTATTTTCTTATTATTAACATATTAAACGTTATATTGAGCCAATATTGTTTTACAGGTGTGAAACCTGGACAAGTAGCAAAAAGATGGCAAAGAAACTGGAAGCAACAGAGATGTGGTTTGGGAGAAAGATGCAAAGAACACCCTGGATAGACACACACACACAAAGCAAAAGAAGAGGTCCCCAAAGAAGTTTCAGAATAAAGAAAAATAGTTAAAATGATAAGGAAAAAGACAAGTCAAAATTTCTTGGGCAAGTCACGAGAAGACAGAAGTTGGAGAACTTAGACATTCTATGAGAAGACAGAAGTTGGAGAACTTAGACACTCTATGAGAAGACAGAAGTTGGAGAACTTAGACACACCATGAGAAGACAAAAGTTGGAAACTTAGACACTCCATGAGATGATAGAAGTTGGAGAACTTAGACACTCCATGAGATGACGGAAGTTGGAGAACTTAGACACTCCATGAGATGACGGAAGTTGGAGAACTTAGACACTCCATGAGATGACGGAAATTGGAACCTATTTATGACTGGAAAATTCAAGGGAAAAAGGGAAGTTAGGAAGGTGAAGATAAAATTATCTCCGTGGACTGACGAAGTGGCACTGAAAAAAGAAAAGGATCTGAACTAATGGGAAACACCGGCAAGGACCGTGCAAGATGGAGAAGCCTGATCGCCAACGACATCAGGCACGGCACATAATATTAAAATAAATGTAGCCAAATTAACAGTTCAGCCCGGGTATCCTATGTTCACTGTTGTAGGCATAATGGCTTTTGGATCCTTCTGTCTTATTTTATGAAGATTAAACAGAGAAAACTTAAATATTTTTGACATATTAAACGTCATGATAATTTAGAGAAGACCGTCGTGGAAGGGTACATAACTGGAAAAAGAAAGAGAGGAAGACCAAACCAAGGCGAAAATGGCTGCAAGACATCGCTGATGATATGCGAATGGACGTATCAGCAGCAGGGCATCGTGCTTACAACCGAAAGGCCAACAGGAAAGCTGTTAGAGAGGCAAAGTTCCACAAGGGGCATGCAAATGACTGACTGGCTGGCCTACTCTATGTAGGAAATTTGTATCTGTCTATCCATTGTCCTGCAGACTGCCGTTGTCGATCATGCTTTCCGCTCCCTTCCTTTTGCTGAGTATAGCTGTGCTGTCCTTTCTCTGTCCGCGCCACCTTGTTAATCCCCTTCCTTTTGCTGAGTACAGCTGTGCTGTCCTTTCTCTGTCCGCGCCACCTTGTTAATCCCCTTCCTTTTGCTGAGTATAGCTGAGCTGTCCTTTCTCTGTCCGCGCCACCTTGTTAATCCCCTTCCTTTTGCTGAGTATAGCTGAGCTGTCCTTTCTCTGTCCGCGCCACCTTGTTAATCCCCTTTTTTAGTTATTATTTCAGTCCTTCTTTCAGTTTTTCTTCCAGTCCTTTCAGTTCATCTTTCAGTTCTTCTTTCAGTCCATCTTTCAATCCTTCTTTCAGTCCTTCTTTCATTCCTTCATTCAGTATCTCTTTCAGTCCATCTTTCAGTTCTTCTTTCAGTCCTTCTTTCATTCCTTAGGAAACTGGTAAGATTTATGCCGGCATTTTGATCTTCCATGTTGCTGTTTGAGTCTTGGAAGGGTACATAATGGGACAAAAGAAAGAGAGGAAGACCTAGGCGAAGATGGCTGCAAGTCATCGTTGATGATCTGCGAATGAATGCATCAGCAGTAGGGCATCTAGCTTACAACCGAGAGGCCTACAGGAGAGCTGTTAGAGAGGCAAAGTTCCGCAAGGGACATGCAAATGAATGACAGTTTATCTGTTTAGGGAATTCGACGTGCCTTAAGAGATACCGCTTGTCTACTCAGTCTAAAACACCGAAATTCTGCGGGTCATTAAGCAATGATTGAGACTTCCAGGTTATTACCATAGAGACAGTGGTCAGTGTTTGGTAATATTGATTATAGTGGGCGGCAGCTGTTTACAGACTATGACAATTTATGTCGAAGCTGAGGTCAGGTCTCTTTGTCTCTCTCTCCGCCCCGCCCCATTCTACTCTCTATCTAGGTCTCTATGTCTTTCTCTCTGTTTCGCTTTCTATATGTCTCTCTGTTTCACTTTCTATATGTCTCTCTTTCTGTTTCGCTTTCTATATGTCTCTCTTTCTGTTTCGCTTTCTATATAATCTCTCTTTCTGTTTCGGTTTCTATATGTCTCTCTCTCTCTGTTTCGCTTTCTATATGTCTCTCTTTCTGTTTCGCTTTCTATATGTCTCTCTCTCTCTGTTTCGCTTTCTATATGTCTCTCTTTCTGTTTCGCTCTCTATATGTCTCTCTCTGTTTCGTTTTCTATATAATCTCTCTTTCTGTTTCGCTCTCTATATGTCTCTCTCTGTTTCGTTTTCTATATAATCTCTCTTTCTGTTTCGCTTTCTATATGTCTCTCTCTCTGTTTCGCTTTCTATATGTCTCTCTTTCTGTTTCGCTTTCTATATGTCTCTCTTTCTATTTCGCTTTCTATATGTCTCTCTTTCTGTTTCGTTTCTATATGTCTTTCTTTCTGTTTCGCTTTCTATATGTCTCTCTTTCTGTTTCGTTCTCTATATGTCTCTCTCTGTTTCGTTTTCTATATAATCTCTCTTTCTGTTTCGCTTTCTATATGTCTCTCTTTCTGTTTCGCTTTCTGTGTCTCTCTCTCTCTGCTTCTTTCTGTGTTTCTCTATGCCCTAGTGTGTCTCTGTGTCCCCATGTGTCTCTCTGTTTCTCCCTGTCTCTCCGTGTGTGTGTCTCTCTCTGTGTTCTTTTCTATCTCTCTCTGTTTGTGTCTTTCTCTGTGTCTCTATCTCTGTCTCTGTGTCTCATTGTGTTTCTTTTTTGTGTTTTTCTCTGTCTTTGTCTCTGTGTGTCTCTGACTGTCTCTCTTTTGTGCCTCTCACTGTCTCTCTATAACTCTGCTTCTCTAGCTGTGTTCTCTCTCTCTCTCCCTGTGTGTGTTTCTATCTGTTTGTTTCAATCTATTTCTCTCTCTGTCTCTCTCCGATTATATCTCTGTCTTTCTCTATGTATGTCTCTTTCCTACCTCGGTCTGTTTCTCTCCCTGTCTCTCTCCATGTCGCTTACTCTACAAACAAACTAAAATGTAAGTATAGACAGACAGACAAACAAATAAGAGTAGATATACAGACAGACTATTTTTTAGTGCTATTTTTGGCCAAAAATAGCACTAAGATGGACACCACAGGGGAGCAGAAGTAAGGGTAGACCAAAAGAGACATGGAGAAGAACAACAGAAAGGATGTTGAGCAATAGAGGGCTCACCTGGGCAAGAGCAGAAAAAAAGGCGAAGGACAAGCATTTGTGGAAAACCCTTGCGGAAGCCCCATGTGCCCTGGACACTTAAGGTTCAGAGAGAGAGATACAGACAGACAAACAGATAGACAGACAGACAAACAAATAGATAGACAGAAAAAAAACAGATAAACAGATAGAGGGACTGACAGACAGGCAGATAGCTGAATGGATGGATGGATGGATGGATGGATGGATGGACTGACGGATAGATAGATAGACAGACAGACAGACAGACAGACAGATAGATAGATAGATAGATAGATAGATAGATAGATAGACAGATAGATAGATAGATAGATAGATAGATAGATAGATAGATAGATAGATAGATAGATAGATAGATAGATAGATAGATAGATAGATAGATAGATAGATAGATAGTGACAAACGATTATTCATATCTTGATGAGTGGAACAATTCTCAACAGACTGATAAAACCACCATCATTACAGCAGAACAAGAAATTATTCACATACCCGTGTGCATATGTCCCCCACATGGGTCCACTATAAACATAATGATTTGTCTTACGTCTACTGAATTAATAGTCTTCTCTTTGGGGGGTGGGGGGCTGTAAAAACGTATAAATATGTAGGTCGAACTGTTTGTTTTACTGTCATTGCTATTATCATATGATATCCCTTGTGATTGGCTACACTCAAAGCAGGATTCCCACTGCGGGTGAGTGCGATTACATTTTTCATTGATGTAATTCACCAAGCGAAACTGATAATACGAGTAACTTGTAATGTGGGGTTGGGGGGTTGGGGGATAGTAGTGGAAGCAGCGGTGGTTGTGGTGTAGTGGTAGTGGCTGGTGCTGTGGTGGTTGAAGTAGAGAAGAAGTATTGGCTTCTACTCTTATATGTACGGAGACAACAAGTCTTGCAGTACATTCAGTTATGGAGTATAGCTAACAGTAGCGGATGTCCTCTTATCTCTAAATTTTTAGATGCAATATGTATCTATCTGTCTACCTATCTGTCTGTCTGTCTGTCTGTCCGTCTGCCCCTCTCTCTGTTAGTCCGTCCGTCTGTCCCTCTGTCTGTTAGTCCGTCCGTCTCTCCCTCTGTCTGTTAGTCCGTCCGTATCCACCTCTGTCAGTCTGTCCGTCCGTCTGCCCCTCTGTCTTTTAGTCCGTCCGTCTCCCCCTCTGTCTGTTAGTCTGTCCGTCTGTCCCTCTGTCTGTTAGTCCGTCCGTCTGTCCCTCTGTCTGTTAGTCCGTCCCTCTGTCTGTTAGTCCATCCGTCTCCCCCTCTGTCAGTTAGTCCGTCCGTCTGCCCCTCTGTCTTTTAGTCCGTCCGTGTCCCCCTCTGTCTGTTAGTCCGTCCGTCTGTCCCTCTGTCTGTCTGTCCGTCCGTCTCCCCCTCTGTTTGTTAGTTCGTCCGTCTGTGCCTCTGTCTGTCTGTCCGTCTGTCCTTCTATCATTCCATTCTGCCGGTCTGTTAATCTTTTCGCCCATAAAACTGTCTGAAAATCTCTCCGCTCACCTGTCTGTTTGTCAGTCTGTCACTCTCTCTCATCTGTCTGTCTGTCTATCTATCTCCCATCCTTTCCACTTCAATGAAACTGGCCCAGATTTATTCTACGTATCCCTAATCTCATGCTAAAGTTCTATATTCTATTTCGCTGTTTAGTCACTGTAACTGTAAAAAGAGGGACCTGGCTCTTTGAGTATTGGATGTTAGATGATGTTAGAGAAGATGTAGACAAAGAATATTAAGGTAGGTAAAGGTAAAGATAGTCCCATAGCAAATGCCGTAGGGGATGAAGTGTTAGAGACCTCATTATTTTGGACCATCAGAGTATGAGGTAGGGTGGCCAGTTTCTTTCCTCGCTTCCTTTCCTTCCTAGATTTTCTCTGGTACCCATTTTACGAGGTTGGGTCGACCTCGGGGCCGCATTGGTTGGAAAAAAAAAATCCCGCTCAGCTAAGGACTCGAACCCTCGACTATTCGGTTGCTAGACGAGTGCTCTAACCACTACGCTAGCCGGTCCCACAAAGAATATTACGATGCCATAAAAACAAGAGGTTACGAAATACCAGAGATTAGATATGTTGATGACACAGTATTACTGCCACCACAAAAAAAGGAATGGGAAAACTAATTATGTTAAGTCTGTAAGAATACTGAGGAGCAAACCATTTTATACTAATGCAAAAGAAAACTAAATTGATGACAACTTGATAAAACAAATAATGCAGCTGAAATATGTATCAATGAGGAAAAATTGGAAGAAGTGAAGAGTTTTGAATATCTTGGATCTTTACTAGCTAATAATGCAGATACAATGAGGGAAATTAAAAAGGAGAACATCTATCGCTCTTCTAAAAGTAAAACAACTAAAATAAGATTTTTAAGGGCATGCATTTTTCCCATCACAACATACGCCTATGAGACCTGGACGCTTAACAAAACAGCTGAGAAACACATAAATGCCTTTGAATCTAAATCCCACAGAAGAGATCTTCAAATATCATGGACACAAAAAAAGAACAAATATATCCATACTACAAGAACGTAATATTGAGGAAGGCTGGCTAGTAAAGAAGATTAAATAGATAAAACGTAAATATTCTGGACATATTAAATGTCATGAGAATTTAAAGGAGACCGTCTTGGAAGAGTACATCATGGGAAAAAGAAAGAGAGGAAAATCACAACTAAGATGGCTGCAAGACATAGTTGATAATTTGCTAATGGAGGCATCAATAAAGTGGCACCTTGCTTACAACCAGGAGCCCTACAGGCAAAGGGAGACAAAGTTCCGCAAGGCACATGCAAGTGACTGACTGCTGGGGTCTGTTGCTGGTCCCGTGGAGTGGCTTCATTACACTCTGGGACATGCCCGCACGTGTTCGGCCCTTGACGTCAGGATTTCTTTCAGTGTTTTTAGGGGAGATGACTCCAGTGTTGTGTTGATTGTGTGCTGCCCGTGATCTAGTATTTAGTTGGAATTTGCAACCACTGCTACATGTAATGCATTGAGTCGTATGTGATAGGTACTTTGAGAGAAGTTGATCTGCATTTGTCCGTCGAGGCCTTGCTTGATTTTAGTCTCTGCCTATGGACTTCTGACCAAAACATAATTCAGATGATAGATGACTGCACGAAGTGGATATTTGATTCTATAACTTTCAACGTTTTGTTTAATGATGTCAGTCAGTCAGTCAGTCATTTGAATATTCCTTTCGGAACTCTGCCTCCCTAACAGCTCTCCTGTAGACCTCTCGGCTGTAACCAAGATGCCATGCTTCTGAGGCATCCATTAATGACGTGAGGGAAGTATCCATTTCAACAAATTTAACTGAAGATACATAGACCACAACTGTTTCATTGTCATTTGTCTATGTTCTTTTAATTGCTGATCTTCTTACCAGTCTGTTCGTCACTTGTTATTGTTGATGTTTTTGCTACCTATATATTAACAAGTCATTATTCTCTTTTCAGGCTCATACCAGACTGTCTCCCAGGCAGTCATCTTCCCTGACTACTGGTGGTGCCACTGTCAGCTGCTTCTTGTGTATCTCCACCACTTTCCTTGTCACAAGAACTATAAAGCTCATTTACATACACACACACACATATATATATATATATGAGCTACATTCTTACAGATATATGTCGTAGTACTTCATGGAGTCTCACGTCCTACTAATATAGAATTCTGTACCAGTATAACGCGGTGCTATAGTCGTTATTCCTTTGTCTTAACAGGGGCTCAAAGTTGACAGAAGCTCCGAAACAAATGATCTTACCCTGACTCTGGGAGATGATTCTCAAACTATTTTTTTTTTCAAAGAAAAATTGGACGGCGTATCTGAAAAAAATAATCTGTCAGTCTAGTAGCTTGTTTCCAGGTTATTTTTTTAGGGTGTCCATCCGTCCGTCCGTCTATCTATCTATCTATCTATCTATCTATCTATCTATCTATCTATCTATCTATCTATCTATCTATCTATCTATCTATCTATCTATCTGTCTGCCTGCCTGCTGCCTGTATGTATGTCTGTTTGTCTGTCTGCCTGTCTGTCTATCTGTATGTATGTCTGTGTATCTATCTATCTATCTATCTATCTATCTATCTATCTATCTATCTATCTATCTATCTATCTATCTATCTATCTATCTATCTATCTATCTATCTATCTATCTATCTATCTATCTATCTATCTATCTGTTTGTCTGTCTGTCTCTGTCTGTCTGCCTGTCTGTCTGTCTGTCTGTTTCATATGTGTGTGTCTGTCTGTTTGTCTGTTTAATATGTGTGTAAGTGCACATATGTTAAACATATCAGTAACACACACGCATATATATAAATAAACAAACAGTGACAAAGAAACTGGATGCAGCAGAGACTTGGTTGTGGAGAACGGTTAGGTAAACAGCCTGGAGAGACAGAAAAAACAAACAAAAGAGGAGGTCCTCAAATAAATGTCAGAACAAAGAAGACTAATTACAACAATCAGGAAAACACAGCCATCATTTCTTGGACACGTCAGGGGAAAGACAGAACCTGGTACTGACTGGAAACTTCAGGAGAAAAAAAACAAAGAGATCAAGGCCAAGCTACCTCAGTGGACTGACCAAGTGACATAGAAAAAAGAAGAGCAAACATCAAGGACCGCACAAGATGGAGAAACATGACAGTCTACACTATTGGGCACGATATATATAAGGAAAATACTCGGTATAAAGTGGAACGAATTCAAGAACAATGCAGAAATAAGAGAGATGAGTGAACAACAACCTGTCTCATGGGTGATAAGAAAAAAAGGAAATGGACATATATCGGTCATGTGATGAGAAAAAACAGTCAGAGAATCCCAAAACAAGTTATCAAGTGGGGCACAACAGGCCGAAGAAAAAAGAGGTCGACCACGTGAATGTCTAAAGAGGACATTGTTAAGAGAAGACAAATTAGTAGGCATAAAATCCCTTGATGAGGTTGAATAGCTCGCAGAAAACAGGAAAACTTGACGAGCTACCGTGCGAGCCCTATGTGACATTTAACGATACAGGAAGTATGTAAGATGTAAGAATATGTATGTATATATATATATATATATATACATATATATATATAGCAAAAGCATGAGAGTCAAATAGAGAGTGCTACAGTGCTACATTGAACCAGTCCCGTTCTGTGCATACGAAGTCTGGACGGTCAGTAAAGAGATACAAAGAAGGCTTAAAGAGAGATTTAGTGCATGTAGCTACATAAATTATACTATGCAGTGTATTGAAAAGAGACGATTTGCTTCTCGTGTATCTAACTGTCTGTCTGGCTAATGTTTGTGTGTTTGTGTGTATGCTCATCCATGCCTAGGTTTGCCCTTTTTTCTGTGTATGTCTGTCTCCACAACCTGCTGGATCATCGTTCGCATATCTATGTATGACTGTCTCTCCATGTCTTGTTTTTTAAAGTATTATACCGGGCAGTCCCATATTTTAAGGATTTGTACCCGAAATCTTATTACTTCGATCTTGACGCTTAGATGTTCCCTCTTTTAAAACACGTGTCTCATGTTTTCCCGTATGTTCATCTCTGCCCGCTACATGTTTGGGGGGTGGGGGGAGGGAAGGGGAACCCAGAAATGTTTAATTAGCTAAGCGGAAATGTTGCCATTTAGAAGAAAATTCTCTCTTTAGAGAAGTACAGCAAGTAGGCATGGCTGCGCACATTTGTAGGTCAAGTTACAAGACTAGCTTACTGATTACAATTTTGGATTACAGTTTAATTAATGTGTACCTCTCACCTCTCCCAAACACTCAACCTCCCCGCCCCCCCCCCCCCCAAACTGAGGTTGAATTTATTTGAACTTAGAAAAGATGGTCAGGCTATTTTTTTTTTTTTGGTCTGCGGCTGTCTATGTCTAAATTTTTCTTTGTCTGTCTGTCTATGCATCTTTGTCTGTCTGTATGATACAGTACGGAACAAAACACTTAGTGCAAAATAAAATCAGGGTATCAGATTATCTCTACCTAACGCTTCGCTGGCCGTAACGTAGGAGGGAAGATGAACAAGTCCACATTGTCTCAAACATTCCGCCAATCCCGAAAACAGGAAATATGGAAACCTCGTAAATTGTCTTAACTAAATAAGTATTTTCCAGATTAAGGTGCCATCGTTGAAGAACTCCCAGAGCCTCCCCGGCCTGGAGTTTATCCCTTGATCTGCTCGACCTGTGGCATCTCGGAGGTTGAGCGGAAGGAAGTAGAACACGGTATGTCAATCTTCCTCCAAGTTATTCTCGAATATTCCCCCTTGTATGCTTCTGGGATTGGGCTATATTTGGAGTCATATCGTTTCTTTCTTTATTTGTTCTACACAGTCTCTCCTCACCAGAGCTGTTAAGTTGTGAATATTAACTCTTAACTGTTAACTAAGTAACCACTGAGACTGTTATGTAATTTATTGCTGTTAACTAAACACCAAATGTGTTAACTTATAAGTGATAGCTATACAACAATATTAGCAAAAACAAGTTGCTGATAGCCGTATAATAGCATCAACAATAAGAAGTGACTGGTAGCTAGATAAGAACATCAACAATAACAAGTTACTGACAGCCATATAACAACATCAACAATAACAGATTACTGATAGCCATATACCAACATCAATAATAACAAGTTACTAATAGCCATATAACAACATCAGTAATAACAAGTTACTAATAGCCATATACCAACATCAATAATAACAAGTTACTAATAGCCATATAACAACATCAGTAATAACAAGTTACTGATAGTCATGTAACAGCATCAACAATAACAAGTTACTGATAGCTCGGGATGAGCATCAGAAATGGCGAGCGACTGACAAAGTAACATAGACAAATTACAACTGACAAAGGAACATAGACAAATTACAACTGACAAAGGAACATAGACAAATTACAACTGACAAAGGAGCACAAACAAATTACAACTGACAAAGGAACATAGACAAAATGACATAGTACAACGTATAATGGTCTACATATCTTCAGTTAGATTTGTTGAAACGGATACTTCTCTCACGCCACTGAACAAAACACTCAGTCAAGTCAGTCAGTCGTTTGCATGTCTCTTGCGGAACTTTGCCTCCCTAACAGCTGTCCTGTAGGCCTGTCGTATATACCAAGGGTTCCAAACAGCAACATAGAGCAAAACACTGGAACTGCATCCGCTTCAGTAAGCACAGTCTTCTGTGGCTGGGATACCTCTTTGCCAGAAGTTATCCAATCAATCAAAGAGTTAATATTTAATGGTAAGGGAAGTTTTTACGATCTTTTCTGGGATTTTCGGTCTTATAAAAGTTAGATCGCGTCTCAAAGATTTCCAACTTCTACGACATATGCGCTGTTTAGTGTCACATGTTTCCCGCCGGCTGTGTGAAAGTGGACATGACAGAGGAATTTTACGTGTCAAAAATTTGTACCAGATTTTCGCAAAACTTCCGCTCCAAGGGGTGAAAATGCCTGGGTTAATTGGCCGACGTGAGCCTGCCTGGCAACACAACGCATGTGAAACGGAGTGACTGTCTAGAGTGATCTCATAATTTCTAATTTAAAAGCAAAACTTTCAGGAATGATTAGAGCTCTTGGAGCCACATGGAGCGGGATTTGTCGGGATTACAAGAGGCTCATGTGTTTGTGTTCAAACTAATATGCCACGCGGATTCTTTCCTTCCAGATTGGTCACATGTACGATGTTTTGAACCAGAATCTACTATTGGTTAATATTTTAGGACAACCCTTCTTCTTCTTCTTCTTCTACCTTCCTGGAACTGCGAGCTGGCACAATTTACGCAGTGAATAGATGCATGGAAGGACGGATGGACGAACAGACAGACAGGCAGGCATAGAGACAGACAGACAGACAGACAGTTAGTTAAGATAGATAGACAGCCAGACAGCCAGACAGACAGACAGACAGATAGATAGATAGATAGATAGATAGATAGATAGATAGATAGATAGATAGATAGATAGATAGATAGATAGATAGATAGATAGATAGATAGATAGATAGATAGATAGATAGATAGATAGATAGATAGATAGATAGATAGATAGATAGATAGATAGATAGATAGATAGATAGATAGATAGATAGATAGATAGATAGATAGATAGATAGATAGATAGACTGACATTCCTTTAGGGCCAGCATTGGCTCATGGGGCGGAAATCATATCTTTCCATGTCTGACTACTCGCCACCGTCCGCTGTAGATCTTGGATGGACTTGAACCCCAAAGTTGTACTCTCTCTAGTGATGGTTCTACGTAGAGTCTCCCTTGGCCTGCCTTGCTTTCTTTTGCCCTTCGCTGACCATGTAAGGGCCTGGCGAGGGAGTCTGGGTTCGTCTATTCTGAGAACGTGGCCGAGATAGGCCCATCGACGTCTCTTGATGTATCTTTAGACTTTCTTCGATTCCTGTTTTATTGATTCGTTCGATTTAAAGTCGGACCATCTGATGTTCATTAGTCTATGGAGACATTTGTTCTCAAATGCATCAAGTCTTTGATTGAGTAGACTTGTTGATTTCCAACTCTCACACCCGTACGTTAACACTTGGATCACACAGGAGTTGAAAATTATAAGTTTCGTGGTTTTACTGAGCGTATTTTACTTCCAGATAGTAGACAGTTTATTGAAAGTATTGGAAGCCACTGCAATGCGGGACTTCATTTCCGGTACTGTATCACCTGAAGCTGACATTTTGCTTCCCAAAAAAGGTGAAATTATGGACTTTTTTCAAAAGCAAAACCGTTTAGCAAGATCTCGTCAGGTCTATGTGTGAGATCAATCACTGTTGTTTTTTCCTTATTATTTGTAGGATAAGTTGTTTTGAGTATGAGTGGGGGCGATTCGTTTTCTCTTGGGCGTCGACAGATAAATAGATAAACGATATAATTCTTCAATGCCTCATAGACAGATAAACATATAACTTTAAACGATATGATTCCTCAGTGCTTCATTTAAACACACTTGACTAATTTGTCGGTGTACTCCATACAAGCTCCTGGCAAGTATTAATTAATCCATCGTTTATGAAACAAAAAGCAAGAACTATTAAAGCTTATTTTGGACAAAGAAAGAAATAATCTAAAGACATTTTGAGCTATAGAAAACGGTTTACATTACTTAGATTAAGAATATCTTTTACCCAGAAGAGCGGAAATATACAGGGTCCGGCATAAAGCATAATTCGATTTTAAAAATGGAAAATAAATTAAGCAGTATACATGTTTCTGGTAAAAAAAAAGTGAAATGAAACTCAGAAGAATGGGTAATTTTATTATTACTGACAATCATATTTAGGTTTTGGAAATTACGCCGGTTAGATGACCTCCATTACATTTAATACATTCAGCCAGGCGTCTGGAAAATTCCTGCATAACAACATTTAAACATGTTGAAAGGGATATTTTGAATGCAGTGTCGGATTCGATCTCTTAGGTCTGCAGCTGACTGTGGTCGACTACCATACGCCGTGTTCTTGAGATACGCCCACAAAAAGAAGTCTGGGGCCGATAAATCAGGTGACCTTGCATGCCGATGAATATCCCCAAATTTGGAAATAAGACGATTGGGAAATGCTTGTCGCAGCAAGGCCATGGAATGGCGGGCTGTGTGGGCAGTTGCTCCATCTTGTTGAAACCATATTAATCTCTTATTTCTATTATCCAAGTCTGGAATGAAGTATTCAGTTAGCATCTGCACATAGTGATCGCTAATAACAGTAATAGCCTTCGTCTTTAAAAAAAAAATATGAGCCAATGACGCCGAATGATGCAACGCCACATCACACTGTTACTCGTTCACTATGGAGCAGTTTCTCATGCAGTAATTGTGGATTTTCAGCTGACCAGTATCTGAAATTCTGGTTGTTCACACCCCTTGACAACTCAAAATGTGCTTCATCAGACATTATGAGGTTACTGACCAAATTCGGAGTAACAGTGTGGTGTGGGGTTGCATCATTCGGCGTCGTTGGCCCCTTTTGAAGACGAAGACGACATCCTCTTAGTGTTAACAGCGATCACTATGCGCAGATAGTGACTGAATACTTCAGTCCAGAGTTAGCCAATAGAAATAAGAGACTAGTATAGTTTCAAAAAGATGGAAGAACTGCCCACACAGCCCATCAGTCCATGGCCTTGCTGCGACAAGTATTTCCCAATCGTCTTATTTCCCAGATCTGGGGATAATTATTGGTGGACAGTCACCGGATTTATCGGCCGCAGACTTCTTTTTGTGGGCTATCTCAAGAACACGGCGTATGCTAGTCGACCACAGTCAGCTGCAGACCTAAAAGATCGAATCCGACACTGCATTCAAAAATATCACGTTGAACATGCTTAAATGGTGTTATGCAGGAATTTTCCAGACGCCTGGCTGAATGTATCAAAATGTAATGGCGGTCATCTAACAGGCGTAATTTTCAAAACTTAAATATGATTGCCAGTAATAATAAAAATACCAACTTTTCTGAGTTTCATTTCACATTTTTTTCCCCAGAAACATGTCTGCTGTTTAATGTATTTTCTTTAAAAAAACCGAGCTATGCTTTGTATCTGACCCTGTACAAAGGTTTTTTGTTTGGGGGGGGGGGGGGTAACATCACGTCAAACGTCAGTCAAATCTGACTTAGAGGGATTTTCTGTCAGATGATCCTTCTAACAGCGCCTGGCACGACTGAGAGTTAGACGGACAGGTAAGGTGGAGGACATGAGAAACTACGAAGTGAGCGGACGAAGAAAAGCCCCCCAATTTTTTTTTTCTTGAGGTAAATTCTTCACCGACGAGGTTAAAAACCTGTCAGAGGAATACCGAGAGATTCCATCGGCTTAAACCAGGGACAGCACAAGGACACAGACCGCCCTTACCCTCCCGGGAGAAAGAACAAGATCACCTGGAAGAATGTCTTAACAAGCCGTGGCCTAACAGGTACTGGCAATACATAAACAGTAAAGAAAGAGCGAACTGAAAAACCAGGGGTTGACCACTTTAACACAGTGAGCTAAATAAGGACAAACCAAAACACAGGAATGGGTTATGCGCTCAAGCTGGGTAATATTTGCCCAGTCCTCCCCATTAACACCCAAAACCTTCCTGTTATTTTGTAGCGAACGGAGTAGGATCGCCATAGTTTACTGGCAACTCACCTAATGCCTATTTCAAGCAAGTGAAAGGGACTTAGAAATTACAAAGCCTCAACTACGGTGAAACACTATGTGTTACTACAATTGTTTTATTTGTAGTTAGTGAAAAAGGCCGTTGAAAAAGTCAGTACTAGTAGTGATAGCAGTAATAGTAGTAGTAGAAGTAGTGGTAGTATTAGTAGTAGTAGTAGTAATAGTAGTAGTAGTAGTGTAGTTATAGTAGTAGTAGTAGTAGTGGTGGTAGTAGTAGTGTGTGGTAGTATACTGGTAGCAGTAGTAGTAGTGGTAGTAGTAATAGTACTGGTAATAGTAGTAGTAGTGGTAGTAGTAATAGTACTGGTAGTAGTCGTAGTAGTGGTAGTAGTAATAGTACTGGTAGTAGCAATAGTAGCAGTGGTGGTAGCAGTAGTAGTAGTGGCAGTAGTAGTTGTAGTAATGGTAGTAGTAGTAGTAGTGTTTGTGGTAGTGGTCGTGGTATTAGTAGTAGTAGTAGTACGGTAGCAGAAGTAACAGTAGTGGTAGTAGTAATAGTACTGGTAGTAGCAGTAGTAGCAGTGGTGGTAATAGTAGTAGTGGCAGTAGTAGTTGTAGTAATGGTAGTAGTAGTAGTAGTATTTGTTGTAGTGGTAGTAGTAGTAGTAGTAGTGGTAGCAGAAGTAGCAGTAGTGGTAGTAGTAGTAGAAGTAGTGGTGGTGGTTTTGGTGGTAGTAGCAGTGGCAGTAGTAGTAGTAGTGTCTGTGGTAGTAGTAACAATGGTAGTAGTATATGTAGTAGTGGTAGTAGTAGTATTGGTAGTAGTAGTATTACTTGTGGTGGTAGTAGTAGTAGTAGTAGTGGTAGTAGTAGTAGTAGTAGTAGTGGCAGTAGTATTGTAGTACTTCTGATAGTAGTAGTAATTGTAGTAGTAGTAGTATTTGTGGTAGTGGTAGTAGTAGTAATGGTAGTAGTAGTATTACTTGTGTTTGTAGTAGTCGTAATGGTAGTGGTGATCGTAGTAGTAGTAGTGGTAATAGTAAAAGCAGTAGTAGTTTTGGTAGTGTTAGTAGTAGTAGTAGTAGTTGTTGTTGTTGTTGTAGTAGTAATATTTGTGGAAATAGTAGTTGTAGGTGTAGTTGTAATAGTACTTGTAATAGTAGTAATAGTACTTGTGGTAGTAAGGGTAATGGTACTTGTGGTAGTGGTAGTGATAGCAGTAGTAGTAGTGGTGGTACTATTAGTAATATTAGTAATTGTGGTAGTGATAGTAATGTAGTAGTAGTAACAGTAGTGGTAGTAATAATAGTAGTACTTCTGGAAGTGGTAGTAGTAGTGGTAGTGTTAACAGTAGTAGTAGTATACTTGTGGTAGTGGTAGAAGTAGCAGTAGTAATTGTGGTAGTAGTGGCAGTAGTAGTCGGAGTTGTAGCAGCAGTACTTACTGTAGTAGTAGTAGTCATAGTCCCCCGTGTGGTACCCGGGATCTGCAAAGAATAGGACCACTGTACCCTACCATGCATGATCGTAAAAGGCGACTAAGGAGGGTTCAGCATAGGGCCAGAAACCCTATCTGGTAAAAAACTATCAGACTGCTACAGAAACAGAAGCAAGGGAAAAAGCAAATGCAGGTGGAAGGAGAAATGCGTATCAGGAAACTGAGCCCATGAAGGTTGTGGATGAAAGCCAGCCACTGGAAGTCCCCAGCCCGACTGCAGACCTCCTGGAACCTAAACAAAAGATGCAAATAGGCAGCTGGAATGTAAGAACACTAAACCAGACTGGAAAACTAGCACAAACCATCAAGGAAATGCACAGATACAAACTAGACATACTAGGAATACAAGAAGCAAGATGGACAGGACAAGGCAGAAGAAAATTAACAACACAGCACACAGAAGATACAATAATATGGTCAGGTAAAGAAGATCTTCATGAAGGAGGAGTAGCATTGATTATAACAAAAGAAGCATCAAGAGCATTGCTGAAATGGACCCCAATAAATGAGAGATTATTATATGCACGGTTCAACTCAAGATTCACGAAGCTGTCTATTATAGTTTGTTATGCACCAACAGAAGCAGCTGAAGAGGAATTAAAAGAAGATTTTTACAACAGCCTACAAGCCACAGTAGAAACAATACCCAAGCATGATATGCTACTCATCTTGGGCGACTTCAATGCAAAAGTAGGTGAAGGAAATGAAGATAGAAGAAGAATCATGGGAAGAGAAGGAATCGGAGAAATAAATGAAAATGGAGAAAAACTGTGCAGTTTCTGTGAAGAAAACATGATGACCATCGGAGGGACAATTTTCCAACACAAAAACATCCATAAGGTGACTTGGAGATCACCAGATAAAACCACAGAAAACCAAATCGATCATATACTAATAAACAACAAGTGGAAACGGTCACTACAAGATGTGCGAGCAAGGAAAGGAGCAGATATAGGAAGTGATCACAACCTTCTGGTAGCAAAAATAAAACTAAAATTAAGGAAAGCCAGAATCGGAGAACACAGAAAGATACATTTTGATACAAGAAAACTGATAGACCAGCAAACAAGAAATGAATTCTCAATAATACTTAAGAACCGCTTCAGTGTCCTACAAGACGAAGCAGAAATGTCCATATTAGAGTTCAATAAAACACTACAGGAAACAGCAAAAGAGGTGCTGGGATATCGGAAAAGGAGAAAAGAGGAATGGATAAGTGAGACCACATGGGAAAAGATAGAGCAAAGAAAAGAAATGAAGAAAAAATTACTGAACACCAAATCACAACGGCTTAAAGAACGAGTTTTAAGTAATTATGCACAAAAAGACAAAGAAGTGAAGGAATCATGCCGTCAAGATAAACGTCAATATTATGACAACTTAGCAGAAACAGCAGAGAAAGCAGCATATACAAATGACATGAAAACCATATATAAAATCACAAAGCAGATGACAGGTAACTTCAATACAAGATGTGAAAGTGCAGTAAGAACACAAAATGGACAACTGGTCAGTGGAGAAAGAGAAAAAATTGAAAGATGGAGGGAACACTTTAACACCCTACTAAACAGAACACAAGCAGCACAAGCAATAGATATACCTGAAGCAAAAGTGGAACTAAACATCAATACAGGACCAATAACAATAAATGAAGTAAAAGAGGCGATAAAGATGCTAAAATCAGACAGGGCACCAGGTGAAGATGAAGTGACTGCTGAGATGTTGAAAGCAGAAGAAACAGAAACACCAAAACAACTTTGCCTGATATTACAACAAATTTGGGATTTAGAAAAAGCCCCAGAGGAGTGGAAAACTGGTCTTATAGTAAAACTACCAAAGAAGGGTGACCTCAGAGATTGCGGGAACTGGAGAGGCATTACCCTACTGCCACTCACCAGTAAAGTATTTTGCAGAATAATCATCAACAGAATTGTACCAACACTTGAGGAAAAACTTCGGAAAGAGCAGGCAGGATTTAGGAAAGGAAGATCATGCATAGACCATATATTTGTACTTAGACAAATATTAGAACAGGCAAATGAGTGGCATAGCACAACATATGCATTATTCATAGATTTTGAGAAAGCCTTTGACAGTGTCAACAGAGATGCACTGTGGAAAATCCTAAGATGGCATGGCCTCCCCCATAAAATAGTTAATGTAATCAAAGCCCTATACGAGGGTTTTCAGTGCAAAGTTATCTGTGGAGAACATACCTCCAGCAGCTTTAGGGTACAAACAGGAGTGAAACAGGGATGTGTACTATCACCAACATTATTTATCTTGGCAGTAGACTGGTTAATGAAGGAGGCAACATCAGACAAACGCAGAGGATTACAATGGACCCTTGACACAGTGCTGGAGGAACTTGACTTTGCGGACGACATTTGTCTATTATCAAGCAGTCACAAAGATATGCAAGATAAAATAAACAAGTTAACCCAGAATGCAAACAACATAGGACTAAAGATCAACGTAGGAAAGACAAAGTTAATGAAGCAAAATGTGAACAACAGAAATGTACTCAGAGTAGATAACAAGTTAGTGGAGGAGGTCAACGAATTTGTATACCTTGGCAGCAGAGTAGTAGAAAATGGAGACAGCACAGAGGACATCAACAGCAGACTTACTAGAGCAAACCAGGCTTTTGCAATGCTACAGAATATATGGAAATCAAATAAACTAAGCATAAATATGAAAATCAGGATATTTAAGAGTAATGTTCTAAGTGTACTACTCTATGGAAGTGAATGCTGGAAAATCACCAAAACCATAGAAAACAAGTTGAATTCTTTCCAGACTAAATGTTTACGTAGAATTAAAAAAATATTTTGGCCAAACACCATAAGAAATAACATCTTATTGGCAGAAATGCAGATGAAACCACTGACAACAATTATTGAGGAAAGACGCTGGCGATGGTTGGGACATGTGCTCCGAATGACTGACAACTCACTACCAAAAATAGCACTAAGATGGACACCACAGGGGAACAGAAGTAAGGGTAGACCAAAAGAGACATGGAGAAGAACAACAGAAAGGATGTTGAGCAATAGAGGGCTCACCTGGGCAAGAGCAGAAAAAAAGGCGAAAGACAGGCATTTGTGGAAAACCCTTGCGGAAGCCCCATGTGCCCTGGGCACTTAAGGTTCAGAGAGAGAGAGAGAGAGAGAGTAGTCATAGTAGCCGTAGTGTTAGTATTAGTAGTGGTAGTAGTAGTAATAACATTATTACTTGTGATAGTTGTAGTAATAGAAATAGTGGTAGTGGTAATAACAGTAGTGTTTGGGGTAGTAGTGTTAGCAGCAGTAGTAGTGTTGGTAGTAATAGTAGTAGTAAATGTGGTGGTGGTAGTAGTAGTAGTACTTGTGGTAGTGGTAATAGAAGTAGTAATACTTGAGGTAGTAGTAGTAATAATATTAGTAGTAGTCGTAGTAATAGTAGAAGTAGCAGTAATGGTAGTTGTATTAGTAGTATTAGTTGTTGTTGTTGTAGTAGTAGAAGAAGTAGTAATAGTAGTGGTCGTGGAATTAGTAGTAGTAGTCATAGTAGTCATTCTGAAGCAGGTGCAGAAATTCAAATACCTTGGAGCAGTAATAACTTCAGATGGGAAATGCAGAACAGAAATTAGGAACAGAATAGGCCAAGCAAAGACTGCATTTCAGAGAAAGAGAAACATATTAGCTAACACATCTTTATCAATGAATGTTAGAAAACGAGTCCTAAAATGCTATATTGAACCTATCTTGTTATATGGAAGTGAATCATGGACAATAGGCAAGTCTGCACAAAAATCATTGGAAGCAGCAGAAATATGGTTTATTAGAAGAATGTTGCGAATCCCCTGGACAGCAAAAATAACTAATGAAGAATGTATGAGAAAAGCTGGAGAGACAAAAAACTTTGTCAAAAAGATAAGAGAGAGACAATGTATTTTCATAGGACATGCAATGAGAAGAGGGGGCATTGAAAATATTATAACAACAGAAAAAACAGAAGGAAGAAGATCAAGAGGAAGACCAAGAGAAATAATACTGGACAGTCTGACGGGATGGTGTGAGAGGAGATCACCAACTAAGCTGGTGGCCTGCATGAAGGATCGGGTACTCTGGAGAAGCATAATAGCCAACGCCAGTCGGCACGGCACTTGATGATGATGATGAGTCATAGTAGTAGTAGTAGTAGTAGAAACGTGAAAATATTGCAGGAAAACACCAGAATGAATTACGATGAGAATATCTTGTAACCAATGGAGATAACGCGCAAAATTCTGTAAAGAGTTGTAAAGTAGTACAGAGGTTTCAGTATTGACTCCTCGTACAGTTTAAAATGTTAATAACCTCCCTTCTATGGGAGATATGAATCTTTGTGCCCAGGATATTTTGCATGCTGTTGCAGTCTTAGCGCCTTGACACTTCTAGGCCAGTACAACATTTGGGCTAGGGACGCCAGTAACTATCCTCGCTTCCTTTTGTTTTCCCTAGGTAAGTCCCAAGCATCCATTTTTTTTTTTCGAGGCTAGCTTGACCTCGGTGCCGGTCGGTTCGAAAAAAATTTCGCCCAAATGTGAAATCGAACCGGGGTCTTTTTTAAATGGCAAGCGAGTGCGCTAACCATTACGCCACCGCGGCATCAAAAAAAAAAGTAATATCGATAGCACCTTATTCAACTTTTCTATTTAGTAACGGTTGTTCATTTTCTTCTAAATGTTATCCCATTTTTATTATATACAACCAACCTTATTTATAACCTGATGGATTGGGATAAAATAGTGGATCAAACCATTGGCTAATAGACTTTTTTGGATAAGATAGTGGACCAAACCATTGGCTATTAGACTTTTGGGATAAAATAGTGGAGCAAACCACTGGCTAAAAGACTTTTGGGTTAAAATAGTGGACCAAACCATTGGCTAATAGACTTTTGGGATAAAATAGTGGAGCAAACCACTGGATAAAAGACTTTTGGGTTAAAATAGTGGACCAAACCATTGGCTACAAGACTCTTGGGATAACATAGTGAACTAAATCATTGCCTACAAGACTCTTGGGATAAAATAGTGAAGCAAACCAGTGGCTACAAGACTCTTGGGATAACATAGTAAACTAAATCATTGCCTACAAGACTCTTGGGATAAAACAGTGAAGCAAACAAGACTCTTGGGATAACATTAGTGAACCAAATCATTGCCTAGAAGACTCTTGGGATAAAACAGTAGAACAAACCTTTGGCTACAAGACTCATAAATTTCTTCTGTTTGATTTCTTTGTTTTTTTTCCCTAAGTGGTATGTTTAGATTTTTGTTTACTCAACAGAATCTCCCTCTTTGAATCTCCCTCTTTGAATCTCCTGTTTTGATGGTCTTTATACTGTAATAATTTGATTAATGAAATTTGACAAAAACCCAAAGTGTAGAATCTAGATCATTTTCCAAGACGTGGCGAGCACATGCTAATGCCGACCTGTTCTTAAGTTAACTAAACTAAAACTAGAATAACGTCTTCATGTGAAACAGGGCTGTCAATCAGCAAAGAACAGGTATCATTGTTTCTCTGAGAAACTGAAATAAAGATCGGAGCTTCCATAGAAGTGCCAAGAGAACGGAGATGATGGGACCCCTTTTATTTCAATTACTAACAAACGAAAGCGCATGTTATGAAGTGTGTTTTTTTTTTTATTCCAGCGCTAGAGTCAAGGTTGGCAAAACCATATCTGATCAAGACCCTGTCTCACCTCTCCCTTGGTATCCACCAGTAACAGGTCTTGCCTGACTAATGGGGCAGGGATCGCCATAACCCCCACATGGTGGTAGAGTCTGCTAAAGAATTATTGCAACCCCCCCCACTTTTTAGCTTTACTCAAGGATTGAAAAAATTAGCTCTCATGACCCGCTCCCAAACCGACATGATCTTGTGCTTCTAAATCTTCACTGCATCGGCTGCAAAGAGCACCAGCTCTAGGGAGACTGAAGAAGAAGAAGAAGAATGAATGAATGAATGAATAATCTTTATTTTTCAAGGGTAAAGAATTGGGCACGCAGGCCCGTCTTACATTCTGCCCTTCATCACTCCATCTTTCATTCTTCCCACACACTTGATTTAGTACAAAAATACAAATTAAATTAGGAAAAACATATCAAAAGAGTGTAAGATTTAACTACTACATTCAAGGTAAAAGAGAAGAAGTAATTAACCTAATAAAATAGCACTCACGCACACACATACACACGCAGACATATACATAAATAAAAATACATTGTAAATACAGATCTTCTAACATATGTTTTTTTTTTAACAAACATTAAAATAATTTCTAACAATATCTAACAAGTTGCTTTTCTAACTATGTCATTGAAGTACTTGATGGTTTACGAGCCATGTTTTGAGAGAGTGCTGGCTATTTTATGGAGGCATATAATTACAAGCAAGTAAATAATGAAACAGGTTTGAGTTAAAGGATGAAGTATTACCAATGGATTTTAAATTGTAAGAAGAAGAAGAAGAAGAAGAAGAAGAAAAAGAAGAAGAAGAAGAAGAAGAAAAAGAAGAAGAAGAAGAAAAATATCAGCATAACAAGTTATTAACATGCCAGACAGTACAAAGACTTTGTATCGATCATTTACTTACTCAGCCACCCCGTAACACCAGAGATTCGGACATTCTTCAAGAAAATGGACAAGAAAAGGGGAGATAAAAGAAATATGGACATGAAAGCGATAGGGGACATAATTCTTGGACAGGAGAGAAATACATTAATAAAAAATACAGGAATAACGGCACTGAAAAAAAAGAAAAAGACGCATTTGGCGAAAGATGCCAGACACATAAGACAATTTTTTTGTCATATCAAGAATCATAATAAGAAGAAAGGGCATACTGTAGTCCAATAATTATAATAATAACTATAATAATAATAACAATAACAACAATAATAATAATACTAACATTAACAATAGTACTGACAATAACAATAATACAAACAATACTAATAATAATAATAATAATACAAATAATAATAATAATAATCATAACAGGATACAATACCCTTTTCCATGCCTTTAAGGTGTATCGTGGATACGGTTTTAAGCCGTATTTCCAAGATCTTTGGCAGATGAAAGTGTGATATGCTCACTATCACCCCACACCGCATTTACGACGCGTGATTGATAAATTCTCGGCATAAGGTACAAATATTTGAAACGCACAGTTGATATTAGGTGCATTTGTAGATCAGGTTAATGTAAGATTAAATACCAAGTTTCAAGAAATTAACTGCAACCAATTTTTTTACAGGCTACTGAAGTGGATAAGGGTTGGCAGAAATTGAGAAAATGGATAACATTTCTCATCGAGCAGTCATTCGCTACCTCTGCATCAAGGGCTTATCATCGAAGGAGATCCATGAGGATATGGTGGAGACTCTGGAGTACCCCTTCCTTAGTGATGAAATGGGCAGCTCAAATCAAACACAGAAGGGAGAGTCTGGAAGATGATCCCTGTCCAGGAAGACCAAGAACGGTAACCACCGATGAAACCACATGTAGAATCCATGACATGATAATGGAGGATCGACGACTAACTGAGCGGTACATTGCTACTGAGTTGGGCATCTCCCAGAAACGTGTTCATGCCATTATTCCTAATGATCTTCAAATGACAAAGGTCTCTGCTCTATGGGTCCCGAAATTTCTTGGAGCTAATCACAAACGACAGCGTTTCAACATGTCAAGAGACAATCTTGGCCATTTTTCTGCAGATACTGAAAAGTTTCTTTAACAATTTGTGACTATGGATGAGACTTGGGTTCATCATTTTCAACCAAAAACCAAAGAACAGTCAAAGCAGTGGAAACATCATGGATCCCCACCTCCAAAGAAAGCTAGGGTGGTTCTGTCTGCAGGCAAAGTGATGGCTTCCATCTTTTGGGATTCAGAAGATGTACAATTGGTAGACTATCTTCAGAAGGGCAGAACGGTCACCGGGGCCTATTACGCTAATCTTGTGAAGCAACTGCGGGTCAAATTGAAGGAAAAGCATCGATGGAAATTGATGAGAGGAGTCATCTTTCAGCAAGACAATGCTCCAGATGACAAGTCGGCGGTGGCACTTGCTGCCATTCATGAATGCGGCTTCCAGTTTCTTGAACATCCTCCTTATTCCCCAGATTTGGCCCCTTCGGACTATTACCTGTTTTCATTCATTCATTCATTTGCATGTCCCTTGCGGAACTTTGCCTCCCAAACAGCACTCCTGTAGGCCTCTCGGTTGTGAGCAAGATGGCCTGCTGCTGTTGCATCCATTTCCAGATCGTCAACGATGTCTTGCAGCCATCTTCGTCTTGGTCTTCCTCTTTTTTCTTTTCCCATTATGTATCCTTCCAATACGGTCTTCTCTAAATTATCATGACGTTTAATGTGTCCAAAATATTTCAGTTTTCTCTCTTTAACTTTTCAAGCAGCAATCATGGAAAGTCAATTACCTGTTTACCAACTCAAAAACGAGCTCAGTGGTCGCAAATTTGCTTCAGATGACGTCATTCATGCTGTTGACCACTTTCTACTGGCACAAGATGCTGACTTTTACAAAGAAAGGATCCGTATGCTCCTGGATCGCGGGACTAAGTGCATAAACTTGCAAGGGGACTATGTTGAGAAATAACTAAAAAAAGTTGTCCACAAATAACCTGTTGTACCTTATCCCAAGAACTTATCAATCACCCATCGTATATTCCCAGATATTTCTGGTGCCCATTTTTAGAGGCTGAGTGAACCGCGGGGATGCTTTTGGTATGGGGGTACCAGAAAAAAAAATCCTCAGTACTGGGACTTGAACCCGGTACCAATGAATTAGTAGACCACGTGTCTAACCACTCATCCAATCAGCCTGCCTGTAATAATAATAATAATAATATAATGATAACAATAATAATAAGATAAAGCTGAAAAAACTAAGCTGACATGATAAAGACTGAGACCCATACTGAAAATGATGATGATGATGATGATGATGATGACGATGATGATGATGAACAGAGTTCTACGACGAAAAACAAGCAGCTGGGTAAGAGCTGAACAAACGAGTAGACATCCTGAAGAAGTATTGGAAACGGCGCATTATGAATCTCGTGGTATTTCAGCCAACTTTCCAGAGGGGCGTTGCTATTAAGAGTCTAGAGCAGCGTTTCCCAGGCTTTGTTCGGGCTGCCGCCCCCTTTTATCTCTCAGGCCACATCCGTAACATACCCCCCTCTCACCTTTTTATATGTACTACCTCATTTGAAAAGATTGTTTTCACACAGTAGACAGAACGACTGCTGCTGGTTGTTTGTTGGTGTTAGAAGTCTATATTTCAGATATTCCAAAGGCGCAAGTTCGATGAGGCAAATCAGCGACCCATAGCTGATATGCCAGCGTCAGGGTTAGCGAACCATAGCTGACCAAGACCCTGTCCCACCTCTTCGTGGTACCCCCAGTAACAGGCCTAGCATGGCTAATGGGACAGGGAATGCCATATTCCCCTTGGTGGTGGAATCTGCTAAAGAAGCATTGCACACCTCCAGCTTTTAGCTGTACTCTGGGACTGAAAAGATAGCCACCATAACCCGCTCCCACGCCGATACGATGCTGTGCCTCAATATCTCTATAGCATCGGCTGTAAAGAACACCAGGTCGATGTTACAGGGAGATAGAAGACAAGACAAGACTTGTCTACACTGTATTGTCTACACTGTATTGTCTACACTGTATTGTCTACACTGTATTGTCTACACTGTATTGTCTACAGTCCCTGTCTGCTCGCGGTTTTGTGACATTTTTTTTATATTGTGGACTCTCAGAAGTGATGTTCCTCTAGTGATGGATACTTCTTCTACTTTGGAAAGCCTTACAGATCCCTGGCGGTAGTTAATAAAAGGATCTTTACATTCAGTCACCAGGGCTGCTTGTCCTACCGGATTCCGTGTTCGAATCCCAGGTAATTCTCTTGTGATTTTTCTTTCTCTCACGTCTCACTAAAGTGCTTTGTCTACGATTTTTTCGAGGTCTAATCCTATAAAACTGTGTTCTCTTGCTTTACCTATGAAAGCCTCGTTGTTTCCTATTTATCAAAATAATTGTTCCTGAAACTATAGCTGAACTAACTTCATGTAATAAGTATTCGTTCGTTCGTCTGTTGTTGTTTAAGTATGCACCAGACATGGCAGGAGACCGCGTGTATGTTTGTCTAAAGCTGCTACCTGCTAGAGAGACTGAATCTAAGCTACGGAATTTCTGTGTCACGACCTCGTTTCTTATCCGGGTGTCACGATCATCGTGTCGACTAAACAGTTACGAATGACTCCGCTTTCAAACACCTTTTCTTGGAGGTGCAAGATAGCGCAGTTAGTTCTTTCGTGGCTAGACGGCTTGCTCGTCCTACCGGGGTCCGTGGGTTCGAATCCCAGGTAATTTTCTTGTGATTTTTTTTCTCTCACTAAAGTGCTTTGTCTAAGATCTTTTCGAGGTCTAATCCTATAAAACTGTGTTCTCTTACTTTACTTTACATCCAATCGTCTGTCGCCTTCAAACTCTTCGGACTATCAAAGGAATGTATGTTGTTTGTGTCCGCTGCTTCGTTTTCCCTCAAAGCTTCCGTGCCCCCTTTTGTCCACTTTCAACCCCTCTCCCCTACCCCCCGTCCTTTCCAGCCCCCACATGGGAAGCGCTATCGCCCACTTTGGGAAACACTGGTCTAGATAAAACTCAAAACCACACAAACCCATATATGCAGTACACAAAATTAAAACAACTGAATCGTTCCCTTGACTCGTAAAATCACTCGGATGAAAAAAACATGTCTACAAACATGGACCCCGAAGTCATCCTCACAACGGCTTGCCCAGATACCCGAGGTCCAGCGAGTGGTGAGAAGCCGTCTCCCAGCATCGATCGCCGAAAACTACGGCTTCTACGCAGCCCCCCCCCCCTTTCCCCCGTAGGGAGAGAGTCCGTTATTATCCACCTACCCAGCAGTCCATGCATACTAATAGGATAGTTAAAGCGGATGGGATCAGAGCCAGTGGTCACGGAACGTGATATATTGGACATAAGTAGACCACGATAACATCACTAACACTACCCCCCCCCCTCCCCCCCGTGCCAGCAATGCAAATCGCACAGACGCATTTAAGCTCTAGACAGCCATAAAGACGGAAGACATACGGTTCCTACACACAAATAAAAAAAAATCGAAAAGGAATTATAAGAGAAGAAATTTGATGGAGAATGTGTCTTGAGAGATGAGATTGGAAAATACCACATATATAGTCTGTTTTATATATCTCTCAACTGAAACTTAACCAGGATAATAAACTATGACAAAATCTCAACTGAGATCTGTTGAAACGAAGACTTGGGGGGGGGGGGGGGTAGACTATAAAGATTAATGAAGCATTACTGTCTAGCAGTGCATAACGAATAAATGCCGACCCCCCTCCCCCAAACGATACACGTTTCCAGAAAGAATCTTTAGCATTCATCATCATCATGTGCCTTCTCCGGAACGGAGGTTGGCGGCATTGAATTTCCAGTTCCCTGGGGATTCTCCTACAAAACGCGACAAAAATAACACTTCGGCTCTGTACGGAAACATCACAGATAGAAAACGTTAGCGAGCACAAAACACTAGGTCTTACTATTGACCAAAATATGACCTGGAACTCTCACGTTCAAAGTCTAACAAAACTCATCGCGTAAAAAGTATACCAGTTAGCCAAAATTAAGAACTTCACTGATCAAGACACAAGAATGACATACTACATATCACATGTACAAACACAATTAGAGTACTGCCCAACTATCTAGATGTTTGCTCAGTGTCAAATACAAAGAGGCTTTATTCGCTTCAAAAGCGAGCAGTAAAACCTATTAGTGACAAAGATCAAGTACAAACAACTAACCAGCACAAACGTATCAAAATGCTGCCTCTTAAGAACAGGTTCCTCTTCAACGAAGCCAAGTTGATACACCAAATGTTTTCACAGCATGGTCCACCTTATCTATGGAACCTGTTTAAATTTACCCCGAAGTGTAGCCAACGCTTAAACAATATATATCTTCCAAAACTTTGATTTCATCTTTACAAGAAAAGCCTTACTTATTGTACGGCTTATCTTTGGAATACCCTCCCATCCTGTATTTAAAAAATGTAAACTATACTCTTTCCTACAACTACAAACATCTCCAATATCTATTTGATGTCGACTATATGCCTCCATGAATCGTAAAACGTAAAAGTCAATTTAGACTATACTTCTTACATCTTACGTCCTTCCGGTGCCGTCAAACGTCACATAGGACTCGCGTGCTAGTTTGCCAAGATTTTACAGACACTTACTCATTTTAGATTTATTCTTACAGACACCGAATTCAGATAACTGTTTATTCCGAATAGTACCGAACTTTTTGTTTGGTAGATAGCCATTTATATGTGTATGAAGTAACTTTATTGTTAATTATGTTTTTGTTATATCAGCAGCATACACGTATTTGTAGAATATCTGGAACAGAGTGAAAGTTGTATGATAAAGGCCAGAATGTCAGGCGGGCCTGCGTGCCTAATTCTTAATTCTTTTGAAATAAAGATCAATCAATCAATCAATCAATCAATCAGTCAATCAATCAATCGCTCCCTCGCCTTGAAGGAAAAAAACAAAGATCAGCCAGGCTGAATGCAGATTTAGCATTACAAGCCCAAATTTGCGCTCACTGGCCCTTTCCTTGCACCTGCCGGAAAGTTTAAGTCAAATTAGAGCACCACCTGCATGGACTCAAACTGTCTCCCACAGACGAGTGTCCGTGTGGCAGTGGAGTCCAGACTCCAGAACATATATTTCAAGCGTGCCCAAACCATTGCGGACTTGGGGCGTGAGGCATGGCCAGAAGGCACAAGCTTGAGGTGCAAAAGCTTCGGGGGGCGGGGGGGGGTTTCCTATCAGTATCTGGAGAGGACTTCGGGCTTTGCCATGCCGACAGGGATCAGGATCTGATGTGACCGACAACCTCGAAAGCAGAAGAAGAATCAGTAGAAGAAGAAGAAGAAGAAGAGCTCATCGACAGTCAGCATCTTAAATAACGATGCCTTACATATATCTTAACTCATAAAAAAGGACCAATCTGAAGTAGGATCCCTTGATCCCATCATCTGATACCTTCTGACATTTTTCTTGTGGGGGTATATTAAAAGAAACTGTTTACATCATTCCCCACTCCCTCCACTTACGCAGGATCTAAACATTCTGAAGCAGCGAATCTTGTGCGCCATGGCAATTGTAGCTTCCGATATTCTGCTTAAAACCTGAAGGATCTCGCGCTTACGTGTCCTGTGTCACCTGGCAGATAAAGGGGTTGGCGATTGTCACCTGGCAGATAAAGGGGTTGGTGACTGTCACCTGGCAGATAAAGGGGTTGGCGACTGTCACTTGGCAGATAAAGGGGATGAAGAGTGTAACCTGGCAGATATAGGGGATGAAGAGTGTCACCTGGCAGATAAAGGGGTTGGCGACTGTCTCCTGGCAGATAAAGGGGTTGGCGAGTGTCACCTGGCAGATAACGGTTTGGCGAGTGTCACCTGGCAGATAAAGGGGACGGCGACTGTCACCTGGCAGATAAAGGGGTTGGCGAGTGTCACCTGGCAGATAAAGGGGATGGCGATGTCGCGAGGCAGATAAAGGGGTTGGCGACTGTCTCCTGGCAGATAAAGGGAATAGCGACTGTCACCTGGCAGATAAATGGGTTGGCGACTGTCATCGCCGTTACGCGCTGAGTCCATGGAAAGTATGTCCAAAATTGCTGAGAATTTCTCTATGAAATAACACAAAGTAAATAAAATAATAAAGTGATTGCCGAGCTAAGCAGTCAAATATAACTTCAGTGGATGTTTTATATAAAATAACTTATTTGCATAAACAGAAATCCATTATATCGCAGTTTAGAAACATTAGGCTGTCTACTAGTAACAAATGTTACTGACAATTACATCAAAAGTTACTCAGCATTGGTCTTCCTTGTAAAAGGCCATGTCGGTCACGTGATGAGAAGAAACAGTCAGAGAATCTCAAAAACAAGCCAACAACTGGAACACAACAGGCCGAAAAAAAAAGAGGTCGATCACGTGAAACTCTAAAGGGGACATGATTGAGAGAGGCCAAATTTAGCAGGGATAAAATCCATTGATGAGGTTGAAAAGCTTGCCGAAAACAGGAAAACTTGGCGAACTACCTTGTGAGCCCTATGTGACGTTTGACGGCACGGGAAGGATATAAGATGTGAGGTGCAAGAAATCTCATTCGAAGGAAGCTTTTAGGACCTATTATCTCAACAATATTTATCAATGAAGAAAAACTGGAAGAAGTGGAGAGTTTTGAATATCTTGGATCTCTCTCTCTCTCTCTCTCTCTCTCTCTCTCTCTCTCTCTCTCTCTCTCTGAACCTTAAGTGCCCAGGGCACATGGGGCTTCCGCAAGGGTTTTCCACAAATGCCTGTCCTTCGCCTTTTTTTCTGCTCTTGCCCAGGTGAGCCCTCTATTGCTCAACATCCTTTCTGTTGTTCTTTTCCATGTCTCTTTTGGTCTACCTTTCCTTCTGCTCCCCTGTGGTGTCCATCTTAGTGCTATTTTTGGTAGTGAGTCGTCAGTCATTCGGAGCACATGTCACAACCATCGCCAGCGTCTTTCCTCAATAATTGTTGTCAGTGGTTTCATCTGCATTTCTGCTAATAAGATGTTATTTCTTATAGTGTTTGGCCAAAATATTTTTCTAATTCTTCGTAAACATTTAGTCTGGAAAGAATTCAACTTGTTTTCTATGGTTTTGGTGATTTTCCAGCATTCGCTTCCATAGAGTAGTACACTTAGAACATTACTCTTAAATATCCTGATTTTCATATTTATGCTTAGTTTTTTGGATTTCCATATACTCTGCAGCATTGCAAAAGCCTGGTTTGCTCTAGTAAGTCTGCTGTTGATGTCCTCTGTGCTGTCTCCATTTTCTACTACTCTGCTGCCAAGGTATACAAATTCGTTGACCTCCTCCACTAACTTGTTATCTACTCTGAGTACATTTCTGTTGTTCACATTTTGCTTCATTAACTTTGTCTTTCCTACGTTGATCTTTAGTCCTATGTTGTTTGCATTCTGAGTTAGCTTGTTTATTTTATCTTGCATATCTTTGTGACTGCTTGATAATAGACAAATATCGTCCGCAAAGTCAAGGTCCTCCAGCACTGTGTCAAGGGTCCATTGTAATCCTCTGCGTTTGTCTGATGTTACCTCCTTCATTAACCAGTCTACTGCCAAGATAAATAATGTTGGTGATAGTACACATCCCTGTTTCACTCCTGTTTGTACCCTAAAGCTGCTGGAGGTATGTTCTCCACAGATAACTTTGCACTGAAAACCCTCGTATAGGGCTTTGATTACATTAACTATTTTATGGGGGAGGCCATGCCATATTAGGATTTTCCACAGTGCATCTCTGTTGACACTGTCAAAAGCTTTCTCAAAATCTATGAATAATGCATATGTTGTGCTATGCCACTCATTTGCCTGTTCTAATATTTGTCTAAGTACAAATATGTGGTCTATGCATGATCTTCCTTTCCTAAATCCTGCCTGCTCTTTCCGAAGTTTTTCCTCAAGTGTTGGTACAATTCTGTTGATGATTATTCTGCAAAATACTTTACTGGTGAGAGGCAGTAGGGTAATGCCTCTCCAGTTCCCGCAATCTCTGAGGTCACCCTTCTTTGGTAATTTTACTATAAGACCAGTTTTCCACTCCTCTGGGGCTTTTTCTAAATCCCAAATTTGTTGTAATATCCGGCAAAGTTGTTTTGGTGTTTCTGTTTCTTCTGCTTTCAACATCTCCGCAGTCACTTCATCTTCACCTGGTGCCCTGTCTGATTTTAGCTTCTTTATCGCCTCCTTTACTTCATTTGTTGTTATTGGTCCTGTATTGATGTTTAGTTCCGTTTTTGCTTCAGGTATGTCTATTGTTTGTGCTGCTTGTGTTCTGTTTAGTAGGGTGTTAAAGTGTTCCCTCCATCTTTCAATTTTTTCTCTTTCTCCACTGACCAGTTGTCCATTTTGTGTTCTTACTGCACTTTCACATCTTGTGTTGAAGTTACCTGTCATCTGCTTTGTGATTTTATATATGGTTTTCATGTCATTTGTATATGCTGCTTTCTCTGCTGTTTCTGCTAAATTGTCATAATATTGACATTTATCTTGACGGCATGATTCCTTCACTTCTTTGTCTTTTTGTGCATAATTACTTAAAACTCGTTCTTTAAGCCGTTATGATTTGGTGTTCAGTAATTTTTTCTTGATTTCTTTTCTTTGCTCTATCTTTTCCCATGTGGTCTCGCTTATCCATTCCTCTTTTCTCCTTTTCCGATATCCCAGCACCTCTTTTGCTGTTTCCTGTAGTGTTTTATTGAACTCTAATATGGACATTTCTGCTTCGTCTTGTAGGACACTGAAGCGGTTCTTAAGTACTATTGAGAATTCATTTCTTGTTTGCTGGTCTATCAGTTTGCTTGTATCAAAATGTATCTTTCTGTGTTCTCCGATTTTGGCTTTCCTTAATTTTAGTTTTATTTTTGCTACCAGAAGGTTGTGATCACTTCCTACATCTGCTCCTTTCCTTGCTCGCACATCTTGTAGTGACCGTTTCCACTTGTTGTTTATTAGTATGTGATCGATTTGGTTTTCTGTGGTTTTATCTGGTGACCTCCAAGTCACCTTATGGATGTTTTTGTGTTGGAAAATTGTCCCTCCAATGGTCATCATGTTTTCTTCACAGAAACTGCACAGTCTTTCTCCATTTTCATTTATTTCTCCAATTCCTTCTCTTCCCATGATTCTTCTTCTATCTTCATTTCCTTCACCTACTTTTGCATTGAAGTCGCCCAAGATGAGTCGCATATCATGCTTGGGTATTGTTTCTACTGTTGCTTGGAGGCTGTTGTAAAAATCTTCTTTTAATTCCTCTTCAGCTGCTTCTGTTGGTGCATAACAAACTATAATAGACAGCTTCGTGAATCTTGAGTTGAACCGTGCATATAATAATCTCTCATTTATTGGGGTCCATTTCAGCAATGCTCTTGATGCTTCTTTTGTTATAATCAATGCTACTCCTCCTTCATGAAGATCTTCTTTACCTGACCATATTATTGTATCTTCTGTGTGCTGTGTTGTTAATTTCCTTCTGCTTTGTCCTGTCCATCTTGTTTCTTGTATTCCTAGTATGTCTAGTTTGTATCTGTGCATTTCCTTGATGGTTTGTGCTAGTTTTCCAGTCTGGTTTAGTGTTCTTACATTCCAGCTGCCTATTTGCATCTTATGTTTAGGTTCCAGGAGGTCTGCAGTCGGGCTGGGGACTTCCAGTGGCTGGCTTTCATCCACAACCTTCATGGGCTCAGTTTCCTGATACGCATTTCTCCTTCCACCTGCATTTGCTTTTTCCCTTGCTTCCGTTTCTGTAGCAGTCTGATAGTTTTTTACCAGATAGGGTTGCTGGCCCTATGGTGAACCCTCCTTAGTCGCCTTTTACGATCATGCATGGTAGGGTACAGTGGTCCTATTCTTTGCAGATCCCGGGTACCACACGGGGGATCTTGGATCACTGCTAACTAATAATGGAGATACAATGAGGGAAATTAAAAGGAGGACATCTATCGCTCTTCAGAAAATAAAACAACTAAAGAATTTGTGGAGAGGAACAGACAGAACTACAAAAATAAGATTTTTAAGGGTATGCATCTTTCCCATCGCAACATATGCCTGTGAGACCTGGACACTTAACAAAACAGCTGAGAAACACATAAATGCCTTTGAATGTAAGTACTATAGAAGAGTTCTTCAAATATCGTGGACACAAAAAAGAACAAGTTTATCCATACTACAAGAACTTAATATTGAAGAAGGCTGGTCAGTAAAGAGGATTAAAGAGAGAAAACGTAAACATTTTTCATGATAATCAAGAGAAGACCGTCTTGGAAGGTTACATAATCGAAAAAGAAAGAGAGGAAGACCAAGGCGAAAATGGCTGCAAGACATTGTTGATGATCTGCTAATGGATGCATCAGCAGCAGGCCATCTTGCTCACAACCGAGAGGCTTACAGGAGTGCTGTTAGGGAGGCAAAGTTCCGCAAAGGACATGCAAATAAATGAATGAATGAATATCTCAACCAATTCATCTAAAACTGTCTCTAACCTAATACTTTTGTTTTTTTTTAAACATTCTATTGATAATATTAAATGTAAAGTTTGTCCTGTTTTGCCATTTGGGTGTGGGGGGGGGGGAATCCTAGGGTGCATGATCCATATTTTCCTTGATCTGTTGGCACACTTAAATGTGACCTGGTCAGCATCACGCCTGACCGCCTTTATTTGCAAAGTTTCACAAGGAGCCAAGGTATTCATTTCTACCACTGGTTGAATGGGCTCCTCGGAATGAGTCGAAGCACCAAACCTTGCCACGAGAAACTAGTCTTTAGAGGATTTGGGAGGGGGGCTCTATAATTTTATGTTTCCAAACTTTCAACTACTCGTTGAATTAATTTTATGTTTTATAAATTTTAAAATATATCTTATATCCTTCCCGTGCAGCTAAACGTCACACAGGGCTCGCAAAGTATTTCGCCAATTTTTCCTGTCTTCGGCGAGTCTTTCAACGTCATCAAAGGATTTTATGCCTGTTAATTTGACCTCTATTAACAATGTCCTCTTCAGAGTTTCACGCGGTCTTCCTCTTTTTCTTCGGCCTGTTGTGTTCCACTTTATAGCTTGTTTGGGGATTCTCTGATCATTTCTTCTCATCACGTGATCAATATGTGTCCATCTCCTTTTCCTGATTACACATGAGACTGGTTGTTGTTCAGTCATCTGTCTTATCTCTGCGTTGTTCTTGAATTCATTCCACTTGATGCCGAGTATTTTCCTTAGGCATTTGTCTTCAAAAGAGTCTAATTTCTTGTATATTTATTTAGTTGTTTTTCAGCTTTCGCAAGCTAAATGAGGGTGGATATTACATTTGAATTGAATAGTCTTAACATGGTTTTTGTGCTTATAACTTTTGAATGCAATATGTTCGCAAGATTCTTGAAGATCGATGCTTCTTTTGCAATTCTGATTCTAACTTCCTTTCTAGTGTCACCATCCTGGTCTATGTAGCTACCAAGGTATGCAAATTGATTGACTTTCTCAATATCTGTCCCTTCTATGTGTATTTTTTTCCATTTTGATTGATGGGAATTTTCATTATTTTTGTTTTGTTCTTGTTAATTTCAAGTCCAATTTGCTAGCCAGTGAAGACAGGCTATCTGTTTTTTCTTGCATGGAATTCACATTGTTACTGATAAGAGTTATGTCATCAGCAAAATCAAGATCTTCTAGTTGGATCCCATATACCCAATCACTCATTCCTTCTTCTGTTTTGACTGGACAAACATATCCATTGTATAAATCCTCAGTGATGTTGACAATTTTAGATTATATTCCACATAGACTTAAAATTCTCCACAATGAATCTCTGTGTATGCTACCAAATGCCTTTTTAAAGTCTATGAAGTTCAATATTAATGGTTTCTGCTTTTCAATATGTTCTTCAAGTATTATTCTTAGAGTAAAGATCTGATCCAGATAGCTTCTCCCTTTTCGAAGTCCTGCTTGTTCTTCTCTCATTGCTGTCTCCATTATATCTTTAAGTCTATTCAAAATGATCTTGCAAAATACTTTAGACACAACTGATATTAAGGTTACTCCTCTCCAATTGTTACAGTCACTAAGGCTGCCTTTTTTGTATTTTAACAATGATTCCTTTTTTTCCATTTAGAAGGAATCTTTCCTTCTTTCCAAATCTTATTAAACATTTTCTGTAGTTGTCTCATGTTGTCACTTTTGATGCTTTTAACATTTCGGCTGCTATTTCATATTCACCTCAGCTTTGTTGTTAGTCAGTAAATTCACTGCTGTTTCACTTTCATGCAATGTAATTTTATCTAGGTTGACATTTAGTTGTGGGTTGGTAAGTCGATATCAAGGTTTATCAATTCTTTTGGGTGTGGTCGATTAAGTATTTCATGGAAGTGTTCACCTTTTGGTCTTTACTTGTTGTTAATAGGGTTCCAGTTTTGCTAAGGATTGGTCTTGCTTTCAAAATGTAGCATTATCATCGATGGCACAGAACTGAAACAAGTTGATAGATCCAAGTACTTAAGAACAATTATAACAACTGACTGGACATGTCACAGCAAAATAAAAAGCAGACGTGCTTAGGCCAAGTCAGCATTCCAGAAAATGAAAAACATCTTGTGCAACAGATCCATATCAATGGAAACAAGATTCCGAGTACTTAAATGTTACATCGAGCCAATTTTGTTTTATGAGTGTGAAGCATGAATAAGAGAGTACAGCGAGAAATGGAGGCCATGGAAATGTGGTTCATAAGAAGGATGTTGAAGCATAATGGACCACATTTTCTGAGAAGAGTTGTGGCAACTGGAAAAATTGAGAGAAGAAGAGACAGAGGAAGACAGAGAGAAAAGTTACTGGATGAGCTGTCAGAGTAGCTAGGAAGAAACTCACTGGCGGACCTCATAATCAAGTCTACAGACGGGGAATTGTGAAGAGAAATGATCGCCTACGTGATGCGACACGGCATTTGATTGATTGATTGATCTTTCTTAAGGTGTAATAATACTTCTTAGCCTCTTTTGTATGTTACATAAAGTTTTGTTGTCTCCTGTTTTTGCTGCTTTCTCTGCCTCTTTCGCCATATTGTCTATGTATTCTCTTTAATCCCTTCTAGCTGAACTTTTTACTTTGTTGTCTATTTCTTTGTATGTTGCTTTCGCCAGATCTTTTCCAAGATCTATCTTTACATTCAACATGTCTAATTTGGCTGCTCGTCTTTCATGTATATACTTCTATGTGTTTTCTGATATCCATGCTTTTCTATTTGGTTTTTTTCAGTCCAGCGCTTGCTTTTCCTGCTGTGATTACGGCTGTGCTGTAAAAATTCCATAATTCATCTATACCTATCTCCTATATGTCACTGAGTGTTATGGAATGATTGGCAAGTTCCTCATAGAAATTACTGTTAGTATTCTCTTCCCAGTCACTCAGCTGTAGAAATGGGTACCCGTCTTCTGGAGCTGGGGAAGGAAAGGCAGCCAGGCGTGATACTGACCATATCACCCTCTAGTGTGCTGACAGGTCAAGGAAAATAAGGGCACTAACAATATATCCCCTATGTGCCTCTAAGGCACGACAGGATTACCTTTACCTTTTTTTAATCTTTATTCTCTTCTTTTAGGCTGTGTCTGTTTAGCTTTCTGTGTATTGATTTCTTGTGTTGCCTTTTCAGTTTTAGTTAACTTTTTACTACTCGTTGAATTAATTTTATGTTTTCAAACTTTCTACTACTCGTTGAAATAATTTTATGTTTTCAAACTTTCTACTACTCGTTGAATCAATTTTATGTTTTCAAACTTTCTACTACTCGTTGAATTAATTTTATGTTTTCAAACTTTCTACTGCTCGTTGAATCAATTTTATGTTTTCAAACTTTCTACTACTCGTTGAATTAATTTTATGTTTTCAAACTTTCTACTACTCGTTGAATTAATTTTGTGTTTTCAAACTTTCTACTACTCGTTGAATTAATTTTATGTTTTCAAACTTTCTACTGCTCGTTGAATCAATTTTATGTTTTCAAACTTTCTACTACTCGTTGAATTAATTTTATGTTTTCAAACTTTCTACTACTCGTTGAATCAATTTTATGTTTTCAAACTTTCTACTACTCGTTGAATTAATTTTATGTTTTCAAACTTTCTACTACTCGTTGAATTAATTTTAGGTTTTCAAACTTTCTACTACTCGTTGAATTAATTTTAGGTTTTCAAACTTTCTACTACTCGTTGAATTAATTTTATGTTTTCAAACTTTCTACTACTCGTTGAATCAATTTTATGTTTTCAAACTTTCTACTACTCGTTGAATTAATTTTAGCTAAATATCACTAGTTTTGTCAGCTTTTTTTTCATGGGTTTAGTTCCATTGCTGGGTTAGGGTCATGGGTCATTTACCATTGCTGGTTTAGGGTTTCGGATCATGTACCATTGCTGGTTTAGGGTTTCGGATCATATACCATTGCTGGTTTAGGGTTTCGGATCATGTACCATTGTTGTTTAAGGGTCAGGGATCATGTACCATTGCTGGTTAAGGGTCAGGGATCATGTACCATTGCTGGTTAAGGGTCAGGGATCATGTACCATTGCTGGTTAAGGGTCAGGGATCATGTACCATTGCTGGTTTAGGGTTTCGGATCATGTACCATTGTTGTTTAAGGGTCAGGGATCATGTACCATTGCTGGTTAAGGGTCAGGGATCATGTACCATTGCTGGTTAAGGGTTTCGAATCGTGTACCATTGCTGGTTTAGGGTCAGGAATCATGTACCATTGCTGGTTTAGGGTCAGGAATCATATACCATTGCTGGTTTAGGGTCAGGAATCATATACCATTGCTGGCTAAGGGTCAGGGATCATGTACCACTGCTGGTTTAGGGTCAGGGACCATGTACCATCGGTGGTTTAGGGTTTCGGATCACGTACTATTGCTGGTTTAGGGTTATGAGTCATATACCAGTGATGATTTATGGTCACGCTAAAAAAAAGGTTGGAAACCACTGTTTTACAGGTTAAACAGAAAAAAGCTAAACATTACAGCACAGGAGATAATTAGTCATTCCCTTTTTTTCTTATTTTGCTTCTTACGAAAATCATAGCCTAGAGAATATAACACTACAGATAAACACAAACTACAGCACACAGGATCAAGGTTCAAAACTGTGACTCTGGAGTCACTGACTTCAGGACACTCCCTACACACACACACATATGCTACACTGCATGAAGCAGCATATACCCAGGAGTGTGTTTGCTAATACTTCCGCCAAGTATTTGCTTACGATGTTTATGTGTTCTTTTTTTTTTTTGCCACACAGTTCAGATTTCCTACCAGCCACCCTTGATTTGTCACATCTCCAGCAATCTCATTCAATCTACATTGTCATTCCATTCCCACTCTTCCAGTCTCCTTATAATTACATTGTATTCCATTCATACTCTTCTGATCTCCTTATAACCACATGGTCCTTCCATTCACACTCTTCTAGTCTCCTTATAATTACACTGTCCTTACATTCACACTCTTCCAGTCTCCTTATAATTACATTGTCCTTCCACTCCAACTCTTCCATCTTCCAATCTCCTTATATCTACATTGTCCTTCCATTCACACTCTTCTAGTCTATTAATAATTACATTGTCCCTCCATTCACACTCTTCTAACTTCCTTATAACTACATTGTCCTTCCATTCACACTCTTCTAACTTCCTTATAACTACATTGTCCTTCCATTCACACTCTTCCAGTCTTCTTATAACTACATTGTCCTTCCATTCCCATTCTTCCAGTCTCCTTATAACTACATTTTCCTTCCATTAACACTCTTCCAATAACTACATTGTCCTTCCATTTCCGCTCTTCATTCTCCCGCAGTCTGTCCATTACAGCTTTAGCAATGCCGCCCTTGTCCTTTACATTTTAGCCTGTCCAGCAAGTCTATCCGCCATTTCATTTCCATGTACTCTCTCACATGACCCGGAGAGTAAATCCACTTTAGACCTATCACATCTGAATGGCATAAGAGATTAACCGATTCTTTTCGAAGCAATTTCTTCTCAATTTTACAAGTCACAGCACACAAGACGGACATTACCCGGTCGCTGTTGTAGACAGATTGTACCTTTTACTGCACACAGGAATTATGTAGGAATTCTGGGAATGGTCAGGTCAAGTAATCGCGACGTGAAGACAGAAATTATGTCAGAATTCTGGGAGTGGTCAGATCAAGTAATCGCGACGTGAAGACAGAAATTATGTCAGAATTCTGGGAATGGTCAGATCAAGTAATCGCGACGTGAAGACAGAAATTATGTCAGAATTCTGGAAATGGTCAGATCAACTAATCGAGACGTGAAGACAGAAATTATGTCAGAATTCTGGGAGTGGTCAGATCAAGTAATCGCGACGTGAAGACAGAAATTATGTCAGAATTCTGGAAATGGTCAGATCAACTAATCGAGACGTGAAGACAGAAATTATGTCAGAATTCTGGGAATGGTCAGATCAAGTAATCGCGACGTGAAGACAGAAAACAAAGAAACAGACCACATTGTTCAAATGAAGAACGGGGAATGAAATAAACTTATGATTGGCCCATGGACTCAAACGTGTTATTTATTTTTTTCTCTTCTTTATTGTCAGTATGGGACTAAACGATGATTCCTGGTAAATGACGTTAGACTGTTACCTTCAAATTTTTCATAGCACACTAAGCGGATTCGTCATAATGCAAATGTACCACATCTTTTCTAAGGGCATGCATCTTTCCCATCGCAACATATGCCTGTGAGACCTGGACACTTAACAAAACATCTGAGAAACACATAAATGCTTTTGAATGTAAATGCTACAGAAGAGTTATTCCAATATGGACACAAAAAGAACAAATATATATATATATACTATAAGAACTTAATACCGAAGAAGGCTGGCTAGTAAAGAGGGTTAAACAAAGAAAACTTAAATATTTTGGATATATTAAACGTCATGAGAATCTAGAGAAGACCGTCTTGGAAGGGTACATAATGGGAAAAAGAAAGAGAGGAAGACCAAGGCTAAGATGGCTGCAGGACATCGTTGATGATCTGCTAATGGATGCATCAGCAGCAGGGCATCTTACTTACAACCGAGAGGCCCACAAGAGAGCTGTTAGGGAGGCAAAGTTCCGTAAGGTACATTCAAATGACTGACTGACATCTTAAGGTTTCTGGACGCTTTGGCCGTGCACTTGAATAACTGGTTTTCTAATTCGGTTCTGGTCTCTATAAGTCTCTATGATGATTCTGAAACCAACAACGACACATCGGGCCTTACATAAGTCCCTATAGAGCAGTAGTATCAAACCAACCCCAGGTCAAGACCAAAATTGGGATCGGAGAAGGTCTGAGGATGGCTCGCGAGTAGATGTTTCATAGTAGGAGCTTTGTTGAATTTTAATGTTCTATATATTTTTATAGGCCGAGGGTCACATATCATTAACAGTTTAAGGTCATGCTGCTTCAGGGTCACGGATCACGTGCCATTGCTGGTTTAGGGTCACGATGGAAAAACATGTTGCGGAACCTGTTTGCTTCAGAGATTTCAGGCATCGCACGATGTGCTCAAGAGTCTAGGCTTATTTTGTTACGTACAAAAGAGGTCTGGCCGGACTTTGAGTCGTGGACGTACATCAGACTGCAGGTCATTCAAATAGAACTGAATAGTTAAACACGGCGTCGCACAGAGGTCAGGTATTTTTAGAGATGACTTCAGTCTATGGTAGGATGTTGTGACAGGACGGCTGGTGTGACAAGGGAGACTACCTCGAAAAAAAAAGCTTTGACAACATCAAATTAATCTAAAATATTGCAGTAATGTCTAAGATAAATACTTTCAGATTTTGGTGGACCGCATTTTGCCTGGCGGGCCTAAGCTCAGTAGCTTCTAGTTAAGAAAAAGAATTATGCTTCAGAAGGTATATTAAATACCAGATGTAGAAAGTGTGAAAGAGAACACAAGCAAAACTTATGTATGCACAAGAGATGAGGGAAAAAAAGACCAAGGGGTAAACCGAGAAAGAGATGGAAAGACAACCTAGAAGAGGATATAAAAGAAATTAGTGTCACCAACAGGAAAGAAGCTTAGGAATAGAGAGGAGCGGAGGCGAGCTTTATCTACAGCAATGAGCCTTAATGGCTCGGAAAGCTGAAGTAAAAGACCTGCAATATCTCCCTGTAACTGCGAGCTGTTGTTCTTTGCAGCTGATGCTGTAGAGATGCTGACGCACAGCATTGCATCGGCGTGGGAGAAGGTCATGGCGGCTACCTTTTCAGTCCCAGAGTACAGCTAAAAATCAGGGAGTGTGCAATGCTTCTTTAACAGACTCCACCACCGTAGGGAGTATGGCGATCCCTGCCCCGTTAGCCAGGCTAGGCCCGATACTGGGGGTCACACGGAGAGGTGGGACAGGGTCTTGGTCAGCTATGGTTCGCTAACTCTGACGCTAGCATATCAGCTATGGGTCTCTGATTGCCTCATTGGACAGGCGCCTTCACTCACAGAAGAAGAAGAAGAAGACGAAGAATAAGAAGAAGAAGAAGACGACGACGAAGAAGAAGAAGACGAAGAAGAAGAAGACGAAGAAGAAGAAGAAGGACTAGATGGTGGAACTGAATACATCGGGAAAAGAAAGCGACCAACACAAGGCATGTTATTCTTTACTTCCCACCCCACCCACACGTGTCCCTGTAACCACTCCCCCGCCCTACCCATCATCGTTTTTACCCTTTCTAACTAACCCAGCCCCCACCCCCGCCCCGCAGGTCTCCAACGTGCGTCCATGTGGAAGTGGAGGAAGCAGAGTATTTATATCACTTCCTTCTTCCGGGGTTCGAACCAGGGGGAGTTTCCCAGGCCAGGTTGCCACTTCCTCCAAGAGCATTTCGGAAACAACGCGATATGTCAACACACCTGGTTTTGTTTGAATTTACATTTCGCACCCAGGCATTTCGTATTAATCCATCCATACATCAATCCATCCATACATCAATCCATCCATACATCAATCCATCCATACATCAATCCATCCATACATCAATCCATCCATACATCAATCCATCCATACATCAATCCATCCATGATGGGTGAAATTAAGGAACTGTTCTAAAGAAACAGATTATTTCTGTCTCTCTGTCTGTCAGTGCATACATATATATACATACAGTTACATAAGGTCAGTCAGTCGTTTGCATGTCCTTTGCGGAACTTTGCCTCCCTAACAGCTCTCCCGTAGGCCTCTCGGTTGTAAGCAAGATGCCCTGCTGCTGATGCATCCATTCGCAGATCATTAACGATGTCTTGCAGCCATCTTCGCCTTGGTCTTCCTCTCTTTCTTTTTCCCATTACGTACCTTTCCAAGATCGTCTTCTCCAAATTATCATGACGTTTAATGTGTCCAAAATATTTACATTTTCTCTGTTTAATCCTCTTTACTAGCCAGCCTTCTTCAATATTAAGTCCTCATTACATAAGGTACACATAGAATATAAAGCAGAATGTGTGTAAAGATAATATATTGTAAATCTGGAATGCACAATATGTATACAGCAAAAAAAAAGGTTTGCGAACATAAAAACATAACAGAACCAGAATGTATGAATAGAAAACATGTTGTAAATATACAAACATTATAACAACAAAATTATGTAATGAAAACATATTTTGAAAACAGAAAAGGAATTTATGTAAAGACAATATATTGTAAATATAGAAAACAGAATATATATATGGTAGTACTGGGTTCAGTACCAGTAGTTGGATTTTTTCTGGTACACGCGCACATACAAAAGCCCCGGGGTCGACCCAGCCTCTAAAACTGGGTACCAGAGAAATGCGTCCAGGCGTGATACTGACCACACTTTCATGTGTCAAAGGTCGTGAAAATACGAGACTAATATCGTATTTCTCCCCCCCCCCCCCACAACAAGGCTTAATGACATGGCAATGGGAGTTTTACCTTTTATACATACATACATACATACATACACACATACATACATACATACATACATATACATACATACATACATACACATACATACATACATATATACATATACATACATACATATATACATAGACACATACATACATACATACATACATACACACATACATACATACATATATACATACACACATACATACATACACACATACATACATACATACACACATACATACATACATACATACATACACACATACATACATACATACATACATACAGACACACACATACATACATACATACATACACATACATACATACATACATACATACATACACACATACATACATACATACATACATACATACTCACACACATACATACATACATACATATATATATATAAAACAGAATGTATATTTAGAAAACATGTTGTAAATATAGAAAACAGAGTACACGTAGAGAAAACAGAGCCTAAAGTAACAAGACATTACTTATTAAATGAAAGGAAAAATAAATTTTCCCACGCCACAAAGTTCCGAAATTTCCGTACTGATACGTGGAAAAAAAAACAGAACGTATTTAAAGATAAACTCAAATATGCGCCTCAGACACATGAAACTTTAACCTTTTGCTGGAGAGAGAGAGAGAGAGAGAGAGAGAGAGAGAGAGAGAGAGAGAGAAAACACCGCAGTCAGAGAACTTAAGAAAAAAAACTACTTCCTCTGTACCATATGTTTGCTTACCAGTGATGAGTCGGTGCTCACGAAATTATACAGAAAAAAGAAATCGACTGCGTTCGAATCCTTGGCTGGCCTTCTCGGCAGGAAGTTGGCAGCTACCCTGCTGTACCTTCCTCGCTTCCTGGAACCCCGAAAAAAGAGGTGGGGGTGGGGGGGGGCAGTGGCATCAAAGATTTGTTTATGCTTGGAAGAAGCTGAGACAGTCTTTCTCTCTGCCAGACATCTTTGAGAGTCAGGGGTATGTTTAGAGAGCAATTCAACAAGCACAGCTCTAGTTTGACACTTCGACTGCATGTGGTCTGTGTTGTTCTTACAGAATAGTCTACGGAATGATTACAAACAGATTCTAGGTAACAAAGAGGTACACTTGCTATGTTAGATTAAAACAAAGTTTTTCCGCTCCATGAAAAAAAGTATTTACTACTAGTACTTAACTCTTTTACTACCAGTACTTAACTTTTTTACTGCCTTAACTTTCACTACTAGTATTTAACTCTTTTACTACCAGTACTTAACTCTTTTACTACCTTAACTTTCACTACTAGTATTTAACTCTTTTACTACCAGTACTTAACTTTTTTACTGCCTTAACTTTCACTACTAGTATTTAACTCTTTTACTACCAGTACTTAACTTTTTTACTGCCTTAACTTTCACTACTAGTATTTAACTCTTTTACTACCAGTACTTAACTCTTTTACTACCAGTACTTAACTCTTTTACTATCAGTACTTAACTATTTTACTACCAGACCAAAAACAATTCGTAGAAGACTTAAAAAACACATCCGGTTTTTTTCCCCAGGGAAATTATGTATTGGCTGTATGTAACTTATTCAAGATATGGGTCTTCACAAAATTGTGTATTGGCTGTATGTAACTTATTCTTTTAAGATATTGGTCTTCACAAACATGAATAAAGTCGGTAAAATTAGTTCTTTAATTTCTAAGTTATTTCCTTACTTAATTTTTTTTTTCAAAGAGTCATCTACATGGCACGTACTAGGAGAAGCTCTTAGTAGTTTTAAAAGATACCCACAAGAGAAGATATGGAATGGAAGACAAGGAGGACAAATTGGAAGAGGTGGAGAGTTTTGAATATCTTGGATCACTGCTAACTAATAATGGAGATGCAATGATGGAAATTAAAAGGAGGACATCTATCGCTTTTCAGAAAGTAAAACAAATAAAGAATCTGTGGAGAGGAACAGACAGAACTACAAAAATAAGATTTTTAAGGGCATGCCTCTTTCCCATCGCAACATATGCCTGTGAGACCTGGCCATTTAACAAAACAGCTGAGAAACACATAGATGCCTTTGAATGTAAATGCTACAGAGGAGTTATTCACATATCATAGGCACAAAAATGAACAAATATATCCATACTTAATATAGAAGAAGGCTGGTAGTAAAGAGGATTAAACAAAGAAAACTTAAATATTTTGGACACATTAAACACGTCACGAGAATTTAGAGAAGACCGTCTTGGAAGGGTACATAATGGGAAAAAGAAAGATAGAAAAACCAAGACGAAGATTTCTGCAAGACATCGTTAATAATCTGCGAATGGATGCTCCAGCAACAGGGCATCTTGCCTACAACCGAGAAGCCTACAGGAGAGCTGTTAGGAAGGCAAAGTTCCGCAAGGGACATGCTAATGACTGACTGATTGACTCGAAGATATTTTATAAACGGTCTTTTTGGCACGCCCAGTGTGGTACCCGGGACCTGGGCACGTGCCTGAGAAACAAAGAGTAGGACCACTGTACCTTACCATGCATGATCGTAAAAGGCGACTAAAGAAGATTCGACACAGGGCCAGTAAACCCTCTCTAGTAAAAATAAACATCAGAGTCCTACAGAAACATCGACAAGAGAGTCTGAATGTCAAGTCTTGGCGGAGCAGTCAGGGACTGAGGCAAGGAAAACAACAATGACGAAGTGATGAAAAGAATGAGAAGGTCTCCGGTCTGACATATTCATTGGCCAACCCCTCTTGGCCACTCCCAAGCAGCAACTAAGGATAACTCAATCCTTGGCGACCCCCCCAAGCAACACCCAAGGATAGCTCAGTCCTTGGCGACCCTCCAAGCAATAACTAAAGATAGCTCAGTCATATGCCAGCTCAAAGCAATAACTAAGGATACCTCAGTTATTGGCCACCCCAAAGCAATAACTAAGGATACCTCAGTCCTTAGCCACCCCAAAGCAATAACTAAGGATACCTCAATTCTTGGCCACCCCAAAGCAATAACTAAGGATACCTCAGTCCTTTGCAATCCCCTCTTGGCCACCCCCGATCAACAACTAAGGATATCTTTGTCTTTGGCCATCCCCTCTTCGTCACCCCAATTAATAATTAAGGATACCTCAGTCCTTGGCAATCCCCTCTTGGCCACCCCCGATCAACAACTAAGGATATCTCAGGCCTTGGCCACCCCCTCTTGTCCACCCCAAGCAACTACTAAGGATATCTCAGGCCTTGGCCACCCCCAATCAACAACTAAGGATAACACAATCCTTGGCCACCCCAAGCAAGAACTAAGGATAACACAATCCTTGGCCACCCCAAGCAACAACTAAGGATAACACAATCCTTGGCCACCCCAAGCAAGAACTAAGGATAACACAATCCTTGGCCACCACCCCAAGCAAGAACTAAGGATAGAAGCCTGGAATATCCGCACCATGTCTGAGACTAAGAAAGCAGCGCAAGCAGTTCAAGAGATGCAGAGATACAGTTTAAACATACTAGGATTAACCGAGGTCAGGACGACCAGATCAGGGATGATTGCAACAATCACAGGAGAAACCATCTGCTACTCAAGCAGAACAGATGACACACATTACGAAGGTGTAGCTATATTGATGGACAACATGGTAGAAAAGAGCCTACTAGAATGAGCACCTCTCAACTCACGAACAATACGAGCCAGATTCTAATCCGAACTCACTTAGAGCACCATCTTACAATGTTGTGGATCCACTGAATGGGCAGAAGAAGAACAAAAATAGGAATTTTACAAATGCCTTCAGGATCAGATAGATAGGACACAAACACACAATATTCTCCTGGTAATGGGAGATTTCAATGCAAAGGTAGGAGTGAACAACCAAGGATATGAACAATTCATGGCGAAACATGGCACAGGATCAAGGAATAATAATGGAGAACGAATGGCAGACGTATTCAGAGAAAATTGATTTATTATAGGAGGTAATATCTTTCAACACAAGAGAATACACAAGACTACTTGGAATTCACCAGATGGTGAAACCAGCAACCAAATCGATTATATAAAAATAGAAGAAACTGGAGAGGGTCACTTTGTGATTTGAAGGCAATGAGAGGAGTTATGTCGGAAGTGACCACCAGTTGCTGCTCGCTAAGATAATACTGAAATTGAGGAGAGTGAGGAGAGAAATAGAAAAGCCAATCTTCAACTACCAACACCTAAAGGAACCACTAATCAGAACACAGTTCACTCTGGAACTCACAAACAGATTCCAAGCATTAGACGACACAACAAATGAAACACTAGATGGGCAATACCTAAGAGTCCAAGAAATGTTTAATGATGCCAGCAAGTGCAGACGTGCGTGTCTGCCTCTGTCTTGACTGTGTTATTGGGGCATTCGTTAAGCCGGTGTTGTGCCTCTGTCTTTATTGTGTTATTGGGACATTCGTTAAGGTGGTGTTGTGCCTCTGTCTTTATTGTGTTATTGGGACATTCATTAAGCCGGTGTTGTGCCTCTGTCTTTATTGTGTTATTGGGACATTCATTAAGCCGGTGTTGTGCCTCTGTCTTTATTGTGTTATTGGGACATTCATTAAGCCGGTGTTGTGCCTCTGTCTTTATTGTGTTATTGGGACATTCATTAAGTCCGTGTTGTGCCTTGACCAGCACGATGATTCTGATTTGTACATTCTCTTGAAGCCCTGTTTTCTGAGAGTTAATGTATTAGTCATTCAATTGTTTCTAGCCATCCACTTCACGTTTCTGGATTAGTTAATCACTGTCTCCAGCCATTCTTCACTTCCAGGCTCTTTCAAACATAAGGTTAGCAAACACACTGATACAGAAACCAAGCCAGTCCTGCCTAACACTTGATATGAGGATTTATTGATGCAATGGAAGAAAATGCAGATGGTGATGACGATAACCTGACCGCCGGCAGGTTTCCCCTGCCACATGGCGAGTCCATTCACACTTAGGAAACTCCAGAACAGATATAAACGTCCATTTACTAGACAAAGATATCACGAAAACCATCGACTCAGGTACACATCCAAACGAAGACTAACTCGGCATTTTTTTTTCACTATCTCTCCCCCCTCCCCACTCCCAGTTTCCCACCCCAGTCACGGGATTCACAAACCACGTGACTTTCTGGAAGGATCTCGACCCTTACCCGGACCTTCAAAATAAAGACTCATAAGGGCGAGAAATACCCTTTCTATTGAGGAAAAAAAACAGTTATCTCCCATTTATACAAGTGTATCATTGCAACATGTGAAAAGAAACCCAGTTATCTCCCATCTACACAAGAGCATCCTTGGAACATGTGAAAAGAAACCCAGTTATCTCCCATCTACACAAGAGCATCCTTGGAACATGTGAAAAGAAACCCAGTTATCTCCCATCTACACAAGAGCATCCTTGGAACATGTGAAAAGAAACCCAGTTATCTCCCATCTACACAAGAGCATCCTTGGAACATGTGAAAAGAAACCCAGTTATCTCCCATCTACATAAGAGTACCCTTGGAACATGTGAAATACAACGGAAAGACTGGAATTCAGAGGAGTCACGGAACTGAATAGAAGAGAGAAAAGCCATTAAACACAAAATTCTAACAGCCAGGACAGAAGAGAAAGAAAATCTAAGAAGAGAATATTCACAAAAGAACGCCCAGCTTAAGAAGAAGGTGAGAAGAAATAAGAGGCAATACACAGACACACTAGTGAAAGAAGCCAAAAGAGCCAGCAAAGAAAGGTGACTGTAGGACAGTGTACCAAATGGTGTTGTGACTGGGCAGCGGCGATCTTTCGAGCGGAATTCCAGAAACCGGCACCTGTTTTCAACAGCATCAAGAAAAGGTATGCGTATAACATAATTTTTTTAGTGGTGGTCTTCTTCTTTCATTCTGTCCTGCTGATGTGTACAGTGTGTTAATGGAGCTTTACTTAGGCCGTATCGTATCGTAGTGATCATGTTACGCACGTGAATAGACTTTCATCTTGATCTTCGAGAGTTGAGGTTACTGGACTAGTTATACACAGAATTCCAGCTCTCACTCTCACTTGCTGGATTAGTTAAACACTGTTCCAGACATACTTCTCATCCAGGCTCTTCAAAACCTCACGTTGACGACAACTGGTACAGATAGTCAAGTAAATCCTTGATAACGGTGACTTGGAACATTTATTGATGGAAGGATGATAATGTTGATGAAAATAACATTAAATCTGACTGCCGGCTGGTTATCCCTGCCATGTGGCCAGTCCATTCGTACGTACAACTGCAGTACAACTAAAATGTTCATATGTTCCACGAAGACATCACACCGCACACAAAAAAAGTCCACACGTTCAAACCAAAACTGACCCCACGCACTCAGCCTTGCCCACACAATTTCCTGTCACGGGTTTTCAGCCCACGTGACCTTCTCGAAGGATCTCAGCAGGAGAAAATTAAAAAAGAAAAACCCATAATAATGCCCTTACTATCATTGTTACACGAATACTGCTATATGTGAAATTCCATGATAAAGCTGTCTGTGCACAGCTCCTCGGCAAGGACGTCCAGAATCAGATGGTATACCGTCTACCACGAGTGTTCATCATCATTATCATCATCATCATCATCATCATTCTTCTTCTTCCTCTTCTTCTTCTATCTCTCTGGAACTGACTGCTCAATGTCCCTTGCAGCCAATGCTATGAATGTTCTGAAATGCAGCACAGAGTTGGCTTGGGAGCAGGTCATGGCAGTTACTTTCTCAGAGCCTGTTTGGAGATAAAAAAAAAACCAAGAGTTGTGCAATACTTCTTTAGTAGACTCCACAGTCACGGGGACTATGGCGACCCCTGCCTCTTTAGCCAGACAAGGCCTGTTACTGAGGATACAAATGAAGAGGTGGTACAAGGACATGGTAAGCTGTGGTTCATCATTCCTGACTGTAGCATCTCAGCTATTGGTCGCTGACTGTAGCATCTCAGCTATTGGTCGCTGATTGTCAAATGTAACATCTACAGGGTTATTCATAAGTTTGTCAAACATTTCAAAAATTCCCAACAAATAAAGTACTTAACGGATTATGATTATTCTAACGCCAAGAAAAGGTATGCGAAACTCTGGGATGAAGGCTTTCTGTGCACAGCTCCTCGGCAAGGACGTCCAGGACCAAGCGAAGAAACTGTGAATCGTACTCGAGAACCGTACCATCGAAGCCCTCACCTTCATCCGGGAAATTCGCATACCACTTCTTTATACTGTTGAAAACAGGTGCTGCCTTATGGAATTTGCTCGAAATCGTCGCTGCACGGTCACAAAGGACGAGGTTCTTAGGTATTCCGAAACACAAAATGATTGCTGGCGTTTACTGAACGCTATATTTGCTACTGCTGCCTCCTAGCGGCAAACCATGGGAGCTCTGCGCACGAGCTCTAGTTAAAAAAAATAAATTTAAAGAGTTTCTTTCTCTCTTGGTATAAGAATTATCATGATCCGTTATGTAGTTTATTTGCTGCGAAATTTTGAAATGTTTCACATTATTATGAATAACCCTGTATTATTGCTACACTTTTCAAGAGCTTTCACCTACATAATATTGGGGTTTCAACAATTTGGCATAGGAGTTAAGTCACCACTGGGGCTGATGCACATCTGAAAGGACTATAAGCTGTGGTAGTGCATTATTACTGCCCCATGAGAGACCAAAACAAAAGCAGAGACAATGAAGGCAAAACAGAGTTAGACAATAATATTCATTAGACATTGCGCTATATTTGATGGAATTCTGATTTGACGATTGGAACATTGGGAAATTTATATTAAACTCTACAATTTGATCATTTTCAGAATCTGGAATTTATGTCAATTTATGAATGAAAAGTCAGATTCGATTGGTTGAATCTGGTCTTATTTTTTTTTTTTTTTTGGATACAACATCTATAGCAATCATTTTCTAGAAAGTTTTACTTCCATATGAAGGTATAATATGTCTCAGTTTTATGTATCGTCAAAAATTCTCCCCACGTGTCAGTTTAAGAAACAATATTTTTTTCATACAATTACAGCGAAATATATTCTGACACACGATCAATAACAAAGTATAGTTTGTCAGTTTGTGGTCAATTTTGTTATTTATTTGTTCCTTAAATTCCGGAAAAAGAGTTTTCATTTTCTAACATCCGGGTTCTTTCTTTCGGAAACGAGGATGATTAAGTTAGAACAGAGGTTCTTAATTTTTTTTTTTTATTACAAGTAAAGAAACCCTTAAGGATTGCCACACATGCCCATATGTCACCTATGGATTGCCTAGTATGTCGTCAGATCCTCTGAATTGTCCAAAATATTCCCATTTGTCAGAATGTCGAATTGTCATTATCTCTAGTTCTACTAGTATGATTTCAGTAACTGGCCTGGTTGGCTCAGTGGTTAGGCGTTGGGTCTACTAATTCGGTGGTACCTGGTTCAAGTTCTTGCAATGGGGAATTTTATTTTTGTTCTGGTACACACCAAAAAGACCCCTGTGGTCCATTCAGCCTCTAAAAATGGGTACTAGAGAAATCTGGGAAGGTAAATGCCGGCCAGGCGTGATACTGACCGCATCACACTTTCACGTGCCTGTGGTCTTGGAAATATGAGCTTAACACTGTATCCCCAGAACGTCTTAATGGCACGGGAACGGAGATTTTACCTTTAGCAGACTCTACCTTCACAGGGGCTGTGGCGACCCCTTTAGGTATGCGAAACTCCGGGATGAAGGCTGTCGTGCACAGCTCCTCGGCAAGGACGTCCAGGACCAAGCGAAGAAACTTTGAATCGTGTTGGAGAAGTTACCGGCGAAGCTTACCTATGATTTCAAAAATTGCCAGTAGCTTCCCTTTACTTCAACATACAAGATTGCTGGGACCAGAAAAACTGAAAGGAAATTATAATTCAACATCAATTTCTTTCTTCGGCTGTTGTTCCCGGATCAAGTCCTTTAACCCTAGTTGAGAACCACCGAGTTAGAGCGACGGCGCAAGTTATCAGAAGAGGGAAAAAAAAAACCCGAGGCTGCTCCTAGAGCGAGGGTTGCTATATCAACGGGACAGCGTAAGTTATCAGACCCAGTAATACAGACTCTACCGGAAGAACGAGGGTGCGTTGCCATTGGGAGCGTTTCGGGTTATCAGTAAAATAAACCGGTCTGCCGGTAGAGCGAGGGCGATAGTGTCAGCGGGATGGGCAAGTTATCAAACCCAGTAATATCGACCTGCAGCAAGAATGAGGGTGAATGGGATGGTGGGAGTTATCAGAGTCCGCATTGGGGCGCTAGATCGAGGGCGATTATATTATTGTGAGAGGTAAGAGAGGTGACGATTGCGGTAAGACTTGGCTGGAGTAACGAAAATAGATGGGGGTGAATGGTTCAGTTTTACAAAAAAGATAGAAGGAATGAGGAAAGTTGACAGAAACACGAAAGCAGAACGCAAGATGAGAACACACAAATAAAAAACAAAGAAAAATCCAATATTTCGGCAGAAGCCTTTTTCAAGGACTACATACAAAAACAACTACAGATAAAAACACGAAAAATAGATAGAAAAATGCAGTTTTAGCATTTTTGGTCTATTCCTAGTAAGAAAGACAGGCAAATGATGTATAATGGGACGACGCAGGTTATCAGAGCCAGGTAAACCAGTGTGACGCTAGAACGAGGGTGATTATGCCAGTGGGACGACGCAGGTTATCAGAGCCAGGTAAACCAGTGTGCAGCTAGAACCAGGGTGATTATATCAGTGGGACGGCGCAAGTTGTTAGAGCCAGGTAAACCAGTGTGACGCTAGAACGAGGGTGATTATATCGGTGGGACGACGCAGGTTATCAGAGCCAGGTAAACCAGTGTGACGCTAGAACCAGGGTGATTATATCGGTGGGACGACGCAGGTTATCAGAGCCAGGTAAACCAGTGTGCAGCTAGAACGAGAGTGATTATGTCAGTGGGACGACGCAGGTTATCAGAGCCAGGTAAACCAGTGTGCAGCTAGAACGAGAGTGATTATGTCAGTGGGACGACGCAGGTTATCAGAGCCAGGTAAACCAGTGTGCAGCTAGAACCAGGGTGATTATGTCAGTGGGACGACGCAGGTTATCAGAGCCAGGTAAACCAGTGTGCAGCTAGAACGAGGGTGATTATATCGGTGGGACGACGCAAGTTGTTAGAGCCAGGTAAACCAGTGTGCAGCTAGAACAAGGGTGATTATATCAGTGGGACGGCGCAAGTTGTTAGAGCCAGGTAAACCAGTGTGCAGCTAGAACAAGGGTGATTATATCAGTGGGACGACGCAGGTTGTTAGAGCCAGGTAAACCAGTGTGCAGCTAGAACAAGGGTGATTATATCAGTGGGACGGCGCAAGTTGTTAGAGCCAGGTAAACCAGTGTGCAGCTAGAACAAGGGTGATTATATCAGTGGGACGACGCAGGTTGTCAGAGCCAGGTAAACCAGTGTGCAGCTAGAACAAGGGTGATTATATCAGTGGGACTACGCAAGTTATCAGAGCCAGGAACCTTCATCCAGAACGAACGTTTTTATATTTTTTGTATGGGCAAGCTGTCAATCAGGAAACTGGACGTGGCAGGTAAATGAATGCCAGTCTTACAGGAATGAAGCACTTCGTCAGACACTGTGACTCAGAGTTGGCATGATCGCCTACAACCTTAGGCCCCTCCTAAAATTAAGTTGCTGTGCTTAAACTACAGTGCGTTCGGAAAATAACTGTGCACTAACCCAGTATCGATTCCAGTATTGCAGTGATATCTTAATGACTGCGCCAGGTAGATGTGGGGTAGATGCCGCAGCCATTAAGATATCACTACGATACCGGAATCCACGCTGGGTTAGTGCGCAGTTACTTATGGAACACCCTGTATTTTGAAATACACACAGATTTAATTATTTCATCATGGCGTTGGAGCCAACCTGCCATATAAAGCTCTTTTGAATAAGCATTGGCTATTTTGTTTTCGTTTCACTGACGCCCGTGCTGTTAGAGGAGACAGACTGCTATCCTGGAAGCTATTGCAAGTCTAAGGGAAGAAATTTTAAGTGTAAGGGGAGGAATTTTAAGTCGAAGAAGATGGAATTTCAAGCCTAAGGAGATGGAATTTCAAGTCTAAGGGAATGAAATTTCAGTTGTAAGTGGAGCATTTCATACCTAATTGGAGAAATTTGAAGTCTTAGGGGATGGAATTTCAAGTACAAGTGGAGGAATTTCAAGTCCAGTTGGAAGAATTTCAGTTCAAAAGGGATGGAATTTCAAGAATTTCAGTTCAAGTCTAAGGAGAATGTATAAACTAGGAAAAATGTAGGAACCGCTTTATTACTTAACAACTACAAAGTTGTGACGTTTCAGCATGAGCCTTAATCATACAAAAACATACAGGAAGAAGAAATAGAGAGAGGAGATAAAGTATAGATTCACATGAATACTATTAAAAAGAAAAAAATTAAAAAGAGTACTTAGCTGTAAATTGTAAGGTGTGTCTTGTCTGGCGGTGTGTGTCAGGATTGAATTTAATCTAAGGGGATGGTGTTTCAAGTCCAGCTGGAGGAATCTGAGTTCCAAGGGGATGGAATTTCAAGTCCCTTTGGAGGAATTTCAGTGTAAAGGGTAGGCATTTCAAGTCCAAGTGGAAGGATTTCAAGTTGAGGTGGAGGAATATTCATTCATTCATTCATTTGCATGTCCCTTGCGGAACTTTGGCTCCCAAACAGCACTCATGTAGGCCTCTCGGTTGTGAGCAAGATCCATGATTGCTGTTTGGGTTTCTTGGTATATTTCCAGAAGATAGTTTACCATTGCTTTCCTTCCGGGCAGTGACTGTACTAGTCATTGATCGTAGCCATTGTCCCTACATTGAGATCATATGCCTACCATCATAGAATAGTAACCACAACCAACATTATCTGTCAGCTGCTCTCCCATTCCATCCACCACCTGCTCCCATGGCTTCACGTCACCCTGATCGGGGGGTTATACGGGTACTCCACCTTTCCCAAGGGTGTCCAAAAGAATACACAATGGCGCAAATCCATTCTGGGCGATGATGTAACACATATGGGAGAGTCCGGGGCAGCCTGGGTTGAGAGAAAAAAAAAAGGATGAGGATCTGTTAACATTGAGAACCACTGATTTAAGTGAATATTACTGCAGACTCGCAAGTAAGACTGTCTGGGACGTTTTTATTTTCTGAAGCCCAGCTACTGAAAGCACCAGATAGATCAAAACTTGATAGACTAAGCTAGAGCTGGACATAAAAACCGCCGGATTAGCGGAACACCGAAAAACGAGAACCTTTTGGTGCGGCTTTCTCATATTTATCATTCAGACGTATGTAAAATGCGCAATAAAATGAATAGACGCAGCCTCTAGAACACCGTACACAGTCCTCGACCACATCAAATTTACGAACCTTTCTATTGCAATGTGACCAGCAGACCTTAATAAATAATGACATTTTAAAATTTATAATCAAAACTTAAAAAATACGAAATCCGGGATGTTATTTCTTTTTATACCAGCTTGTTTCCCAACTCTAAGAGCAGTGAAATATCCAGTTATCGGCTTGGAACAGTATTCAGTTTCCAAACATCCGGGGTAACCCAGCTGGAAATATTTACCTCAGAAAAATGTACGAGAAAATAAAGGTACTCCCATAGCAATATGTCGTAGGAGATGAAGCGTTAGAGACCTCATTATGCTGGTCCATCAGCGTATGAGGTAGGCTGGCCAGTTCCCTTCCTCATTGCCTTTCCTTCCCATATTTTCTATGGTACCATTTTACGAGGTAAGGTCAAAATCGAGGCCCTATTGATCGGGGAAAAAAAAAATCCCGCTCAGCTGGGGATTCGAACCCTCGACCATTCGGTTGCTAGACAAGTGTTCTAACCATAACGCTAGCCGTTCCCTTGAAAAATGACACTTATTTAAAAAAGAAACAACATAAACAATAGTGAGAGGAACTTTTATTTTCTTTATGGTCTGTGCTGCGCCTTCCGCTCCGGTCATTCGTATCAGAAAACAGGTTACCTTTTACTTTTCAACAGATAAAAATGTTTCATTCCGCTAGTCTCATCTATTTCCTGAATTATATTTTCTTCTTCTCCTCTTCTTCTTTTCGTACTACTACTACTACTACTACTACTACTAGTGCAATTACTACATTTACTACTACTACTACTACTACTACTACTACTACAACTACTACTACTACTAGTGCAATTACTACATTTACTACTACTACTACTACGACTACTACTACTAATACTACTACACTTACTACTACTACTACTACTACTACTACTAATACTACAAATACTACTGCTACTACTACTACTACTATTACTACTACTACTACTACTACAACTACTACACCTATGACTACTACAACAACTACTACTACTACTGCTACTACTACTACTACTATAACTACTACTACTATTACTGATACTACTACAACAACTACTATTACTACTACTACTTCTACTACAACAACTATACAACTACTGCTCCTACTACTACTATTGCCAGAACTACTACCACTACCACAAATACAACTACTACAACTACAACTATTACTACAACAACAACTACTACTACAATTAGTACTGCTATTACTACTACTACTACTACTACTACTACAATTACTACTACTACTACTTGCACTACAACTACTACAACTACTGCTATTACTACTACTGCCACAACTACTACTACTATCACTACCACTACTACAAATACAACTACTACTACGTCAACTACTACTACTACTACTACTACTACTACTACTACTACAATTACTACTATTATTACTACTACTACAACTACTACTACGTTAACTACTACTACTACTACTACTACTACTATTACTACTACTGTTAATACTGTTACTACTATTACTACTACTACTACTACTACTACTATTAATACTACTGTTAATATTACTACTACTACTACTACTATTACTACTACTGTTAATACTATTACTACTACTACTTCTTCTTCGTTTACTCCTCCTCCTCCTTCTTCTTCTTCTTCTTTGATTTCCTATCTCTGCCTTTGACTATCTACCACATCAAAATATTGATGATCATGTTTCCTGTCAAATATTTTTCTACAATATACACTAATTACCGGAATAATTGCAGATAAAGGATTCTGTAAAGAAAAATAATAACACATTTGTGCGATTTTTTATCATACAAAGTTCCTGGTCGAAGAAGGTTGCACGAAAACTACGAAATAAGACGAATCAGAAATATCAAAACGAAACTAATTCGTCAAAACTAAACTACAGCAACAAAAGGAAAATAAAACATCAAAGTTAAATTAAAAATCAAAATGAAAGTAAAACATGAAAGTAAAACATGAAAGTAAAAACATGAAAGTAAAAACATGAAACTATAAACACGAAAGTAAAACATGAAAAGTATAAACATGAAAGTAAAACATGAAAGTAAAACATGAAAAGTATAAACATGAAAGTAAAACATGAAAGTAAAACATGAAAGTAAAACATGAAAAGTATAAACATGAAAGTAAAACATGAAAGTAAAACATGAAAGTAAAAACATGAAACTATAAACATGAAAGTAAAACATGAAAGTAAAACATGAAAGTAAAACATGAAAGTAAAACATGAAAAGTATAAACATGAAAGTAAAACATGAAAGTAAAACATGAAAGTAAAACGTGAAAGTAAAAAAGTAAAACATGAAAGTAAAACATGAAAGTAAAACGTGAAAGTATACACATGAAAGTAAAACGTGAAAATAAAAACATGAAAGTAAAAGGTGAAAGTAAAACATGAAAGTATAAACATGAAAGTAAAACATGAAAGTATAAACATGGAAGTAAAAGATGAAAGTAAAACATGAAAGTATAAACATGGAAGTAAAACTAAAACGAAAGAAACCGTAAGTGAAACTACGAGGGGTGATTGATAAGTTCGCGGCCTGAGGTACAACGGGTTATTTGTTGACAACTTTTTTGGGTTATTTCTCAACATAGTCCCCTTTGCAAATGCATGCACTTAGTCCAGCGATCCAGGAGCATACGGATCCCTTCTTTGTAAAAGTCAGCATCTTGTGCCAGAAGAAAGTGGTATACAGCATGAATGACGTCATCATCTGAAGCAAATTTGCGAGCACTGAGCTCTTTTTTGAGTTTGGTAAACAGGTAATAGTCCGAAGGGGCCAAATCTGGGGAATAAGGAGGATGTTCAAGAAGCTGGAAGTCGCATTCATGAATGGCAGCCATTGCCACCGCCGACTTGTGAAGTGGAGCAATGTCTTGATGAACGATGACTCCTCTCATCAGTTTCCCACGACGCTTTTCCTTCAATTTGACCTGCAGTTGCTTCACAAGATTAGCGTAATAGGCCCTGGTGACCGTTCTGCCCTTTTGAAGATAGTCTACCAATAGCACACAATAGCACACCTTCTGAATCCCAAAAGATGAATGCCATCACTTTGCCTGCAGACAGAACAACCCTTGTTTTCTCTGAAGGTGGGGATCCATGATGTTTCCACTGCTTTGACTGTTCTTTTGTTTCTATTTGAAAATGATTAACCGAAGTCTCATCCATAGTCACAAATTGCTGAAGAAACTTTTCAGGATCTGCAGAAAAATGGCCAAGATTGTCTCTTGACATTTTGAGACGCTGTCGTTTGTGGTCAGCTCCAAGAAGTTTCGGGACCCATAGAGCAGAGACCTTTGTCATTTGAAGATCATTATGAATAATGGCATGAACACGTTCCTGGGAGATGCCCAACTCATTAGCAATGTACCGCTCAGTTAGTTGTCGATCCTCCATTATCATGTCATGGATTCTACCTGTGGTTTCATCGGTGGTTACCGTTCTTGGTCTTCCTGGACAGGGATCATCTTCCAGACTCTCCCTTCTGTGTTTGATTTGAGCTGCCCATTTCTTCACTGTTCTGTAAGAAGGGGTACTCTCCCCTAGATCTCTACCATATCCTCATGAATCTCCTTCGGTGATAAGTCCTTGGTGCAGAGGTAGCGAATGACTGCTCGTTGAGAAATTTTGTCCATTTTCTCAATTTCTGCCACCCCATATCACTTCAGTAGCCTGAAAAAAAATTGGTTGCAGTTAATTTCTTGAAACTTGGTGTTTAATCTTACATTAACCTAAAATCAACTGTGTGTTTCAAGTATTTGTACCTCATGCCAAGAACTTATCAATCAACCCGTATAAATAAACGTAACTCAACCGTTGCTTTATCGCTTTTCTAAACTTCAAGAGGAAAGGTTTTGAACATACAGGGAGGAAAGAGACAAAGAACGAACGAAAGAAAGAGCGAAAGAAAATAAGAAAGAAAGAGAGAAAGGGGGAATCACACTCTGCTACTTCTAGGACAAGCAAATCTCTCAGCTCCAGGACCGCTAGAAGAAAGCAGCCTCGCCAAAGCTAAAGACACGATCGCAGTCGCCATGTCTTCTCTTGTCTCCTTCCTCGTGTGTCCTTCCTTTTTTAGTGCTGAGGGCGAAAATAGATTTCTTGATAAGACTACGTGGTTTTGATTCGTATAAGGTTTCTATTACCTCCCTTATAGGATCTGTGGCTTTCTGTGAGCTGTGAACTTGGCACAGACAGCATTGATGATTCTTCGTTATGTCTATCCCATCAATGGTGAAATAAGATGGTCTTCGTGTGTCCTGGTTTGGCTTGGCGCCTTAGAGACGGAGTTGGTGCGGAGAGCGACGCTGACTAGTTTCGCATGTGGACTGTTGTAGTTCCTAAAATGGCGTCCTCACTGGGTGATTCATCATCAAGAACTGATTCGGAGGATCATTGATGGACATTCTGCCGCAAGTGGTGGAGCGATTTATAGAAGTATCTGGTTCGCGATGATACCGAGAACCGAATACTGAAACAGAATAGTGACTCAGACGAAAAACAAATCATATGCGACAGATTCGAATACACAGCCACGTCTATGACAAATTCGAATACACAGCCACATCTGTGGCAGATTCATATACACAGCTATGTCTATGACAAATTCGAATACACAGCCACATCTGTGGCAGATTCATATACACAGCTACGTCTATGACAAATTCTAAAACACAGCCACATCTATGACAAATTCTAATACATAGCCACATCAGTGACAGATTCACACACACACAGCCACATCTGTGACAGATTCGAATACACAGCCATATCTATGACAAATTCTAACACACAGCCACATCTGTGACAGATTCGAATACACAGCCATATCTATGACAAATTCTAACACACAGCCACATCTATGACAGATTCGAGTAGAGAGCCACATCTATGACACATTCGAATATACTGTTTTTCCCCGATCAGTCACACCCTTCAACGCTGATATCCGATACTAAGATTGCTGGTAGCGGACAAGAAAGTTGATAATGTATACTACATACAGACAAACAGCTTGAAGAGATACTGTAATGGATGTACATATGTTCAAATAAGAGCTTCGAGTAACTTCTGCTGGCGAAAGAAAATTTGCTATGTAATTTCTTATATTCTTATAACATTTTTTGCCTTCATTTCTTCCCTGCCTTCTTTCTTTCTACATCTTATCAGTTACATCTCAGAGTTTGCGCCATTTTCTTAAACAGGCAGGCAGATAGATAGATAGATAGATAGATAGATAGATAGATAGATAGATAGATAGATAGATAGATAGATAGATAGATAGATAGATAGATAGATAGATAGGTGGGTGGGTGGGTGAGTGGGTGGGTGGATGGATGGATGGATGGATGGATGGATGGATGGGATAGATAGATAGATAGATAGATAGATAGATAGATAGATAGATAGATAGATAGATAGATAGATAGATAGATAGATAGATAGACAGATAGACAGATACCTAAAAACCTTATATTCCACTGTATGTGAAAACTTTATAGATTCTCACCAGCTGACGGTCAGTATCACTCTCATATCGTATATATCCAAAACAAAGCGAACAACTTGACTTTCTTTGTCTCCTGTCACGTAATTAAGAGCTGATATATTATACTTTCTTCCACCAAACGGCGTCCAGAATCTTAGGATAGATAGATCTGGACAAATAGCTGATAGAATAATAACATATTCACGACTGGCAAACAGAAAATTGTCTCCTCGCCCGCGCAAGTGGCTTGGGTAAAAAAAAAAAATAGATTCAATAGTCTTTTCCCTAGACAAACAAATAAGCCGTAGACTGCAATTGTTTACGGGAAAACTCAGAAGAACAACGCAAGGGGAAAAACTCACTCCAACCACTTATCTCATCTCCGCACACGTGGCAGTTGTTATTCTTTCTGATTAAGGGATAAATCCCTGATCTTCCACAGAGACTAAACTGCAGGAAAGCCCCCCTGTCAGCCATTTATCTGAAAGGTATCACCCACACAAGGAAGGGGGGGGGGGCTCCAGGAAGATGGTATCGAAGGTGGGATATCCTAGACGGGGCAATCAATCGATGCCAGAATTCCGAACATGATTTTGAGAGGAAAGGGAGAGAAGCACACAGACAGATGAAATGAGTCTGCCGGAACAGCAGACAAGGGAGAGAATGCGTGGTTATGTATGTGGGAGAGAAGGAGAGAGAGAGAGAGAGAAAGAGAGAGAAATATATTTAGCACATCCATATTTCACCTAAAGAGAGAGAGAAAGATTTAGTACATCCATAATTCACATAAAGAGAGAGAGAGAGATTTGGCACATCCATAATTCATGTAGATAGATAGATAGATAGATAGATAGATAGATAGATAGATAGATAGATAGATAGATAGATAGATAGATAGATAGATAGATAGATAGATAGATAGATAGATAGATTTAGCACATCCATAATTCATGTAGATAGATAGATAGATAGATAGATAGATAGATAGATAGATAGATAGATAGATAGATAGATAGATAGATAGATAGATAGATTTAGTACATCCATAATTCACGTAGACAGAGAGAGAGAGGGATTTAGTTCATCCATAATTAACGTAGATAGAGAGAGGGATATAGCGTGGCAAATGGAAGATCATGGGTTCGATCCCGGGACCGAAAAAAAAGCAACAACTCACAAGACCTCTGGGAGTCATGACCCAGAGGGGCCCACCCCCCTTAGAGTGTCAGGAGTTTAAAGGGCCGAAACACTTGTCTGAGGGGGGGGGGTACTTCCTCTGATGATCTGAAGGAGTTGTGTTGTTGTTCCGCTCTCTACGGTAGAGAGTTTCCTGCATACATCTATAATTCACGTAAAGAGAGAGATAGATTTAGCATATCCATAATTCATGTAAAGAGAGGGAGAAATACATTTAGCACATCTATAATTTACGTAGAGTGAGATAGAGAGAGAGAGAAAGAGAGAGAAACAGATTCAGCACATCTATAATTCACGTAGAGAGAGAGAGAGAGGAGAGAGAGAGAAATAGATTTAGCACATCCATAACTAACGTAAAGAGAGAGAGAAATATATTTAGTACATCCATATTTCACGTGGGGGGGGGGGGGGGGGGGGAGAGAGAGAAGGCAAGGAAATGTAATTTTTAGCCACCTGGTATTACTGTCTGAGGATCTTGGCAAAATAAAGTGGCCGTCATATCAATGCTATCTTAACGGATGGGCCAACCTGGGCACATCCAGAGGCCCCAAATGCATGGGGCCCAATTAGCCCATGGAAATCTATGTACATGAATGTATATGGCGTGTGTGCATTACTTTGCCCAAGGTCAGATTACTAAAGAAGTAAAACTGTAATCTGTTAGTACCCTCTTGTTGTAGTATTCCCTGCTTTGTGAGGCAGGATAAATAAATATCAAAATATATCATGCAAAATCTGTGACAGATTCTAATGTCATGCGACATCTGTGATAGGTTCTAAAATCTTGCAACATCTGTGACAAATTCTAATGCAGCGGCGCATCTGTGATAGATTCTAATGTCATGCAACATCTGTGACAAATGCTAATGCTCTGCCACATCTGTGACAGATTTTAATGTCATGCAAAATCTGTGACAGATTATGCACTGCCGCATCTGTGACAGATTATAATGCATTGCCGCATCTGTGACAGATTATAATGCATTGCCGCATCTGTGACAGATTATAATGCATTGCCGCATCTGCGACAGATTATAATGCATTGCCGCATCTGTGACAGATTATAATGCATTGCCGCATCTGTGACAGATTCTAATGCCTCGAAGAATAAGAAGAAGAAGAAGAACAATAAGAAGAAGAAGAAGAAGAAGACAGGCCAACAAGGCAGGGATCGCTATACTCCCCATGATGGTGGATTCTGCTGAAAAAACACATTCCTGCATTTCAGCTTTACCTCGTGTCTCCACAAAAACAGAGAAAAAAATAGGCGTTATAACCCCCTGCCCATACGACACACTCCTTGTACTTCAACATCTTCACTACATCAGGTGCGAAAGAACATTATGTCCCCATTTCCAGGGAAGTAAAACTAGAAAAAAAAGATCTATCTTAATGGAGGATGTGTGAAGGAAACAGGGGTGGGGTTGGGGGGGCGTGGGAGTGATAGCTCAGAAAGAACTGGACGTGAAAGGCAGGTCCGTTTTCCAGGCGGAGTCCGTTTTGTTTGTAGCCGGTGATACAAGGGGAACAAAAAATCATTGGCTGACGTAGGAAAAGTGACGGAGCATAAGTGTATCCCATTCTGTGGTCAGCGGGCCATCTGTGATCCGTGGAGCATTATCAGGTGGTCTGTGGAGCATTATCAGGTGGTCCGTGGAGCATTATCAGGTGATCTGTGGAGCATTATCAGGTGGTCCGTGGAGCATTATCAGGTGATCTGTGGAGCATTATCAGGTGGTCTGTGGAGCATTATCAGGTGATCTGTGGAGCATTATCAGGTGGTCCGTGGAGCATTATCGGGTGATCTGTGGAGCATATCAGGTGATCTGTGGAGCATTATCAGGTGATCTGTGGAGCATTATCAGGTGGTCTGTGGAGCATTATCAGGTAATCTGTGGAGCATTATCAGGTGGTCTGTGGAGCATTATCATGTGGTCTGTGGAGCATTATCAGGTGGTCTGTGGAACATTATCAAGTGGTCCGTGGAACAATGTCAAGTGTTCCGTGGAACATTATCATGTGATCTGTGCATCATTATCACGTTGTCCTTGAACATTATCAGATGGTCTAAAAGAGTTTTTCAACCAGTGGGGAATCCGCACCCGCTTCCCTGCTCCCCATGGAAGGAATCTGAGAGTTTCGTGGGTGGGGGTGGGAGGCGGGGACAGGATTTGGACTACTGTTGTTAGCTTATTTCTAAGAGTTTCTACAATGTAGATCAGTATTACAAAATCTCTGACTCTGTCAGTCTGTGGTTCCAATACTTCACCCCCTTCCCCCCTTTCCAGAAATAAAATAAAATAAAATAAAACATAAAATAAAATAAAATAAAATAAAAATAAAATCATCCCCATGCAGGAGGGTGCTCTACAGCCTGAGAACCCCTGATTTATTGAATTTCAAAAAAAAAATTGAAGAGTTCATGACACTACAATATATAGGTATATCAAAACTGAAGGTATAGGAAATAAAAGAACAGATTCATATAAGCACCAGTAGCTCCAACATTGTCAGAGATGAAATTAGAGCTAGGATACAAGCAGAAAACAACACTTATTTTGCCCTTAGATATTTGCTGCAATCGAAAGTCCTTTCGCACAACACCAGACTAAATATATATATACAAGACACAGATTAGACCAGTTGTCCTGTATGGTTCAGAAAAACGGAGCACTACAAAACAAGATGAAGATCAGCTACAGATCTTTGAAAACAGAATCTTTGGGAAGAATTTTTGCACCGATTAAAAATCCTGTATCACAAGAATGGGGAAAATCAGAAACAACAAAGAATAACACACTATTCCAATACCCACTTATAACTACCATTCTGAAAAACCAACAGACTGAGACGGGTTGGACACTTGGGGATGATGGATGAACGACAATAGGCAGCCAAAAAAGAGGTTATACAGGAGTGATGAACTGAGACAGACCGAGGGGCAGAGCAAGACAAGGGTGACGTGACAACACGGAATAAGACCAGCTCGTCCTCAGAGTGGACAACTGGCAGAAGAAAACTAAGAATAGACAGGAATGGAGATGAGTCTTGTCTGAAGCAATGAACCTCAATAGCTCTGAAAGCTGCGCGAACAGCACTACAAAAGTAGGTATAACGTGGTTGTTCCCAGCTTTTATGAAAAACGATCCTTGGATGTATAAAAGTTTGAAAACACAGTGCTGTATCTTGTTTCAAAACAGAAAGCGTTTATGCCCCGATGTGGAAAGTGGAGGAGGGGAGGTGATTACAGTGGCTAGTTGGAAGGCCTGACACGGGACCCATGAAATAAATTTTCTTTTGGGAGACTCCACCAGCTTGAACAATAGGAGGAGGGGGGGGGGCACACTGACCCCTGCATCGTCCGTCAGTGAACACATCTGCATGACACTTACATCTTACATGCTTCTCGTTCCGTCAGGCGCCAAACAGGGCCTCGCAGTGCTTCTCACGAAGAGTTTCTATTCTGGGCGAGCTTCTCAGTGTCAATACGGGATTTGATGCTTACCATCTTAGCCTCTCTGGTCAGTGCTCTCTTTTGTGTTCTCGAGATCGGTCTCTTTTCCTCCTCCTCTTCCCCCCCCCCCCCAGATGGTTCTCATTTCATGGCTTGCTTTGTGATCCTCTGATTGCTTCTTCTCATCACGTGGCCCACATATGCCCCCACCTTCTTTTCTTGATCACTGCTGAGACTTCTTTGCTGTGTGATCATTTTTCTTATCTCTGCCCTAGTCTTGAATCCGTTTCATGGCTCACAGAGTATTGTCATTTAAACACTTGTTTTCGAACACGTCCAGTTTCCTCTCTGTTTCTTTGGTTGTTTTCCAGCTTTCACGTGCATACATAAGGATGCATGACACTACAGTCAATATAAAGAGACTGAATCACGACAAACAGTACTGGGCATGTCTGGTTCGTTGGCTGCCCAACAAACCCCCACCATAGTTCTTTAACACAGACGTGTTTGCTTCTCCTTTTATTCCTGTACCGTTTTACTGTAATTTCCGCTTCCTCTCCTTCACTTAAACTGTCAGCCGAGACAGGCAAGTCGCCCCTCTCTCCCGCGTGTAAGCGCGGTCATGATCCTTTTCATGAAATTTAAATTTCCGGTGGACATATTTACCTTTTTTTTTCAAAATTATTTTCTAACTTAATTATCTTTTTTTTAAAGACACTCACCCAAGAGCCTGGGGTGAGGGATGTGGCAGGAGTTGGTGGAGGGGAGATCGTGGTGGCTGGAGTTGGTGGAGGGGAGATCGTGGTGGCTGGAGTTGGTGGAGGGGAGATCGTGGTGGCTGGAGTTGGTGGAGGGGAGATTGTGGTGGCTGGAGTTGGTGGAGGGGAGATCGTGGTGGCTGGAGTTTGTGGAGGGGAGATCGTGGTGGCTGGAGTTGGTGGAGGGGGCGTGGTCGCTGGATTTGGTGGAGGGGGGAGAGCGGTGGCGAGATTTGGTTGAGGGGAGGGTGTGGAAGAGACTAAAAGATCATCCTTCTTTTGCCTGGCCAGAGAAGTACCGACATTCCCTCCAGGCCCAAACTTACGGCGATCAGAGATGAGAACACAGGACACGTGTTCTAAAACAGGGAACATTTAGGCATCCCGGATGAAGTTATACGGTTCCTGGGACACATCCTTAAAATACAGGATTATCTCGTATAATACGGAGCGGATGGTCATTTCATATTTTCCAGTTTTTTGTTCAACAAACTCACCATCACAGGTATAACTGACCAAAGTCTTGACTATTTTGTGCCAGATATGTCTTAGACAAGAACTTAGTATTGAAGAAGGTTGGCTAGTAAAGAGGATTAAAGAGAGAAAACTTAAATATTTTGGACACATTAAACGTCATGATAATCTAGAGAAGACCGTCTGTCTTGGAAGGGTACATAATGGGAAAAAGAAAGAGAGGAAGACCAAAGATGGCTGCAAGACATCGTTGATGATCTGTAAATGGATGCATCAGCAGCAGGGCATCTTGCTCACAACCGAGATGCCTACAGGAGAGCTGTTAGGGAGGCGAAGTTCCGCAAGGGACATGCAAATGAATGAATGAGTGATGAATGTCTTAGACCGACGAAAGTTTTCCTTATTTTGTTCCAGATATTATTAGACTGGCCAAATTTGACATCTCAGTCTGAAGATAACGTGTTCATTTGCAAGAAATTTTCATCAAATCCCATCAGACAGCGTCACGCCAACAGGGGTAGGCGGTCATCTCTCTCCATCTTGTTCGATCCTCCGTGTCTGCCTCGAGTCAAATCAATTGTTGTTTTCCTACCTAACCACGCAAGTCAGACCATCCAGGTATGTCTGTCTTCTCCTCTCTCCCTGTCTTTTGCCATTTATTTTTCCAGTCATGACCAATTTTTCGAGACCTTCATGTTAGCTGTGTCCGATAAACTTTGATTGTTTTTTTTTCTTATGTGCATCACTAGCCTGAGATAGTCTTTTATCTGCTGTAGTATTTCTTCATTTGTCTTTCTGGCGCCCACGAAATGCGAAGCATCCTTCATAAGAGCCACATTTCAGTATCCTTTACAGTTTTTCATTTTTAAATATGAAAAGGTAAAATTCACATTTCCATGCCATTAAGGCATATCGAGGATACGGTGTTAGGCCCGTATCCCCACGGCCTTCGGCACATGAAAGTTTGATCTGGTCAGTATCACGCCTGTCTGCATTTACCTTCCTAGATTTCTCTGGTACCCATTTTTAGAGGCTAAGGGATATTAAAATCTTATCATCATCATCATCATCATCTTCATGTGCTATTATGGCGTTGGCTATTATACTTCTCTAGAGTACCCCATCCTTCATGCAGACCATTAGCTCAATTAGTGATCTCCTCTCACACCATCTCGTCAGACTGTCCAGTATCATTTCTCTTGGTCTTTCCCTGGCTATTCTTCTGCCTATTTTTTTTTTCCTGTTGTTATAATATTTTCAATGCCCCTCTTCTCATTACATGTCCTATGAAAGTACATTGTCTCTCTATCTTTTTTGACAAGATTTTTTTTGTCTCTCCAGTTCTTCTCATACATTCTCCATTAGCTATTTTTGCTGCCCAGGGAATTCGCAACATTCTTCTAATAAACCACATTTCTGCTGCTTCCAATGATTTTTGTGCAGATCTGCCTGTTGTCCATGATTCATTCCATATAACACGATAGGTTTAATATAGGTTTAATATAGCATTTTAGCTGTTTTCTAACATAGATTGATAAGGATATGTTGCATAATATGTTTCTCATTCTCTGAAATGCACTCTTTGCTTGGCCTATTCTGTTCTTAATTTCTATTTTGCATTTTCCATCTTTTTGAAGTTATTACTGCTCCAAGGTATTTGAATTTCTGCACCTGCTTTAGAATAGTTCCATTTAATTTTATACTGCTTTATACTAAACTCCTTTAGGAGAATATAATTCATTCACAATGATAACTAGCTTAACTTTAAAATATTTCTTCCATAAATTTCGATTTATCAGTACTTGATATCGTAAAATGTTCGCCACAGCGCCACCTACGAAGTGCTTCAAAGGTTCAAAATTCAGACTCCGACCTCATTGCATTCAGGACAGCATCCATCCTAGAGTATGTTTGCTAATAGTTCCTGTCAAATGTTGGTTGTTTACAACGCGTTTTCTGCCACACAGTTCGGATTTCCTGCCAGCACCTTTAATTTGTCCTAGCTCCAGCAATCTCTTCACAATTACATTATTCTTCCATTCCCGTTCTTCATTCCCCCCTGCAGTGTTTCCAATACGGCTTTAGCAATGTCACCGTTGCCCATTGTCAGTACAAAGGGCTACATACATCGACTCTTTATTTGCTCTCTTCATTAAGAATAATATGATCTTCTTCTTCTTCTTCGATCGCTTCTACCACCAAGATCGCCCCGTGATCCTACTGAATTTACACCTGTGGTTGTTGCAATAGTCTCATTTAGGATGGAGGCTCAGAGCATCGTGAGGCTTTGGCCTATATTCTTGGTGGGTCACAGAAGTGGCATTGCGTGACACCGTTGTTTTCGTTGCACCAATTTAGTCTAGAGTTGGACTTTCTCACCGGAAAGCCTCGACGTGGTTTGGATATGAATATATTCCCGCCGAGTGAGAGGTGGTTGCCCATCCAGTCCAGAGTTGGACTTTCTCACCTGAAAACCTCAACGTGATTTGTATATAATATATCTCCGTCGGGTGAGAGGTGGTTGCCTATCTAGACTGCACTGGTCCAGTGTCTCCGATTTCAGCATTTTGTGGTCGTGGCCGCCATCCTTCCTAGTTGTGACCATGAAGGAGCTTTTGTTCAGGAGGATGAATCCTCGCCACTAGTGAGTTTCACCCCTGGGTTAAGCCGGTTTAGGCATATTGCCCCAGTATGGGTGTATATAGGACGTGGCTGGCTTCTAGAGCAGAGATGCCGTGGTGTGAGTAGCCCTCACCGCGAGTCTACTGGCCATACCGATTTGCTTCGCTTAACTCTGTCCATCACCTTTTCCACAGCGGCGTCAGGCGGCAACCCTAATCGCATTTTTCTTGATTGGCCGGGAGGAATTTCACCCCACGCGCGGCAGCCGAAGAATCTTGCCTGCAGAATCTTAGGTTAACCCCTGGGTTAAGCCGGTTTAGGCATCGAGCCAGTATCGGACGTGGCCGGCCTCTAGAGCAGAGATGCTGTGATATGAGTAGCCCTGACCCCGAGACTACTGGGTACTTCGCTTAATCTTTTCCATCACATTTTCCATGGCGGCGCCGTGCTGCAACTCTAATCGCAATTTTCTTTATTGGCCGGGAGGAGTTTCACCCCCACGAACGGCAGCTGAAGAATCTTGCTAGCAGCTGGTTTGAAATCAGAGTTTTCCTTCTCCTAGATGAGCTACCAACCAAGACTAACGGGTCTCATCTACCCGAAAATATCTGGTTTTCAGGAGCCAGAGATTCGCCTTAGCCCCTTCTCCTCTCAGTTTAAACAGTTCCACCACGAGAAGGCCAGGAGCTGGACTTGGACTGTCAGAGGTTATTTGAGACGCACGCAATGGAGGCATTTAATTGGAGTGGAGAGCGTGTCCCCCACCCCACCTCCGGTTATCACAGTCCTTAGAACCAGTAATGTGATCAAATTCTACTGCAGTATTTATGAAGCCCGTTTTCCTGCGGTTATTCACAGAATCTTGCTTGTCTTTGTTCCTGTTCCACCAGTGTTCATTTAAAAAATAAACCATGATCTGGGATACCGGATAAGATCAAACTCGTGTTCTGGTTCCCAGGACCTCATTCGTTAAACTCGGGGCACACCCGTTAAGAGTTAATGATCACAATCCAGCAGTGAATGCGGAGTCACGTGGCTCAGGAAAAAAAAAGGTTTTGTTTACTGACTGCGGTACTGTAATGTTCTTAACACTTGTAGTTCTCAAAGAGGCACTATAAACTGTTTAGTATTTCATAGGTTTGCTCTCTGTCTCTCTCTTCTCCACTTCCTACTCCCCCCCCCCCCCCCCCCGTATGTGTGCCTGTGCAGAAAAATTTGCAAGGAAAATATTTCTTCATAAAACTAAATTTTAATATGGCTAATTATTTCAGAAAAGATGGCTTTCTTAAACGTAAGTTAACAGTTAGATCACATGACCTTTAACATATGAAAATGAACATGTCCGAGGAACAATCCTGTCTTGTCTTTGTCTCCTTCTTCTTATACCTTTCGGTGTTGATGGGACAGACGTCTTGATAGGGCTCGGCGATTTGCTTCATTTAATGAGATATTTAATGCTTCTGTAATTTCCTCTCTCCATCTCCCGCGTGGGCGGCCTCTTCCTTTGTTACCTACAAATCTTAGTGTGAATGTTGTCTGTGATATACTGTCTGGTGGTAACCGTTTAATATGGCCAAACCATTTGACTTGCTGTTTGTGGATATAGTGTAATGAGGAACAGTCTTCTTATCTTATATCTTATATCCTTCCCGTGCCGTTAAACGTCACATAGGGCTCGCAAAATAGTTCGCCAATTGTTCCTGTCTTCGGCCAGTCTTTCAACCTCATCAAAGGACTTTATGGCTGTTAATTTGGCCTCTCTTAACAATGTCCTCTTCAGAGTTTCACGCGGTCTGCCTCTTTTTCTTTGGCCTGTTGTGTTCCACTTGATAGCTTGTTTTGGGATTCTCTGATCATTTCTTCTCATCAAGTGACCAACATATGTCCATCTCCTTTTCCTGATCACCCATGAGACTGGTTGTTGTTCAGTCATCTGTCTTATCTCTGCATTGTTCTTGAATTCATTCCACTTGATGCCGAGTATTTTCCTTAGGCATTTATTTTCAAAAGAGTCTAATTTTTTTTCTATTTCTTTAGTTGTTTTCCAGCTTTCACATGCATAAATGAGGGTGGATATTACATTTGAATTGAATAGTCTTAACTTGGTTTTTGCGCTTATAACTTTTGAGTTCCATATGTTCTCAATATTCTTGAAGATTGATGCTGCTTTTGCAATTCTGATCCTAACTTCCTTTCTAGTGTCACCATTCTGGTCTATGTAGCTGCTAAGGTATGCAAATTGATTGACTTCTTCAATATCTGTCCCTTCTATGTGTATTTTTCCATTTTGATTAAAGGGAATTTTCATCATTTTTGTTTTGTCCTTGTTAATTTCAAGTCCTATTTTGCTAGCCATTGAAGACAGGTTATCTGTTTTTTCTTGCATGGAATTCACATTATTACTGATAAGAGTTATGCCATCAACAAAATCAAGATCTTCTAGTTGGGTCCCATGTACCCAGTCAATGCCTGTGTTACCTGTGCAGCATTTTTTCATTATGAAGTCTATTGTAATCCCAAAAAGTAAAGGAGACAGTATACATCCTTGTTTCACGCCTGTTTCAATCTGGAACTATTCACTCATCCCTTCTTCTGTCTTGACTGCACAAACATATCCATTGTATAAGTCCTTAATGATGTTGACAATTTTATATAGTATTCCATATATACTTAAAATTCTCCATAATGAATCTCTGTGTATTCTATCAAATGCCTTTTTAAAATCTATGAAGTTCTTTTCATATTGAAAAGCAGAAACCATTAATACTGAACTTCATAGATTTTATACTGAACTTCATAGATTTTATACTGAACTTCATAGATTTTATACTGAACTTCATAGATGTTATACTGAACTTTATAGATTTTATACTGAACTTCATAGATTTTATACTGAACTTCATAGAATGAGGAACAGTACAAAGAGAATAAATGCAAACTACTACTTCATTTTTGTTCTCTTATTTGTGTGTAATATATCCATACTATAAGAACTTTAGGCTGCCTAGTAGAGAGGATTAATCAGAGAAAACTTAACTATTTTTGGACACATTAAACATCATAGTTTAGAGAAGACATTCTTGGTACATAATGGGAAAAAGAAAGAGAGGAAGACCAAGGCGAAGATGGCTACAAGACATCGTTGATAATCTGCAAATGGATGCATCAGCAGCAGGCCATCTTGCTTACAACCGAGAGGTTTACAGGAGAGCTGTTGGGGAGGCTAAGTTCCGCAAGGGACATGCAAATGACAGAATAAAACACGCATTTTCTCAAGTGCAAAGGTGCATTTTAAAATAAGTTTGAGACTTCAGCCCTGAGTTGTTTTGTTTCAAGCTGCACTTTCTACACACACTGACTAATTTCACAGTGTTTCTGCTGGCCCTGGCGTGTTTTAACTTTTATACCACCAACACCCACTGGCTATAACATTTCTTTTAATACTTCAACCATAAGTTTTGTTCCACAGTTGTGAGTTTGTAATTTAAAACTACCGTATCCCCCCCCACCCCAACCTCGGGAACAACTGTGAACTGTGTTAAGAACACACTTATATGTTAACATAGTGTTTGTGAGACAGGGAACATAGATCTGACTGCTTAAAAACTCTGACCTACTTCTTTAGCCCAGAAACATGCAGCAATCAACACTAACTGTAATCTGGTAAAATGTAATGTCAGGTTGGTGGATGGATGGGGACATGGAGATCGCCAGCGGAGATGAGGAAAATCTGGTGTGAAATCAATGAATCCAGGACGTGACAAACATATGGGTCTCTACAACAATGACTATCAGAATGAAGTAAAACAAAACAGACCCAGCAGACTGTAGGTGGCGGGGACGGATATCATTGACGCACTCATCAGATTCCTCATCCCAAAGTCGGAGTGTCTCTGTGGAACTGTCTCAAAGTCGTTGGGCCTGACGTGAAGATGAGGCTTAGCTTAAGTACGGCCACCAGAGGCTGGAAAACAAAGTTTTGACCAGGCCAGCCTACACCACTGTCTTCATGGCGGTCCGAGCAAGACCACAGTCTGCCCTAGCAAGGAAAGGTGCTGAAGTCGGAGGTACCCAGCCAAAAGGCGCATCGCAGAAATAGGGTACCACGCATTATCGCTAAAAATGCGTAGGAAGGAGAAGAATCTGCCGTAAACACTAATAATCCGCATTACGTCATTTCTCGATAAAACATGGTGGTTATGATGAATGACATAAAAAAATGTTTGTGTGCCTTCTCCTTCATACGAGAAAGCAACAAGCTCTCTGGGCCTATTGGCTATACTATATCTAACCTTATATTAGACGTGGCATTAACATTAAACAAAGTTCACTCCAAGTGAACCTGTACGAACTCTCTGTAACTGCGAGCTATTGTTCTTTGCAGCCGATGCTGTAGAGGTGTTGTGGCACAGCATCGCATCGGCGTGGGAGCAGGTTAAGGCGGCTACTTTTTCAGTCTCGGAGTACAGCTAAAAAGCAGGGGGTGTGCAATGCTTCTTTAGCAGACTCCACCACCATGGGGACTGGCGATCCCTGCTCCGTTAGCCAGGCTATGCCTGTTACTGAGGGTACGACGGAGAGGTGGGACAGGTTCTTGGTCAGCTATGGGTCGCTAACCCTGACCCTGGCATAACAGCTATGGGTCGCTGATTAGTGAAAGAACTACAAACGGGAGATGGAGCTTGGAGTAAAAACATTCCACCTGTCCCTTACCTAGCAAAAAAAAACAACAATGTAGTACTGAAGAACACACAGATTGCAAGTCTAAGGGAGACAATTCAATAAACATTACGCTGTATATTCTTTCTCCGAGTACTGGAGGATTAAGGTTCTTTGCCAGTTTACTGATAGTAAGTCTCAGTCTGGTTCCCTCCCCCCCCCCCCTTTTTTCCACCACAAAGTCCTCAGTGCTGGCGTATGTATGTGTGTGTGTGTGTGTGTGTGTGTGTAATTGTTTTCCTCCCTCTCTAAGGTTCGTGTAGTCCCCCGAACACTATTTCTGCTAACGGATATTCTCCACCATTACCTAGCTAACAATGACTCTCTCCAAAGATAGAATGATGACTTGGATAAGGGGTTTAAATGACGGGAAAGGTAAGGTGTTTAATGATAAGATAGGTAAGGGGTTTAATGATGAGAAAGGTAAGGGGTTTATTGGTGAGATATTTAGGGGGTTTAATGATGAGATAGGTAAGGGGTTTATTGATGAGACAGGTAAGGGATTTAATGATAAGTAAGAATTTATTGATGAGATAGGTAAGGGGTTTAATGATGGGAAACTTAAGGGGTTTAATGATGAGATAGGTAAGGGGTTTATTGATGAGACAGGTAAGGGATTTAATGATAAGTAAGAATTTATTGATGAGATAGGCAAGGGGTTTAATGATGGGAAAGGAGGAGGGGTGTTATTGATAGAAAAGGTAGGGGGTTTAATGATGGGAAAGGTAGGGGGGTTTATGATAAGAAAAGAAAGGGGTTTAATAATGGGACAGGTAAGATGTTTAATGATGAGAAAGGTAATGAGTTTAATGATGGGAAAGGTAAGAGGGTTAATGATGTGAAAGGTAAGGGGTTTAGTGATGTGAAAGGTAATGGGTTTAATGATGTGAAAGGTAAGGGGTTTAATGATGTGAAAGGTAAGGGGTTTAGAGATGTGCAAGGTAATGGGTTTAATGATGGGAAAGGTAATGAGTTTAATGATGGGAAAGGTAAGGGACTTAATGATGGGAAAGGCAAGGGACTTAATGATGGGAAAAGTAAGGGGTTTAATGATGGGAAATGTAGGGAGTTTAATGATTGGAAAAGTAGGGGTTCAATGATGGGGAAAGGTTGGGAGTTTCATGATTGGAAAATAGGGGTTCAATGATGGGAAAGGTAGGGAGTTTAATGATTGGAAAAGCAAGGATTCAATGATGGAAAGTTAGGGGGTTTATGATGAGAAAGATAAGGGGTTTAAGGATGTGAAAGGTAACGGGTTTAATGAAGGGAAAGGTAAGGGACTTAATGGTGAGAAAAGTAGGGGGTTTAATAATGTGAAAGTAAAGAGGTTTAATGACGAGACAGGTAAGGGGTTAATGACGAGACAGGTAAGGGGTTTAATGATGATAAAGGTATGGGGTTTAATGGCGAGGCAGATAAAAGGTTTTATGGTGAGAAAGGTAAGGGATTAAACGATAAGAAAGGTAAGTGGTTTAATGATAAGAAAGGTAAGGGATGTCCTCTGTGAAAGGAATTTCTTTTATACGTTCGCCGAATAACAAAATATTCGAATAAGTTAGTAATTCTTCTTTTGCGTTCAGTTTTCAAATGCCTTGCTATCTTGACGAGAAGACAGGTAGCCTCCACGAATCCCATCATCTTCAGTAGGAATTCTTCGTGTGTGCCGTACAGTTTGTTCCATCCATGCTCTTTTCGCTGGCGGGGGCCAAGTCTCGGCTCTTACATCTTTACAGAGAGCACAGAGTTTGGAATGTTAATTGAAACTCCGTGATTTCAACTGGAAAAAATAAACTTAAAAAAAAAACAACACACAAACTGACATCATTTTGTCAAGCTTATGAGTAATGCATCATCATCATCTTCATCAGGTGCCGTGCCGACAGGCGTTGGCTATTATGCTTCTCCAGAGCACGCGATTCTTCATGCAGGCCATTAGCTCAGTTGGCAATCTCCTCTCACACCATCTCGTCAGACTGTCCAGTATCATTTCTCTCGTTCTTTCCTTGTCTCTTCTTCCCTATATTTTTCCTGTTATTTTCAACGCCCCCTTTTCTCGTTGCATGTCCTATGAAAGTACATTCTCTCTCTCTCTCCCTCTCTCTCTCATTTTTGCATCTCCATCTCTTCTCATGTATTATTAGTTATTTTTGTTGCCCAGTGAATTCGCAAACATTCTTCTAATAAACCACAGTTCTACTGCTTCTGTTAACAATAAATATTAATATTAAAAGACTAACAATAAAAGAAATACACAATTCCTTCAATATGTATTTTACACATAGTCTAAGCTCGTCCCCCTACTCCATGTTGTCTCAGAAAGGTTGATATCTTTGTGTTATCTTGTGCTCCCGTGCGGCCGCCAAGAGTGGCTTTAACATTCATGTTTCCCAGCAACGCTGCAATGTCTGACTGCGCGAGAATATCAAAAGCGCACTTCACGGTAATCCAGATTCAATGGATATTATCTTATGGCTACAATATTACGAAACCCCAAAGTGAAGACACCCCCCTCTGTTTTTTGAAACCCCAAAATGAGGGCACTCCATACTGTAAAACTCCAAAATGAAGACACCCCCCCCCTCCCCCCAATATCTGAAACCTCAAAAAGAGGGCACCTCCAATTTGTGAAACATCAAAACAAGGACATTTCATTTTATGTAATCCCAAAATGAAGAATCCCCCAATATTTGAAACCTCAAAATGAGAACACCTCCATATTGTGAAATCCCCAAATGAAGGCACCTCCATATCGTGAACCCCAAAAATGAGGACCGCTCCTCTCCCCCTCCAATATTTAAAACCTCAAAATGAAAGCATGTCCATATTTTGAAACCCCAAAATGAGGAACCCATACCCCCCTCCCCAATATCTGAAACTTCAAAATAAGGGCACCTTCATATTGTGAAACCAAAAAAAAAAAAAAAATGAGGAAACCCCTCAACCACATTCTGTAAAACGCCAAAATGAGGGAACCACCATCCCCTCTCCAAATACGAAACCCCAAAATGAGAACACCCCCCTCTAGAAACAAAAAAATTGAGAATGACCTACTTTTAAAAAGTATTATAACTACAGGAGTTAGAATACTACGCAGCGATGAAGCTTGTAGAAGCCGTGCGACTACATAAACTATATTCAGCTATTTCGCTTTAAAATGTCTCTTGGAAGGTTAACAAAATGCATACTAGCATAAAATGTGGAAAAAAAATAATGCCACCTACAGAATAACAAATGTTAACCGCTCTAGCACATGTATATTTTTCACTACATTTAATTTTCAACAATCACTATTTTGAATCAATTAGTCTAAAAAAGTGTTTGAAATTTAAGTCACTAAAGCAATTCACTGCGCACAATCGACGGTTAGTCTATTTATTTGGTCTACTGTTGTTTTTTTCCCCACTAATACAACACAGGCATTATGAGCTGGTATGCCAAACACCACCACCACCAACAACAACAACAACAACAACAACAACAACAACAAGAGAAAGAACTGGACTGTCACCGTATTGCACCTCATTGTATCGTTATTCACTTTTACAGCATTCAGCGTAACAGAACCGCTTCCTAGGTCTTGAAACTAACTTTGCATCATAAGTAGCAAAAATTTCTTCCAAGTGCAAGATCTGTAGAGATGTAAGAGCCGAGACTTGGCCCCCGCGAACGAAAAGAGCATGTAAGGAAAAATTGTACGGCACACACGAGGAACTCCTGCTGATGATGATGGGATTCGTATCATCAATCTGTAGACCCTTTTTCCCATCAAAAGTGCCGTACTTATTTCTACGTCTTCCCACGCGATATCTTCAAGACCAAGCCACTTAAACCATGAACATTTATCAGAAGTCTGCATACATTCTTTAAACAATCTAAACATCCGTCGGGTGTCGCGCTGGTGTAGTGGCTCATGCACTCACTTGTCCATCAGAAGGTCCCCGGTTAGATTTCGCGCTAGGGCGGAATTTTTTTTTTTCGGATCGACAGGCATCGGGGTTCACCCAGCCTCAGATAATGGGTACCTAGGGCTTCCCTAGGAAAACAAAGGCAGAGACAACAGGCGCTGGCATTCCTACCTTACATGCTGCAATGGCCTAGAAATGTGAAGGCACTACCGGCATACAAACACTACGGGGCATAGGCTGGAGATGATGTTAAAACAGAGAATTCACAAAAATATATGAGGGCAGCAATCTTTGCCTTCACAGATAACGACATCTTATCTCTTACATCCTTCCCGTGTCGTAAAACGTCGCATAGGGCTCGCATGGTAGTTCGCCAAGTTTTCCCATTTTCGGCGAGCTTTTCATCACAACCAAGGGATGTTATGCCCACTAAACTGGCCTCTCTTAACAATGTCCTCTTTGAGTTTCACGTGGTAAACCACTTTTTCTTCGGCCTGTTATGTTCCACTTGACAGCTTGTTTTGGGATCCTCTGGTTGTTTAAAGAAAACGACAACGACACGTCCACATAAATTAAAACGTATGGTAGCCGTACATTATGATACAGGACTGTAAAATCGGTACGGCAAACCTCCAACATCTACATGTTTATACCTTCTGCCTTCTTTATACATGGGACAATTCTTCCGACCCATGTTCTTCTGAAAACTGCTTTGCACTATCTTGACCTTCAGCAATGATACTTTTTTTTTAACCAACTCCGTCCACAATAATGGTAAAAAGAAAGAGAGGAAGACCAAGGCGAAGATGTCTGCAAGGTAACATATACTGTTACAAAGTAACACAAGGTAACAGGCAGACCTGACACGACCTATTATTTCATTTAAAAATACTGCAATATGTCATTTAACTCTTTAACTACAACCAGCCAGCATTTTTATCTCCCATTTTCATACTGTTGGTGTCACCGATCAACAACTGCTGAACTGAAATTCAACATTTTACTCAGATCCAGCCCTTTAAATGTTTGCTTCCACTCTAGCTATCAGAACAACCTGTGGTTAGCTTTAAATGTTTGCTTCCACTCTAGCTATCAGAACAACCTGTGGTTAGCTTTAAATGTTTGCTTCTACTCTAGCTATCAGAACAACCTGTGGTTAGCTTTAAATGTTTGCTTCCACTCTAGCTATCAGAACAACCTGTGGTCAGCTTTGATTCTTGCTTGTTGATAATCTGCAAATGGATGCATCAGCAGCAGGGCATCTTGCCTAGAACCAAGAGGCCCACAGGAGAGATGTTAGGGAGGCCAAGTTCCGCAAGAGACTTGCAAATGACTGATTGACCGTCCAAAAAACAAAAACAAAAACAAAAACAAAACAACAGACTTCTTCTCACTCTTCGACTTATATTCCTGTAGATAACGCAGTCACTGAGAGGAGTCGCCAATCAGCATCGAACTATCTCACTCACCCGCTGTGGGCTGAAGAATATACTGCGCTGAGGTGAAGATCAGTGACCGTATAGACGTGACCGGAGCGCAATGATGATCCATCCATAATTACAGCCATACCACAGATGCGGTATCGCAGAATAAGATAGAACAAAATTTCCTAACGGAAATTACCTTCATGGAAATACTCTGAAAATGTTCGAGCTTATAACAAAAGCATTATTTTGGGAATACTGTTTTACACACAATAAAGACACTTTATCAGAGAAGAATCAGCAAATATAACCAACACTGCCCAAAATAAAGGTGGGTTGCGCTTCGCTTACCATGTGATAATACTCTTGACTTTATTCCCCGTCTTAAGTGACTGGACGAATGTTTTAGAGATACAGTGCTGAATATTTATGAGACAATAAAGACAGATGGTTGTTCAATACATAGCTCTGTCACTTTCGTAACAGAACCGGACGCCGTTATAACGACTTTAATTACCGGTTGTTTGTCCACAATTCTGATACCACTGATAACAAAATACTGGATATCCGAGTCCCAGCACCGGGATATGCCAGCTTTAGTTTAACCTCTGGCGAAGCTGACTCATTTATCTTCAATGTGGCCCGGGGGGGGGGGGGGGGGGGGGGAGGGGCATAAATGAGAAATAGCGTAGGCTGCTTATTACAAGCAAGAGAACAAGCTATGCTTGAACACTAGAACTTGTATACGCTGGAAAATGTAGGCCTACCAACAAGGCGTAGATAACATTTATAAAACAAATGCTTTGTCTTGTCTTCTAATTCCATGGGACTGCGAGCTAGTATTCCTTGCAGCCGATGATGTCAAGGTGTTGAGGAGGCACCTGGGAGCGGTAATGACAGCTATTTTTTTCCAGTCCCTGAATGAAGCTAACAAGCTAGGGGTCTGCAATACTTCTTTAGCAGACTCCATCACCGGGGGAGTAGGGGTGGGGTGGAGAAACTACGGCGATCCCTGCCCTGTTAGCCAGGCTAGGTCAGTCACTGGGGGTACCAATGGAGGGGTGGGACAGAGTCTTCCTCAGCTATGGTTCGTCAACCCTGATGAGATGTCAAAAGTGACAGCCTTCGCCCCCTCATAAAATAAATATAAGAAAATCTGTTGCAGGACTGATATTTATAACTCTGTCCTAAGAGCTCGGGCAAATTTGAGAACCACTGTCCCGCCTGACCAGCCATCTCGTTCATATACTGTTAGTACTGTATGATTATCACTGTACTGAAACATTACATACAGGACCACTCTCATATTCTCTCAACATAAAAACAATGAAAAAAAACATTACATCTGTACAATCATAACATTACTCTGAGACAGAACTACTTATATTAAACAATTTGAACACAAAAATAATAAAGGGGCCTGTACAAGAAAAATATCACAGATTTCCGTGTTTAGGTAGGATAATGGCACTCATATATGTTGCCATGCCTTTGACAGTGTCAACAGAGATGCACTGTGGAAAATCCTAAGATGGCATGGCCTCCCCCATAAAATAGTTAATGTAATCAAAGCCCTATACCAGGGTTTTCAGTGCAAAGTTATCTGTGGAGAACATACCTCCAGCAGCTTTAGGGTACAAACAGGAGTGAAACAGGGATGTGTACTATCACCAACATTATTTATCTTGGCAGTAGACTGGTTAATGAAGGAGGCAACATCAGACAAACGCAGAGAATTACAATGGACCCTTGACACAGTGCTGGAGGACCTTGACTTTGCGGACGACATTTGTCTATTATCAAGCAGTCACAAAGATATGCACGATAAAATAAACAAGCTAACTCAGAATGCAAACAACATAGGACTAAAGATCAATGTAGGAAAGACAAAGTTAATGAAGCAAAATGTGAACAACAGAAATGTACTCAGAGTAGATAACAAGTTAGTGGAGGAGGTCAACGAATTTGTATACCTTGGCAGCAGAGTAGCAGAAAATGGAGACAGCACAGAGGACATCAACAGCAGACTTACTAGAGCAAACCAGGTTTTTGCAATGCTGCAGAATATATGGAAATAAAAAAAACTAAGCATAAATATGAAAATCAGGATATTTAAGAGTAATGTTCTAAGTGTACTACTCTATGGAAGTGAATGCTGGAAAATCACCAAAACCATAGAAAACAAGCTGAATTCTTTCCAGACTAAATGTTTACGAAGAATTAGAAAAATATTTTGGCCAAACACCGTAAGAAATAACATCTTATTAGCAGAAATGCAGATGAAACCACTGACAACAATTATTGAGGAAAGACGCTGGCAATGGTTGGGACATGTGCTCCGAATGACTGACAACTCACTACCAAAAATAGCACTAAGATGGACACCACAGGGGAGCAGAAGTAAGGGTAGACCAAAAGAGACATGGAGAAGAACAACAGAAAGGATGTTGAGCAATAGAGGGCTCACCTGGGCAAGAGCAGAAAAAAAGGCGAAGGACAGGCATTTGTGGAAAACCCTTGCGGAAGCCCCATGTGCCCTGGGCACTTAAGGTTCAGAGAGAGAGAGAGATATGTTGCCATATCTACTTTTCAATGTGACAACATTAGCCAACAATCCAAAAAAAAAAATAGATCATCATTTCTTCACCAGTTTCTTGAACATCACCAAAACTTACATGAAATCCTCATACGTTTAATTTAACCAGCTTATGCATAAATATTTCTAGCAGAAACAACATAAAAGAAAGGACAGAAAGTTAAAAAAAAATGTTCACGTGTATTTGAATATGCTCCCTCCCCTCCCTCCCCCCCCCCCCTCCAAAAAAAAAATGATCTTATTGTACAGCTTCACAATAACAACATCAATTTCTGTTGTAAAGAAAAAGTCTCTAAGCGACACATCAATCTCATCTCCCAAAGCTAAAGTTGTTTTACCAATCTATTACATTATTTGTGCCTTGGGAAAAAAAGAAGAAAAGAAAAAGAAATCATGGTTGTTCTATATCAGTTATACAAGTATTTCAGTAACAAAGAAAAGTAATATAGTAAATTATATTTCTTTTGTAAAGACTTACAAAAATGCAGCAAGTCTTTACAAAGGGAATGTAAATTACTAACTCTGCTTTGTCAATAGCACATGTCTGATCTTACATTTGTAACTCTGATTTTACATTTGTAACTCTGATCTTACATTTGTAACTCTGATTTTACATTTGTAACTCTGATCTTACATTTGTAACTCTGATCTTACATTTGTAACTCTGATCTTACATTTGTAACTCTGATCTTACATTTGTAACTCTGATCTTACATTTGTAACTCTGATCTTACATTAGATAACATTTCATGAAAACAAAAACAAACATAAAAAATAGACAAAAACATTTTTATGTCAAATACTTTTATTATTTAACATTAAATTAAAAAAAATGAACAAAACATGAACTCACTAAAGACTTAATTTTATTGGCTGGAAAAAAAAGCACTTTTGAAGTCTGTACCTGAAAGTAAAACTAGTAACATATACTACAAAATATATCATACTTTTTTTCATATTAGTTTCAAATCCTTCAAACTCTGCTAGAGAGAATATTAACCAACACATCAACAGGAAATAACAGAAACTTCAAAACTACAACACAACAGCTAAAAACAAAGCACCAAAGTCTCAGATCACAAAAAGCCCTAACAGACTTCCTCCTCTACTCACTCTTGTGAAGATGAATTGGCCTGGGTACTGATCTGAAGGTTTTATGAAACAGAGAACCAAAACTCTTTCAACACTGAAAGGTTCTTACCAGTTATAACATCACTGATGTAAATATCTTAGAACAGCAACTATATTACTGCTTATACAGATATGAATGAAATACAAAACATGAAAAAAAATAAGCTATTAATCCTTTGACCAATACAAATGTTCAGTTTATGGAACACTTGTGTCAGAATTAATGTAACATTTACTGTGCTATAGGTTATGCTAAAAAAGTAATGGTGGACAGTTGCTGTGCTAGAGGTTATGCTAAAAAAGTAATGGTGGACAGTTGCTGTGCTAGAGGTTATGCTAAAAAAGTAATGGTGGACAGTTGCTGTGCTAGAGGTTATGCTAAAAAAGTAATGATGGACAGCTTCTGTGCTAGAGGTTATGCTAAAAAAGTAATGGTGGACAGTTGCTGTGCTAGAGGTTATGCTAAAAAAGTAATGGTGGACTGTTGCTGTGCTAAAGCTTCTGCTAGAACAGTAAAGGTGGACAAACAAACTGTTACTGTGCTAAAGCTTGTGCTAGAAAAGTAAAGGTGGACAAACAAACTGTTACTGTGCTAAAGTTTGTGCTAGAAAAGTAAAGGTGGACAAACAAACTGTTACTGTGCTAAAGCTTGTGCTAGAAAAGTAAAGGTGGACAAACAAACTGTTACTGTGCTAAAACTTGTGCTAGAAAAGTAAAGGTGGACAAACAAACTGTTACTGTGCTAAAGCTTGTGCTAGAAAAGTAAAGGTGGACAAACAAACTGTTACTGTGCTAAAGTTTGTGCTAGAAAAGTAAAGGTGGACAAACAAACTGTTATTGTGCTAAAGCTTGTGCTAGAAAAGTAAAGGTGGACAAACAAACTGTTACTGTGCTAAAGGTTGTGCTAGAAAAATAAAGGTGGACAAACAAACTGTTATTGTGCTAAAGCTTGTGCTAGAAAAGTAAAGGTGGACAAACAAACTGTTACTGTGCTAAAGCATGTGCTAGAAAAGTAAAGGTGGACAAACAAACTGTTATTGTGCTAAAGCTTGTGCTAGAAAAGTAAAGGTGGACAAATAAACTGTTACTGTGCTAAAGCTTGTGCTAGAAAAGTAAAGGTGGACAAACAAACTGTTACTATGCTAAAGCTTGTGCTAGAACAGTAAAGGTGGACAAATATTTACATCACAATTTTATAAAAGACACTTGAGATCAAATAACAAAATGGTTAGTACCCATTCTATCAATGTGATTACTGACAGCTTGAATCTAGCTAGATGCACCCCGGTCACCCAGCTGTATGAATAAGTCCTTGGCTCTTCTAAGCTGAGAAAGGAAAAGTGACCAGGCATAAGAGATGCCAGAAGATGGGTAGGAATCAAAGCACTGTATTTTCCGTCATGATTTACGGTCCTAATCTTTCACTCTTCTGAGACAACCAAAAGGCAGTTGGTTTTGGCTGTTATACTGTTACAAGGTAACATATACTGTTACAAGGTAACATATACTGTTACAAGGTAACCAATACTGATATACTGTTACAAGATAACCAGTACTACTACAAAGTAACATAAGATAACAGGCAGACCTCACACAACCTATTATTTCATTTAAAAATACTGCAATATGTCATTTAACTCTTTAACTACAACCAGCCAGCATTTTTATCTCCTATTTTCATATTGCTGGTGTCACCAATCAACAACTGCTGAACTAAAATTCAACATTTTACTCAGATCCAGCCTTTTAAATGTTTGCTTCCACTCTAGCTATCAGAACAACCTGTGGTTAGCTTTGATTCTGTTTGTTTGTTGCAGCTTTAGTGAAAACAAAAAATGTAATTATTATTTCTTATCATCCTTCTTTCTTGACATGATGTCAATCCACACAGTGGCAGATTTGTATAAAATGAACTATTCAATTGTAATAAAACTTTGCATCATGATCAACAAATGGATTATCTATGAAACTATGGTGGTTTTATGTTTCAAAGTGGCACTGTGAAAGAATCAGATATAGGAAAGTTTCTAGCTACAACAGCTAGCTTCTTGCTACAATAGCTAGCTTCTGGCTACAACAGCTAGCTTATGACTATAATAGCTAGCTTCTGCCTACAACAGCTAGGTTATGACTACAATAGCTAGCTTCTGGCTACAACAGCTAGCTTCTGGCTACAACAGCTAGCTTCTGGCTACAACAGCTAGCTTATGACTACAATAACTAGCTTCTGGCTATAACAGCTAGCTTCTGGCTACAACAGCTAGCTTATGACTACAACAGCTAGCTTATGGCATAATTTCTTTAATCTGATATAAAAAATTTATTAGTCTGCAGTAATACACTTCCAAAAAAAAATCTAACACTCCTCTCATAACAGTTCTCACCATGAATCAGTTGCATCAGAACAGGAAACCAATGTTCAAGCAGTTACACAGTTAAAGAGTTAATAATGAAACACCAGATTACCATTTCCAGGATTCTCACACATATAAGTCTTCCTGAGGAAATATGAACAAAATACATACAAGACTGCCTTCACCTCACTAGTCTTTGGCAATCTAACTCAAAAACCATCAACCAGTATAAAATTAATAATTCTACTTACATGGGTGTAATGGAAGCTGCTTTACTGCAAGCACTTGTGGGTGTGTAGTTTAAACCTCCAACAGTACCTACAAGTGTATAAGAAATATATTTACTAAACAGTGTATAAATTGTAATTTTATAGCTTTGTAAGCCAAGCTCAGGGCAGTATTTCTATTTAAAAAGTGACAAACATTACATGAATTTAATCTCTCCTGATGTTTTTGGTCTGTATGCTGATGCTTCATACAATGAATACTGAATTAAGAAAACAGGATATTTTAAATCCATTAGTCTCTTATGACACAGGTTGGAGATTCAAATCTGACCAGAGGTGTCCCCAGTCAGCCAGCTCTGGAAATGGGTACATGAACATACAGAATAAAGGGTGAAGACACTATCTAGTTTGGCAATCATTAGCTGATATGCTAGCTAGCATCAGGACTGGTAAACCATAGCTGTCCAAGACTTCTCCATTAATATCCCCAGAGGCAGCACATCCACTGTTGGCTGCCGGATGGCGAGATTCTTCGGCTGCCGTGCGTGGGGTGAAACTCTCCCGGCCAATGAATAAAGATGCGATTAGGAAAAGGTGATGGAAAGGCTTAAGTGAAGTTTAATCAGTATGGCCAGTAGTCTCGCGGTGAGGGCTACTCATCACAGCACCTCCGTACAATATGTACATCCAAACAGGGATAATTTCACCAGCTTAACCCAGGGGTGAAACTTACTAGTGGCGAGGATTCATCCTCCTTGATAAAAGCTACATTCTGGTCACCACTAAGAAGGGTAGTGGCCACGACCACCAAACGTTGAAGTTGGAGACACTTTCAATTGAGGAAAGTACAACTTGGGGCTCTCTGGTGCAACAAGAACCACAGTGTCATGCATATTCTGCTTCAAGGACCCACCAGGAATATAGGCCCCAACCCTCTGATGCGCTGAGCTTCCTCCATCCTAAATGAGATCCATCTCGAGGATCACAGGAGTAAATTCAGTAGCAGCGCGGGGCAAACTTGATGACAGAAGCATACGAAGAAGAAGATATTCCCAGAAACAGGTGCAGCCTGGTGGCTAATGAGACAGGGATAGATCATGGTGGTGGAATCTGTTAAAGAAGTATTGCATATCATCCATTGTTTTACTTCCACTCAGGGGACTAAAGAAAAGCAGGTGTTGCTCCCAATTCAACATGGGGCTCTGCCTCAGCACATGGTCATACTGGCTGCAAAGAGCTTTGTGCCCACAACTTCAGGGAGACAGAGGAAGACAGGCAAGATAACATACTTAATTTTCATGACATATAACCTTGGTTAACTCACCAAGATGTCCATCAGTTGGAGGGGTTCGTACCAGCAAACGGCCAGGTTGGGTCAAGATGTTTGATGATGCTCTTGGCTTGACAAGAAAGTATTAAAAAAAAAAAACTAATCATGTTACACAAATGAAACAGTTCTAGTCATGAATGATCTTGTTCTATGTTCACAGCCCTTCAATAAGTTCATCAGCAACAACAAAACTCATTCCATCCCATTCTCATATAAAGTATATCTATTTACAGCCACCTGAAAACTCAGGGATGGATACAACTGACTGTGAAGGTAGAAATGAATAGTGTGAATTATTATTGGAGGATAAAGAATTTTAACTGACAACTGAAGTTTTATGGGCAATAAAGAATGTGAAAAGTGATAAATCACCAGGATATGATGAGATAACAGCTGAACTTATTAAAGCAGGAGGAAATGAATGTGCTACAATATATCATGCACTATGTAAAAAGATATGGCATTCAGGTATGTGGCCAAAAGAGTGGAAAAGACTATATCCATACCAAAGCCAAAAAAGGGTAACTTGAAATTATGCACAAACTACAGAATTATTGCTCTGATTAGTTATAGAAGTAAAATTCTATTAAAAATCATAATGGGCAGACTTCGTAAGAACATAGAAGGAGAAATCTACATGGTCCAAGCTGGCTTTAGACAAGGAAGAAGAACAAGAGATAATATATTCAATATGAGATTAATAATAGAGAAATGCAGAGAATTTAATGTGAATCTATATTTATCCTTTATAGTCAATTCAAAGGCATTTGATTATGTACAACACCAGAAACTTTGGGAAATAATGGAAAAAAATGGGATTTCCAACACATGTGATACAATTAACATCGTATGAACCAGGCAGCAATAAGAATAAATGGTAAAACAACAACTTGGTTTGACATAAAACAAGGGGTTCGTCAAGGGTTCATACTATTGCTTTACTTATTTAACGTGTATATTGAAAATATAATGAGGAATGTTACAGAAGATGTGGACAAAGAATATTACAATGCCATACAAATTGGAGATTATGAAATACGAGAGTCTAGATATGCTAATGACACAGTATTACTGTCCACAACACAAAAAAGAATGGAAAAACTAATCATGTCAGTAAGTAAGAATAGTGAAGAACAAAATAATTATATCAATGCAAGGGAGTTAAAGACTGTCCAATCAGGCAATCAGCGACCCATAGCTGACATGCTAGTGTCAAGTTTAGCGAACCATTGCTGATCAAGACCCTGTCCCACCTCTCCATTTGTACCCCCAGTAACAGACATAGCCTGGCTAATGGGATAGGGATTGCCATAGTCCCCATGGTGGTGGAGTCTGCTAAAGAAGCACTGCACACCCTCTGTTTTTTTAGATGTACTCAGGGACTTAAAAAGTAGCTGCCATAACCTGCTCCCATACCTATATGATGCTGTACCTCAACACCTCTACAGCATCGGCTGCAAAGAACACCAGCTAACAGTTACAGGGAGATAGCACAAGACAAGAGAAGAGATCTTAATGCAAAGAAAACTAAATTTATGACAACTGACTAAACAAATAAGGCAGATGAAATATATATCAATGGGGAAAAATTGGAAGAGCCAGAGAGTTTTGAATATCTTGGATCATTACTAACTAATAATGGAGATACAATGAAGGAAATTAAAAGGAAGATGTGGAGAGTGACAGAACTAAAAAAAAAAAGATTTTAAGAGCATGCATCTTTCCTGTCAATGATCAGAGAATCCCAAAACAAGCTATCAAGTGGAACACAACAGGCCAAAGAAAAAGAGGCAGACCGCGTGAAACTCTGAAGAGGACATTGTTAAGAGAGGCCAAATTAACAGGCATAAAATCCTTTGATGAGGTTGATAGACTTGCCGAAGACAGGAAAAATTGGCGAACTACTTTGCAAGCCCTATGTGATGTTTAACGGCACAGGAAGGATATAAGATATAAGATCTTTCCTATCACAACATATGCCTGTGAGACCAGGACACTTAACAAAACAACAGAGAAACACATAAATGCCTTTGAATGTAAATGCTACAGAAGAGTTCTTCAAATATCATGGACACAAAAAAGAATAAATATATCCATACTACAAGAACTGTTTCCACCCTCATCAGCCCCAAAAGGCGTGTTGTGGTATGTGCTCTCCCACTGACACAGCCCTATAAGTTTTCGGACTTTCTTTCATTGAAAACATGATGTAACTTTTCATTTAACCAGTCAGAACTCTTCTGAATCCAAAGTTAAACTAGTGTTTAAGCACGCCTGATAAAGGAAGCCATGTTAGATATCATTAAAGGAGTGTAAAAATGTAAGTTTTTTCGAGATCGAGTGGTAGAATGGTCACACCGACCGACTAGATCTATCTTACTATATGTGTTTCTCGTAGCTGTAGACCTGCTAGATTTATTGGATGTCACAAACATCCATAAACATTGATTTTTATGTGTTTCAATTTGAATGACTATGTATACTATATCGGATTATGACACAATTAAGGTAAATATAAAGAAGATTTTACTGCTCTGCCTTAATATCTTTTTAGCGCCAAAAAATCATTCCATCTTTTCACACCAGTTGTGTTTTTTTCTTCTTTTGTTTTTTTTTTTTATGACAAATAATTTATGAATCTTCATTCATTTCCACTTATTTTAATGTGTGATACACAAATGGTGATCATGGAATTAATTCGGTACAATAACTTTTACACAGGGACCCCTTCCCCAAAATATCCATGTTGTCAGAAACTAAGGAACATTTTGGGAGTAACGCGAGTGGAAAGAGTTAATATCGAAGAAGGTTGGCTAGCAAAGAAGATTAAACAGAGAAAACTTCAATATTTTGGACACACTAAATGTCATGAGAATTTAAAGACCATCTTGGAAGAATACATAATGGGAAAAAAAAAGAGAAGAAGACCAAGGTGAAGATGGCTGCAAGACATCATTGATGATCTGTGAATGGATGCATCAGTGGCAAGGCATCCTGCTTACAACAGACAGGCCTACAGGAGAGCTGTTAGGGAGGCAAAGTTCCGCAAGAGACATGCAAATGACTGACTGACTGAAAATCAGGAGAAAAATGAGAGGCAAGATAAAAATATCTGAAAGGACTGATCAGGTGACACGGGAATTGATCACAAACATCAAAGAATACATCAAATGGAGAATCATGGTTGCCTTATCGCAAAATTAATGAATTAGGAACAATGGTTATTTTTACTTCATAACTCTTTCCATGCCTCAGGAAGAAACGCGGTGCCAGTGTAAAAGCACCGGTCTTGATATGTATAGGGGGTAGAGTTGTAAAATTGAATGAAAACAGTATTTCCATGTACTTCCATGTATTTATTATGTTTCAAAATATAACTAAATGTATGAAGATTTCATAAATGCAGAATTTTTTAGGAAAACAAGAAGTAATGTGATATTTTTAGACAATGATTGTGTCCAACTTACCATCAGAAAGGCTAGAGGTACAATATGTACCATCTGAGATGCACAGATTTACCTGTTGACATCGTATTGCGATTCAATGTTGTATTATCGGCAGTAAAATCTCTGAAATAACCTTCTAAGTCCTTCTCCAGTCATCTAATATGTCTAGATCTACTTGGGATACATTCAAGAACAGTGCTTTTGTCACAAGTCATATCCATACCCCTATCTACATCACCAAAATTTGAAATTTCTCAATATTTCTCTTCGTTTTTCTTGCTCAACACTGCTCGTAACTAAGCACTCTTCCACCATTTTGAAAAGTGTCACCGGACACGCACACAAAATGTGTACAATCTAAACATTACACCAGTTTATTTAATGAAACAAACCAAATGTCAAATTTTTTTACAACTGGCATCCATGTGAGAAACCGGAAGCGTCAGATATATGACGTCTGGCATGGAAAGAGTTTAAACTGCTAATGTGCAGGAATTGAACTAAAATGTCTATGAAATGAAATTATAAGTTTAATACAATCTAAATGCATTAAATGGTTTCATAAACAATGAAAACAACAACAATGCTTACATTTCTTTGCTGTGGAAAGCCAAAGTTCCTGTAAATTCAGAAAAGATTATAAAACTAGATAATGAGAATACTGTTCAACAAATTCCTTCAATATAAAAAAAAACCAGTTTTACTAGAGATTTACTTTACCTTAAAGATAATTCAGAAATAAAAACTCATATAGTGAGGCTGTCAGAAAAGAGACAAATGAACAGAAGAACTAAATGGTATGAGATTGTCACATTTAAAAAAAAGACAGAAATGAAAAGAGGCTCTAAATGATGGTATAAGACTGTCACAAAAGAGTGAAATGAACAAAAGTTCTAAATGGTATGAGACTGGCTGTCATAAAAAAAGACAGAAATGAATAGAAGCATAAAAAAAATAAGAGACCATCACCAAAAGACAGACAGAAATGAAAGAAACTTTAACATGGTATGATCTTACATCCTACCCATGCCATTAAACATCACACAGAGCTCACATGGTAGTTCGCCAAGTGTTCCTGTTTTTGGCAAGCTTTTCAACCTCTTCAAGGGATTTTGTGCCAACTAAACCAGGCTATCTTAACTCTTGTGCCCCTCAGAACCCCATGCTTCATGCAGTGTGATGATAGTTTGTAGATCTCTAATTTTGAAGATAATCAAAGTATACTTAAACCAGCACTTGCACTTCCTTCCAGAATCCATTTGTCGACACGAGGCGTGTGTTTCAGCTGAATACAGAGTGGTTGTGTGTTAATTAAACGGGTTTTTTTTTTAAAGTTTATCGTTGCTAGGTTTTTGTTTATCAACAAATATGGCTTCCAGTGCTAGTTCCTCTTGTCCAGAGCAGTGCTGGTCTGCAATAGAAGCTCAAAATTTAATTCAAAAGTGGCTAGAATGCAGTGAAGAGGATGAAGATGATAGTGACTCTGAGTTGTCAGACCCATGAGCTGCTGCTGATTCAAGTGATGAGGATGTGTCTTCTGGTTCAGCAACAAAATGTGCTAGGAGGGTAGTTGGTGATACAACGTCTCAGCTTGTTGCTAGCACTAGCTGTAATACCACAGTAAGTAATGCTGGAGATTCTGTAATACCAGGAGCCTGTACAAATTGCACATGTGATGACAATGGCGAGTGGAGATTAGTAGAAGAGGGAATGACATGCTCTAGGTTTGTGTTCAAACCTCTGCGTCAGCCTGGTGTTAAAGAGGGCTTGGATCTGAGTACAGCACCAAGCTCTTTTACCACCATTTTTACCAGCAGCATCAAAAGCTACTTCATAAAACAAATCAATGATTTTGCAAGATTTAAATGCATGCAAAACACTCCAAATAGCCAGTTTTCAGTCTATGGCAGGTGGAAGGATGTCACAGAGATGGAGCTGGACAAATTTTTGGCTGTTCTCATCAACATGGGCATACAGAAAAAGCCCTATATAAAGGATTGCTGGCCCCAAGCTCCTCATCTGTGTCAAGCCTGGTTTGGCCAGATGTTTAGTAGGCAAAGATTCCAGGACATCTATTTACACCACGCTACATGCTGCGAGAGATGAGGCTGAAGGCAAGGATAAGATAGAACCTTTCGTAAATCTTGTACTTGACAAGAGTAGGAAACTTTCTATCCTTATGAAACCTCAGCCTAGATGAAATGGTGATAGGCTTCAAAGGTAGGTGGTAGTAAAAGCAGTTTAATGCACATAAGCCAAAAAACTATCACATGAAGGCTTTTGGCCTATGTGAGGTGGCTACTGGCTATGTGCTGAAACTCCTGTTCTATTTCAGCTCAAAGTTCTCATATAACCCTGAAGAAGACCCCAGCAGTAGGCAGACCAAGAAAGTCTTCCAGACATTGCATTAGCCATTTGGTATAGGACACCATGTGTTTGCTGACAGATACTACACAACCAGAGAGTTGGTAGACTGTCTGCTAGAACAGGAGACCTACTACACTGGCACTCTCAACCACAATAGAAAAAAACTTTCCAATACAGCTAAAACAGCTGAAATTGGACCATCTCCAAATAAATGGTTTCTGAACAGCACTGACAGGATTCTGTGTATGGGTTTCAGAGATAAGAAAGCCAAGAAAGAGGTTTTAGCTGTGTCAACCAAAGCAGAGGTCAAGACCATAACAACCCGCAAAGAGGTGGTCAAGCCTGCTGTTACTGATAGCTTACAACCAGTCGATGAATGGATGTGATGTCATGGATCACAGAATTGGATATTATGGCATCCATACTAGAAAATCTGCCAAGTGGTTGAAAAAAATATTCATGTGGTTATTTGAGGTTGCCCAGATAAACAGCTATATACTGTACACACTTAGGTGTGGGAAGCCGCTAAGACTGTGTGATTTCAAGAGCCAGTTGCTGTATCAGCTCACAGAAGCCAGCGTGAAACAACTGATGATAGAGAAATCCATACCAACACCAGTTCCAACTAAATCAGTAGCTGCACCTGTGAAATTCTCTGACACTAGGCATCTCATTTTGTATCATAAAAATGATTTGAGATGTGCCCACTGCAGCACACCAGCCAAGCCGAAGAGAACTCACTTCTACTGTTCAGGGTGTCCAAATCTTCCACATCTGCACCCTCAGTGCTTTGGTCAATACCACTATAATGCTAAGAATGTAAAATAAAATTAAATGTTGTACATAGAATGCTTCAAATTAAAAAAAAAACACACTATGGCCTGTTTTCTATTAAATATTAGTTGCCACTGACTTGTCTTCATGTAAATATTACCTACCCACTTGGTGTTTTAGTTTGCTGTATTTTTTCATGTAAATTTTGGAGGATATGTGAAGAAAAGGTGTTTGTGTACATTTATTTTCATTTCAGATACACTGGACCAAATACAGTGGATTAACTTGATGGGTAAGTGAAAAAAATATTGTTCCAATTTCTTCATTTTCCATTCTTTCTTAGCTCTTTTTTTTCTGTTGTATACTAATAACATACTAACAATTTTATTAGAAAAACAGAATACATTTTTTATTGTTTAAACTAATGTATAATATATCTTACTACAAATCAGATTATGCCTTTGTCATTCTTTTAAATGTGACAACCATCCCATTTCACATTGTGAAATTTACCCCCCTTGGTCTTTTGAGGGGAAAATCCCCAGTATACAAAGAGTTAATATTCACTTACGGATTCTTTCCTAGTGGAAGATTCTGGCTTGATGGAACTGGAAAGTTTCAAAATGTGTACATATGTGTCACAAACATATGATGTAATTTGACACTTTGTTTAAAAGAATTAATTAACTTTGACATAATATGAAATTCCTCAAAGAATCATAAAAAAATCCTTGTAAAAGGTAAAGATAAAATCCCCGTTTCCATGCCATTAAGGAATATTGGGGAATACCCATATTTTCCATGATCTCCAGCACATAAAAGTGTGATGCGGTGAGTATCATGCCTGGCCGCTTTTTTTAGAGCAGTGCATGTTGATATACCCATTTTTATATAGGCTGGGTTGACCCAGGGCCTTTTTTTGGTGTGTTCCAGAAAAAAAAATCCCACTACTGGGACTGAACCTGGTACCACTGGTCTAGTAAACCAAGCACCTAAACACTTAACTAACCAAGCTGCAAACAAAAAATCCTTTTTTTCATTTATAAAAATACACTTTCACAGTAGTATAATTTAACTCCATATAGAGAACACCAAAACAGCCTATAATCAGCACTCAGAGCAAGGAATTGTGGAAAAACACGATAGCTTTTTAAGAGAAAAAAAGTATTACTGTGCTGTGTTGATCTAATATTACTATTTATTTGCAAGACGTGGACAACAAACACATAAAATAAAATTTTAAAAAAAAAGAAAGGAAGGAAGAAGATGTTTTTGGAGGGAAAAAAAAACTGTATTTAATACACTGGTGAATGAGAAAAAAAACCTGTGAGGAAGTTATGAAATTTGCTGCATAACACAGAAATCTGATTAAAAACATAAGGAAATTACACTTCTGTGATGTGCAGGTGGGGGTTCAAGAATCACATGAAAGTCCAAAGGAAAAAAAAAAGGAATCCTGAAAGAAGAAAAAAAAAAAAACGGGTAAAAAAAATACAGGTAACTCAGTTTGAAATAATAATACCACCAGCACAGAGTGCAGAACTATTTGGCATTAACACCAAATGAATAAACGAACTACAGATTTCATTTTGGTTCTTTCTGCAGTCTCCATCTTAGTCCTTGTTCATGTATGAGTTACTTTACTATACACTTCTGATTAACATGTAAACTACAGCTCCCTGCTTCTCTCTAGTCCCATCAAATATCATCTGCCTTTTGTCGATATTGTGATAACTTCCTGTTAGTCTAGTGACTGTCATTGTCATTATAGCGATTTTGTTTCGTTGCAACGTAAAACTACTGTAAAACTTTTTATTGTACACGATTTATCTGCGCATGTCTGGTGACCTTTCATAGTTCAAATCAAAGCGTGGCTAACAACCAAGTGGAATTGATGTGTTAACGGAGAAATTTCAGTATTTATTGTGATTTTTGGAGGCATAAGGACATGTCCTATGACCCGACCACTGTTCCTGAATGTACCCCAAGTACATCTAGACCTATTAAGTGGACTGGAGAAGTAGTTAGATGGTTATTTCAGACATTATTTTAGTGAGAATGCCACCATACAACAAGATCAGACGAAAATTTAAGTAGATCTGAAAATCGCCGATGGTAAACATTGTACATCTAGGCATCGCCGATGGTAAGCACTACACAATTATCATCTAAAATCATCACACTACTTCTTTTTTCCTAAAAAAACTCTTTATTTATGAAATCTTCTTACATTTACACCTATTTTCATGCATAATATGTATACTTTTAAAGTGGAAATACTTTGTACATTCACTTTTACAACTATACCCCCTTTACATATCAAGACCCGCGCTTTTTGTGTGGCACTGACAGGAATGTCCGTGATTTTTTTCTGGACCCGGGAAGAATTATATTCTCCATTTTTATCATCTATATCATAGAGTCTTCTTCATTCTATTATAAAAGGATCATATTTTACTCAAATCTAAACATCAGAACCATACATGGCAGCTTGTGTGTATCTGGTTTTGGTAATACTCTATCAGCACACAATAATTTTGAGAATTGTGAATTTTAATATAAATTCCACAAAATGACACGAGCACATTTTGAACATAGCAGCGGGCACATTTCTGAACAAATGTTGGAAAGGCTCCATATTCTTTCAAGGCATTCCTGAATGAGCATAGGAAAATCTACATATTCTTCCAAGCTAAGTGCTCTATTCATTTCATTTATTTATTTTTTTAACATAGGATTCATGTAAATCTATACTTTATCTCCTCTCTCTAATTCTTTATGTGTTTGTATGATTAAGGCTCACGCCGAAACGTCACAACTTTGTAGTCGTTAAGTAATAAAGCTGTTCCTGCTGTTTTTTCTAGTTTATACATTTTGATAATACTCTAGTACCTGTCTGACCCCTGACCTTGCTACTCTTTCTTTCACTCTTGAAATGTTTGAAAAAAAAAAAAAAAACTTACTTGAAAACTGACTTGGTGAAACTCCTGATCTAGACATACTTCTGAAATAACAGAGGCAATGTTAACCCAGGTTTAAAAAAAACATCAAGACAACAATAACATAACAGCCACTTTATGAAAAACATCACATTTACTGTAAATGATACTGTTCTATAGATTTGAATGTAATGTATTAGAAGTAACATTCATGATATTTTTATTGTCCATGCAATTATGGTGATGTAGGGATTAGTTCACTTGCCTGCCAATTTGATTGTCCCTGGTTCAATTTCACTCTTGGACATAATGTTTTTTTTTGGACTGACTGGCACTGGGTCAACCCAGCCTAAAAAAAATGAGTACCTTGAGTTTCCCTAGGAAAACAGTGGCAGTAAGGACAGGTGCTAGCATCCCTACCTCAAATACTGTAGTAGCCTGGACATGCGAAGGCACTAACACTTCACACCCCATGGCATGTATATGGCATGGGACATAGATTTGTTTTAGTTATAAGACGTCAAGGTAAGGTATGCTGCTGTAATTCTGCTACATTCAAAGAGGATCTTCTATGTTATCTTACATCTTTCTCATGCCGTTAAACGTCGCATAGGGCTCACATGATAATTTGCCACGTTTTCCTGTTTTTAGCAAGCTTTTCAACCTCATTAAGGGATTTTATGCTTACTAATTTGGCCTCTTTTAACAGTGTCCTTTCACGTGGCCAACCTCTTTTTCTTCGGCCTGTTGTGTTCCACTTGATAGCTTGTTTTGGGATACTCTGACTATTTCTTCTTATCACATGACCAACATATATATATATAGTATACAGTATAGTACATTATAGTATAGTACATTAAAATATATATAATATAGTACATTAATATATTAATATATTATATTATAGTATATTGTATACTATATATTACATATAAAATAAAAGATTGATTAACATTTGTAAAAATTAAGCAACAATTAGAGCCAGATAAATATAACATTTATTAAAAAACAGTACAACAACCATAGTAAAACACTAAATATCATTAAATTTGTTAAGAAAAAAAATATGCTAAAAGTTTTCTGAAGATTAAAAAACAAATACTATATGCATGCTATATGTGGAACATTGAGAGTAGATGGAACTTTAAAAAAAAATTTAAACAAACTTTACAACCAAAGACTTATTTATCTGTGCATTTTGATTATCTGGTAAGGCATAACATAGAAATAAAGTAAATCAGAATTTAGAACACAAAAAAACAAGAAGCATCATGGAAAGTTTGAAATAATTTGAAAAAACAAAATCTTTTTTTCTCAAAAGAAAACTAAGTCTCATAACTTCACAGAGATATAGAAAACAGTTAATAAGACAATTCCTCTTTGGCAGTATCGCTTCGCAATTGGAAACTTCTGAGATAAACGAAAGTGCTGAACAATTATCCTTATTTTATTACAATAACGTCAATTATCAGGCCAGTAATACTGACATAAGAAAGCATAATAAACTGTAATTAAATTATAATTTAATTGTAATTAAATTATAATTTAATTACAGACTTCTGTTAACACCTGCCTTGGGAAAGTCCTTTAGATTAGATGGCCAGACTCCATCAGTAATGAAGGGCTATGGCAGAAAACAAACCAACTGACAGTGAAAGAAATGATAATGAAAAGATGTCAGTGACTGATAGGACATACACTTCAAAACTTTACCACAAACATAAACTGGACAAGCTCTTATCTGAAATCCCCAGGAAAAGAAGAAACAAGGAAAACCTATAAATGCCTGGCAAAGGAGTCCTGAAGCAGAGATAAAAAAGATGGACTACACCTGGAGATGGACAGAATAAAAAGCCCAGGAGAGAAATAAATGGAGAGCCCTTGCTGATGGCCTATGCCCCAGATAGGAGTAAATAAGGTGAAAAACGGAAGGAATTAAATTAAAAAACTAATGTTTTAACTAACTAAGAAAAAAAAAACTAGAGAAATACAAACTACAAAAAAAAAATGTTTAACAAAATTAGAAATTTGTTCTAAAACAGAACTTAAATAAATCAATATCTATGACTGCCACACATCTTTCTGTGTGTGCTCAGAAAACATTTTTATGTTTAGCCTCTGAGACCATTTTAAAACTCTTTCCGGGCTTATCGTCAAGGTGGTGATGCTTCCTGTTTCTAACGTAGTGCCTTTTGTCACCTAGGTGACGTTTGATTTGTTTCATTAAAACAAACCGGTGTAGTGTTTAGATTGTAAACATTTAATGCGAATGCCCCATGACCTTTTTCATCATATCTGAAAGCGTGATTAGTAACGAGTGATGATGAGAGTGAAAAATGAAGAGAAACATCAAGAAATTTCAATTTTTGGTGATGTAGATAGGGGTATGGACATGGCCTGTGACCATACTACTGTTCTTGAATGTATCTCAAGTAGATCTAGACATATTAGAAGACTGGAGAAGTAGTCAGAAGGTTATTTCAGACATTATTTTAGTGATAATGCAACAGAGAATCACAATATGAGATTGACAGGTAGTTCTAGGCATCTCAGATGGTACGTATTGTACTTCTAGAACTATCTGATGGTAAGTTGGACACAATCACTATCTAAAAACATCACATTACTTCTTTTTTCCTAAAAATCTCTGCATTTATGAAATCTTCATACATTTAGTTATATCTTGAAACATAATAAGTTTCCCAACTGAACGTCCGCGTCTATCCTCTGGCACAGGAAGAATTAATACGTCTTCACAAGATCTTCTGAAAGTCTTCTTAACAATGCAGTTATCTGTAATTTCTTCACCCCTTGTAAAACAAAATGATAATACAAATAAATGCAAAAATCAAAATTAAATTCCCAAAAAAATGTATATAACCTGGGATGAGCATCCTGTAAGGAAAATAATTTTGTTTTAAAAAATGGTTTCTAAAATGATTCATACACAATTATAAAACATTTAGACCTTGAAAATCTGTCTTTCTTATATATTTTAAAACAATACTTCTGAAAGTTGGCTAGTAGAGTGGTTAGGTGCTCGTGTCTATTAATCTGGTTGCGCCAGGTTTGAGTCCCAGTAGTGAGGATTGTTTTCTGGAACCATTGCACTAAAAAGGTCCTGTGGTCCACCCAGCCACTAAAAATGAGTACCAGAGAAATCTGGGAAGGTAAATGCAGCCAGGCATGCTAATGACCACATCACACTTTCACGTGCTGAAGGTCTTGGAAATATGGGCCTAACACCATATCCTGATGTGTCAATGGCATGAAAATGGGGATTTTACCTTTACCTTACACCTACATTACACAACGTTTCATGCATATCGCAGTTATTTTATTTCTCAAAAACTGTGATAGGGGTTTGAAAAGGCAGTTATTTTTTTTAAGCGCCCTATACATTCATTAGCTTCATTCTCACACTCACATTAAAATAAAAATGTTAAAAATAAAATCTTTCCATTAATTAATGATGCAAAAGCTATCAGGGTATGGCACATGTGAGTCTTTCTCCCCTTCTGTCTGTCTTTTAGAAACAAAAATATGATAAAATAAATTCCGTACTCCACTTTTTTAAAATCCTATAATTATTCTGACATTTATTTAATTCATTTGCATGTCCCTTGCGGAGCTTTGCCTTCCTAACAGCATTCCTGTAAGCCTCTCGGTTGTGAGCAAGATGGCCTGCTGCATATGCATCCATTAGCAGATCATCAACAATGTCTTGCAGCCATCTTCGCCTTGGTCTTCCTCTCTTTCTTTTTCCCATTATGTACCCTTCCAAGACAGTCTTGGCTAGATTATCATGACATTTAATGTGTCCAAAATATTTAAGTTTTCTCTGTTTAATCCTTTTTACTAGCCAGCCTTCTTCAATATTAAGTTCTTGTAGTATGGATATATTTGTTTTTTTTTTGTGTCCATGATATCTGAAGAACTCTTCTGTAGCATTTACATTCAAAGGCTTTTATGTGTTTCTCAGCTGTTTTGTTAAGTGTCCAGGTATTACAGGCATATGTTGTGATGGGAAAGATACATGCCCTTAAAAATCTTATTTTTGTACTTCTGTCTGTTCCTCTCCACAGCTTCTTTAGTTGTTTTACTTTCTGAAGAGCGATAGATGTCCTCCTTTTGATTTCCCTCACTGTATCTCCATTATTAGTTAGCAGTGATCCAAGATATTCAAAACTCTCCACTTCTTCCAGTTTTTCCTCATTGATACATATATGTTTGTTTTGTCAGTTGTCATCAATTATTTTGACAGTTTTTGAAATATATTTTGGACAAACACCAGCCAGCGGAAAGCCAGCACTCTCATGCTATAGAATGACTTACCTTCTTGGACAGCAGTAACTTGAGGTAGTCATTCTCAGCCTTGAGCTTCATGAACTCCCTAGTGATGCAACAAATAAGAAACTTTTATGAAATGCACTAAACGACACCTCTAGAAATAAGGGCTTCAAAACTGTAAATGACACATCATGAATACATCTTTTGGATTCAAGATAACAGTGACAGAACTGGTCAATTTTCATGAATCAAATTATGCCCGACACATATCTCTTGAAAAGCTCATTTTCCTTTCACTCTTGAAATGTCCTTCATTATATTTTTTGCCTTTAAACTCATTCATCCTTAATTTAATACCCAACCTCTAAAAACTGATACTAGAGAAATCTTGGAAAGTAAATGTGGCCAGCTGTGAACTGGCCACATCACACTTTCATGTGCCAAAAGTCATGGAAATATGTGCCTAACACCATATCCCCAATATGCCTTAATGGCATGGAAACAGGGATTTTACCTTTTACCTATCCTTAATTTAATAAATTATATCAGTCAGTCATTTGCATGTCGCTTGTGGAACTTTACCACCTAATACCTCTCCTGTATTATATACTTATATAAGTATATTAAGTTAAGTTCTTGAATTCGTTCCACTTGATGCAGAGTATTTTCCTTAGGCATCTGTTTTTAAAAGAGTCTAATTTCTTATCTATTTCTTTAGTTGTTTTCCAGCTTTTGCATGCATAAGTATTATATATATATATATAAATTATATCTTACATCATACATACTTCCCGTGCCGTTAAACGTCACATAGGGCTCACACGGTAGTTCACCAAGTTTAATGTTTTCGGCGAGCTTTTCAACCTCATCAAAGGATGTTATGCCCACTAAACTGGTCTCTCTTAACAATGTCCTCTTTAGAGTTTCACATGGTCGACTTATTTTTTTTCTTCGGCCAGTTATGTTCCACTTGATAGCTTGTTTTGGGATTCTCTGATCATTTCTTCTCATCATGTGACCAACATATGTCCATCTCCTTTTCCTGATCACCCATGAGACTGGTTGTTGTTCAGTCATCTGTCTTATCTCTGCATTGTTCTTGAATTCATTCCACTTGATGCTGAGGCATATGTTTTCAAAAGAGTCTAATTTCTTTTTTATTTCTTCAGTTGTTTTCCAGCTTTTGCATGCATACATTCATATTACATATGAATTGAATAATCTTAACTTGGTTTTTGTGCTATCACAAACTACTATTAAAAACATCTAAATGAAGTTCACACTGAGAAAAAAAATGGAGGCAGAGGAGTGACTAACATTCTAGGTAAACAGATGCAAATTTATGTGATACATATATGTAGAAATATATGAATTACTAATGTAATTTTGTAGATAAAACAGAAACAAATGTTTATGATTTTCATATTCAACAACACCACTTCCTCTGTTCTGCTCATGGTTAATGCAGGCACACATTTTTTTACAAGCATAAACTCAAAAATAAAAAAGATGCTCAAACCTTTCCATGGATTTGGCCTGTCTTATAAAATCACTAACTTTCTTCATCTGATGCTCAAATGCCTTCAGCTGAAATAGAAAAAAAAACAACAAAAACACAACTTTTCATGTGGGCCACAATGAAAATCAAACCATTATGAAATTAAAACAAGTTATCAATACTGCCCATCAATCACTTGAGAGTATAAGACACAGATATAAAGGCTCTCCAGTCATCCCTGTTCTTAGATTTGTTCTCTACCTCCTTCTATCCCTTGTCTCTGACACTTTCATAAGGAAGCAATTGAACTGCCATTATTTGTGTTTCTGAGCACCTTCTCCAAGTAGTTCTGGGGCTTCCCTGATTCCTGTTTCCCTGGGGGTTCCATGTCAGTGCTTGCCTTGGTATGCTGGTATCTGGTTTCCTTTGTTTGTAGCCAATCCACCTCCTTTTAAAAGGTTATAAATAACTGTAAGTTTGCTTAAATTAAGACAAATTGTTTCATAGTTCATTTTTCTTTTCTTATATGAAAACAATGCCTAAATACTACAATACTGTAGTCCACAACTTTCCAGATATATTTCTCATTATATATAAAAATATAGGTAAAATATAAAGCAAAAACACCATAGTGTGTTCTCTCTCTCTCTCTCTCAAACACACACACATACACTAGTCTCTCTTTCTCCTGGATTTTGTATTTATTTACATGTGAGTACCAAATGATACAATGTTTTATAAAGCTCACCTTCTCCTTGAACTGTCTCAGAAGTCTTCTCTGATGGCTCTTTTGAAACTCTATAGTCTGAAACATAGTTTTAAAAATATCAGATTGAAACAGCTGCAGCAGATAAAGAAAACTCTACTAGTTGGGAGCTGATAATTTTAAACTACTGTAAATGCTAAAAATAAGCATCACATCAAGGTATAGCATGGTGGTCAAGATTTTTACTACAAAAAATGTTGTGGGCCATGGATATTGTTTGGCAGGTTACAGGTGAACATATTTTCTGGTTTACTGATCATATCCTTACTTTCTTTTTTCATCTCTCCCTTCTCCTCAATATTTTCCAACAAAACACACTCACCTTTTACTTCTCTGTTCTGTGTATCAGAGACTGCACAAATGAGGACAGTCAGGTTGTTTAAACATTAATATGTGCCTAGCTAAAAACAGAATACTTTTAATCTCACATCCTTCAAGCAAAACACAAAAGGAAAACCAGTATGAAGTTTGTACAGCATTATGTTCACCATCTCACTGGTCAGCCCACTTAGAGCAGCAATATAAATATTTCAGTGGTGATTTATTAGGTAAAGGTAAAATGTCATTTTCCATGATATTAAGGCATATTGTGGATAAAGTATTGAGCCTGTATTTCCAAGACCTTCAGTGCATGAAAGTCTGACGTATGTTACCAGTCTTTTATCAAAATGCCACATGAATCAACTGCCACTCTTTATCCTGAATTTCATTTCTGCAATTCTACAGTTAGTTAATCTGAATGGTTCCCTGGCATTACCAAAAGAATGTTGCATTACAATGAAGATTTTTTAAAAAATTCAACTTCAATAATAATACCTGATAAAACTGCTTTGTCATCTTCTGATGCAGGTCAATTGGGTCAGCAAAAAGAGTTTCAACTTCTTTTGGAATCTGCAAAACGTTTACACAATTTTATAAAGATGCTAAAACATTAATGTCAATGAAATTTAAACCTTTTTAAATCTGCATTAATTTTCACCACATTTATTCAAGCACATTTTTCAGACTTTTAATTTTCAAAAAGCAATATTCTGAAACATTGATTTTAACCTAACCTTTCTCGTGATTGCAAAGTAACGGAAAGGCCTGCAGAAGAAAATAAAACATTTCCAATAATGGCAGTTCAAGTGCTTCCTCAAGTTCAGATGATATTACTTTGACTTAAGTAACACAAAAACATATGTAGACATGCAAGTGACACTGATCAAAATGCTAGACAAACAACTAAAACTGACTGTCAAATATGTGCAAATCTGAGGAAAGACAAATGAAACATCCAGGTCTACAAACACTGACCTTTCCTCCAAGCATAAGAGTGGTACACTGTGACCTGCAGACTTTACACCTCTCTTTTGTACCTGTTTTACAAAAGAAACTTTCTATGTAGACTACATAATCTTATAAAATCTGACTAGCAAATTCTTTAGAGTAGGGCTTAAGGGTATCCATGCCCCATGGATGTGAGTATGGAACTCAATGTATAAACAATTTTTGACTTCTGAAAGATTTGTTATTAGAACTTTCTTCAAGCTGTTCTATTACTAGTTACCCCTTTGCTTGCCTCAAACATATCTGCATTATCTGATAAAGCAGCACACAGGGTTTCTCATTTAATTCTTGGACTGCCGAACAACACCTACAACTAAGTATTACATAGATTCATTCAGTCAGTAATTTGCATGTTCCTTGTGGAACTTTGCCTCCCTAACAGCACTCTTGTAAGGCTCTCAGTTGTGAGCAAGATGCCCTGCTGCTGATGCATCCATTTGCAGATCATCAATGATGTCTTGCAGCCATCTTCGCCTTGGTCTTCCTCTCTTTCTTTTTCCCATTATGTACCCTTTCAGGACAGTTTTCTCTAAATTCTCATGACATTTAATGTGTCCAAAATATTGAAGTTTTCTCTGTTTAATCCTCTTTACTAGCCAGCCTTCTTCAATATTAAGTTCCTGTAGCATGGATATATTTTTTCTTTTTTGTGGCCATGATATTTTAATAATCTTAACCAAATTAAGATTATTCAATTCTAATGTGATATCCACTCTCATTTATGCAAGCAAAAGCTGGAAATCAACTAAAGAAATAGATAAGAAATTAGACTATTTGAAAACAAATGCCTCAGGAAAATACCTGGTATAAAGTGGAATGAATTTAAGAACGACAAAGAGATAAGACAGATGAGCAAACAACAACCTGTCTCATTGGTGATCAGAAAAAGATGATGAACAAATGCAGGCCATGTAATGAGAAGAAATAACCAGAGAATACAAAAACAAGCTATCAAGTGGTGCACAACAGTCCGAAGAAAAAGAAGTCGACCACGTGAAACTCTAAAGAAGACATTATTAAGCGAAGCCAGTTTAGTGGGCATAAATCCCTTGATGAAGCTGAAAGACTCGCTGAGAACAGGAAAACTTGGCAAACAACTATGCGACCCCTATGTGATGTTTAACGGCAGGGGAAGGATGTAAGATAAGATATCTGAAGAACTCATCTGTAGCTTTTACATTCAAAGGCTTTTATGTGTTTCTTAGCTGTTTTGTCAAGTGTCCAGGTCTCACAGGCATATGTTGCGATGGGAAATATGCATACCCTTAAAAATCATATTTTTGTAGTTCTGTGTGTTCCTCTCCACAGCTTCTTTAGTTGTTTTCTTTTTTGAAGAGCGATAGATGTCCTCCTTTTAATTTCCATCATTGTATCTCCATTATTAGCTAGTAATGATCCAAGATATTCAAAACTCTCCAGGTCTTCCAATTTTTCCTCATTAATATATATTTCAGCTGCCTTATTTGTTTTGTTAGTTGTCATCAGTTTTTTTCTTCGCATTAAGATAGAGGTTTGCTTTTCACTAATCTTACATACTGACATAATTAGTTTTTCCATTTCTTTTTGCATTGTGGACAGTAATACTGTGTCATCAGTATATCCAATCTCTAGTATTTCACAACCTCCAATTGTTATGGTATCAAAATATTCTTTGTCCTTCCATGTTGCTGTTTGGGTTTCTTGGTATATTTCCAGAAGGTAGTTTATCATTGCTTTCCTTCCGGGCAGTGATCATGTGAGCATGTTTGAAAAATCACAGATTCTTTTTCAATTATCTAAGTAGAAATGTTGCCATTTTGAAGAAAATTCACTCTGGGAGAAGTACGACAAAGAGGCTTGACTCACACATTTGTTAAAAAAAAAAAAAAAGTTACAAACACTGATTAAAATTTTGAGCTAAAATTAAAATTTAACTTTACTACCAACACAGCCTCCTGATTTGATTGAATGTACCATGTTTGTGTCTTGTTTTTGAACTTAGAAAAGATAGTTGGGCTGCCAATAATACAGGAACATTTTTTTTTTACCATTCATCACTGCTGCCATGTTATGCAGTGGAAATGACAATATGCCTATTTACAGCATTTATGAGTTTAATTAAAATTATGACCTTGGAGCTAAGGAACAAAGTTATGTTTCTACAGTCATTTTATTTCAAATTTTTTAACAGCTGTTTAAACAGACTATAGCCTAAGAGTTAATTTGAAGAGAAAACAAAACAAATATGCTTACATGATGTAACACAGTTCTCACAGTAAATATGACTGCAATTGGTTATGTAAAACCGCAGCTGAACTGAATCTGGCTGGCAGTAGCATCCATTACAGTGTAACCAGTGAGACATGTTCTCTTTGCTAAGACAACCACTTGCAGTGCTGAGTGGAATCAATGTATCAACTACAACCTGTGAAAGCATAAAAACGGTACTCCACTGATAAATGTCTTTCACTGGAATGTCTCTTTAAATGTTCAAACTTGTTCACACATATGATGTCCTAAATAGATTACATTCACATACAAGCATTCTCAAAAAAATATATATGCACTGAACAATGTACATAGTGCCCCATATAACACAAATGATTTGAAAACAAATGATAAAGGAAAATGCCTGGTATAAAGTGGAACGAATTCAAAAACTACACAGAGATAAGGCAGATGAGGGAACAACAACCTATATCATGGGAGATCAGAAAAAAGAAGATGGACATATGTCAATCACGCGATGATAAGAAACAGAATTCCAAAACAAGCTATCAAGTGGAACACAACAGGTGAAAGAAAAAGAGGCTGACCACGTGAAACTCTAAAGAGGACACTGTTAAGAGAGGCCAGTTTAATGGGGACAAAATCTCTTGATGAGGTTGAAAAACTTGCCAAAAACAGGAAAACCACCATGCGAGCCTTATGTGATGTTAGGCAGAGGAAGGATGTAAGATGTTGCTGTAATAAGGGTAAATAGAAGTGTATGGTACAGTTTTACATGGCGGCAACCATGTTTGGAAAAAAACAAATAACAGAAAGTATAAGAGTACGATGAGAATGATGATTAAATGAAAAACATACAGCATCAAATACTTCGGCGTGAGCTTTTCTCAAGGATTACATACACAAACACAACACAACATATAACTAAAAGAAAATGAAAATGATAAACTTAGCTTTGTGGTATCCTCCTGGAAAGAGAACACTCGAATGCGTCCTAGACGTGAGGAAAATTTTCCTCAAAGGAAAGCAGATACAACTAATTGATATCAGAGGTGGGGAAAGGGAGAGATCTGGGGGAGAGGCACCGGGACGAGACCAGGAGGGCAATAAACACCTGTAGGCCACAAGAGAAGCAGGTGGTGGTGGGGCGGGGGCAGGAAGCTGCGAGATAACGTGAAACTGATGAATGAAGAAACGAGACCAGGAGGGGCTATAAACACCTGTAGGTCACTAGAGAAGTAAACAGTGGTTAGGAGGGGGGATGAAAGCTGGGAGATAACGTGAAACTGAAGAATGAAGAACTGCAGAAGAAAGTAAAGTATGAATCCCAGAAAATAAGTGGAAATCGAAAGAAGTTTAAAGGAAACTGAAAACATTGTTAATTCCAGCTGGGTGGAGACAGCCAGCCTGGAAAATAAGTTGCTGTTCTAGGGCTCTCTGAGATCATACATCAGAAGAACAGGAGCACTAACAGAAATGTCCAGTTTTCCCCTGTGGTCGCTTTGGCAAAAGTGCTCTGCTACAGGGGTCCATGCCCTCCTAGAAATGTCGTTAAGATGTTTACGAAAACTATCTCCTAAGTGTAAACCAGTCCCCCCTACATACTTCATATTTTGCACATAATAGCATAAATAACATTGCATGAAGTGCAGGTGAAGCCCTCCTGAATTGATAACGTGGAATTAGGGAATGAAACCTGGCTAGTCTCTACAATAAACGGGCAAATGTTGCATCTATGAAGTCCGCAACGTCAGATACCATAAAAAGTGTCATCTGTCTTAAGGTGACTTCTAACTAAAAGGTCCCTCAGGTTTTTGTCCCATCTGTAGGCCACCAATGAGGGTTCCCCAAAGAATTCACATGTATCAGGCTCAGTATGGAGAAGATGGAGATGGCGAAACAGTATGTTCTTAACTGACAAACTATGGGAGTGGTGTGTGAATACCAGTTTAACTCTGTCCGAGCTACAGGGCAGTTTAGGAGTAAGGGGTTGTTACAACAATATGTGGCTGATGCGGTTCCAAGACGATGAAAGAACATGTTCTGGATAGCCACACTGATGGAAGAAATCTAGCATATTGTGAGCTTGATCATGGAAATCAACATCCTCAGTGCACAACCGTCATAAACTAAGAAGCTGGGAGAAGGGAATAGAGTCCTTACATGATCTTAGATGGAAGGAAGAGTACAGGAGATAACTGTGAGAGTCTGTAGGTTTATAGTAGATAGAAGTGATAAGCCTGGTAGGACCGATAGTGACGGAAATGTTGAGAAAGTTAAATGAAGCTGTAGAGACATGGGAGGTGAAAGAAATGACAGGGTTGTACTTCTTAAAAAAATTGATGATGTTATCAAGGTCTTCCTCTGGCACTGATGTGATCCCAATGCCACCGTCTATGTAGCATCTATAGAAGGCTGGAAAAGGGACTGTATAGGCTCTCAGAACTTCGTGTTCAAATGGGCCCATGAACAGACATGCATAGCTGGGCTCATTATGGTACCTATGGCCACACCACTAATCTGGTCAAAGTAGAGGCCATTAAATTCAAATGAACTGAGTTGAAGGACAAGACATGTAAAGTGCAGAATAGTAGACACAGGAATAGAGGGATGGTGTCTTTTGTTCAGAAAGAACTTGATAGCCTGAAGTCACTGATCATGGCAGATGGATATGTATAGGGACAGTACATCAAGAGTCAAGATACGGTAAGTGTAGCCAGGAAAGAGTTTAATGGTCTCAAAAGCAGTGAAAGCATAATTTGTGTCCTTCAGATACATAGGCAGACTAGTGACAAGAGGTTGAAAGATACTATCAAGAAAGTCAGAGATGTGTTTCGTAGGGCAGGAATTAGCTGAAACTATGGGCCTTCCCGGGCTGCCTGGTTTGTGTATTGTGGGGAGTAGGTAAAAGGATGGCTTTCCTAAGCAGCTGTCATGGATGTGTAGATGAGCAGCAGAGGGCGAAAGACCAGTCTCATAGATGAGTTCATTGATCGTGTCATGAACCAGGTGATTGCTGGCCAGAGTCGGATCTTGATGGCGAGAGGCATAGAATTTAGTGTTACTCAACTGGCCCATGGCCTCTTGGATGTATAATTCTTTCTTCCAACAAACAATGGCCCCTCCCTTGTCTGCCCTCTTGATCACAATATCTCTTCTGCGCTGGAGTTATGAAAGTGTACAGTGCTCCCCGGGGTCTGATTAGAGTGTCGTACACAGGGAAGGCAAAGCTTGCAGATTTCGTGAAGAGTGTGATCAATGTAGAGGTCCAGTGCACGCGACGCTCCTGCAGATGGTGTCCAGTTGGATGGTTGTTTAGAGAGGTGAGAGAAAGGGTCATCATCAGAGGCAGAATGGGATGATGAAGGTTGGGACGCGTCTTGGAAATGGAACTTCAAGCATAGGATGGAAACGGTGGACATCTTGAGGGGGTGAGAACTTGTCAACAGATAGGCAGAGGAGGACGAACTGTAAAACTGGATGCTTAAGACCACCATATAGGTCTGCTTTTCAGATGTAGAAAGAAACATCTTTTTTATAGATGTTGCTGAACTCCAGGTTAAATATATTAAATGAAAGTTTCAATAAACGAAAGCCATAATCTAACTAAATTACACACCACATAATGTAAAATACTCATTCCTACCATTGCAAATAGGAGGAAACATAGGCACTGATTTTTGCCAAGTCTACAAAGACACCACAAGCGACCACACTTGTCCTGGACTGGGCTATCGTCTGCTAGTCATTGTTGGATCATGGGTAATAATCACCACGTCTGTAGACAGTGTATCGATACCACTAAATAAATTTCTCAAAGCCAAGACATTTTAAAAATCTGATAAGACATAAAAATAATTTTTTTAAGTGTACTATATTATTTTTTTCTATATAATTATTATCACTAAAATCCAGTATACTGTGCATTATATGTTTGCTTTTCAGGTTATTAATTGTCACGTTATGACTGAAAGCGTATGGAAATGTAGTCGATATCATAATGTACATTTTATGATTCCAAAGTGAAGGACAAAAATCGGGTGTAAAATAAAATTTTTAAAAATTCTTGAAGATAATCAGTGGAAAAAAATTGGGAATTTTGTAAATTGTATTTAATGTTCCACAGGCGCTTTTGTGAATTTAATCTACTGAACACATATACAATTATTTATTGTTTTCATTGTTCCAGGGAAAACTTTTCGCGTAACTCGTGTCCATAACAACAAGTAAAGAAACAAGATGGAGAAATCAGAGACATCGAGCGTCGACGCCGACAACCCTTTAAGTACTTCGCTTTCTGAATGCACAATAGAACAGCTTGAGAAACTGGTACAAGATACATTGTAAGTTACTTTTATCAAGTTACATAGCATTCATGTATATATTTTCTTTTATATTTAAAGCCTGTTTGGTATCAGACTATCTTACGTCCTTCCCGTGACGTGTTTAACGTGTTTAGTCACATAGGGCCGCATGATAGTTCGCCAAGATGTCCTGTCTTCGGCGAGTTTTTCTATCTCATCAAGGGATGTTATATCCACTGAATTGGTTTCCTTTAATAGTGTCCTCTTTAGAGTTTCACGGTCGACCTCTTTTTCTTCGGCCTGTCAGCCTATCTTATATCCTTCCCGTGCCGTTAAACGTCACATAGGGCTCGCAAGGTAGTTCACCAATTTTTCCTGTCTTCGGCGAGCTTTTCAGCCTCATCAAGGGATTTTTTTACCTATTAATATGGCCTCTCTTAACAATGTCCTCTTCAGAGTTTCATGCTGTCTGTCTCTTTTTCTTTGGCCTGTTGTGTTCCACTTGATAGCTTATTTTGGGATTCTCTGATCATTTCTTCTCATCAAGTGACCAACATATGTCCATCTCCTTTTCCTGATCACCCATGAGACTGGTTGTTGTTCAGTCATCTGTCTTATCTCTGCATTGTTCTTGAATTTGTTCCACTTGATGTCGAGTATTTTCCATAGTCATTTGTTTTCAAAAGAGTCTAATTTCTTGTCTATTTCTTTAGTTGTTTTCCAGTTTTCACATGCATAAATAAGGGTGGATATTACATTTGAATTGAATAGTCTTAACTTGGTTTTCGTCAGATATAGCTAGCATTTTTTTAAAAATCCGACCTATTGCGTCACTTGTTCCCACAACACCAAATCCATATATAATTAATGTAATTTTTTCTTTGGGGGGGTGGGGGAGGAGATGTTCATCATCATCATCATCATCATCGCCTTCAACTCCCTTGAGAGCCTAGGCCACGGATAAAGGCCCTCCAGTCATCCCTGTCCTTGGAATTATTCTCTGCTTCCTTCCATCCCTTGTCTCTGAGCACTGTCATAATTTTTCTTCTCCAAGTAAGTCTAGGTCTTCCTCATTTTCTATTTCCTTGAGGATTACATGTCAGCGCCTGTCTTGCTATGTTGGTGTTGGGTTTCCTCAGAGTGTGACCAATCCACCTCCACTTCCTAGACATGATTTATAGGTTCTTGTCCTGCTCCTTCCGAGAGAAGTCCATTAGCTTAAAAAGGTACAGACACTAATTTTCTGACAGATTATCTTTTTTTAAATTTTTTTTTAAACATTGCTCCCCCCCCCCCCCCCCCCCCCCCCCCCGGCTTTGGTATTTGACATATTTAACTGTTTTCATAAGGGACGACATCTGAGGATGGTTGTCTACATATAGGATACGATAGCAACTTAATGACTGAGGTCGACATGTCAAGATGGGACAGTGATGAGATGTGACTTCAGGCAATTGAGGTCCGGTCAGGGCACTCGTTTGTGCTGGCCAGTGTTTATGTATTCATGTGAAGGTAGATCCTCAATAACGAGAGTGCCTTGCTTAAATTACATTTCAAGAAATGAATTGTCAACTTATGCTACAGGCAGATCATGGGGAAACACATCGAAGGATGAGGATCTCAAAGATGCACTTAAGACCAACCAGTCTTATTTGCATCATCAGTAGCTGTATCACTAGAGTTCAGGAGTGATGGATAGTGTTATTTACCTGGCACTGGTATCCCCTGTGCTCAGTACATCATGCAGGTGGGGGTGTCCTGAGCTACTGTGGCAGTGTTCATCACTTCATCACCTCCTGCAGCACATCGAGGATCACACAAGTTGGAGAAGCATAATCAGCAATGCTATCTATCATGGCATGTAATTAAACTCTGATGGATGCCTGTTCTTGAATATGCTCTTTCAGTGGCCAAAAAAAAAAGGCATGTACTCCATAATCATCTGAACATCTGAACTAATCTCTGAATACTAAGAAAATCATGCACAAAAATGTGAAAAGAAACCAAACCAAAACACTGGATACCACTATCAGTAATGACAAACTGGAATTACTTAGCATAGGCAACAGTGTGAGACCTGGACACTTAACAAAACAGCTGAAAAATACATAAATGCCTTTGAATGTAAATGCTACAGAAGAGTTCTTCACATATCATGGACACAGAAAAGAACAAATATATCCATGCTACAAGAACTTAATATTGAAGAAGGCTGGCTAAAGAGGATTAAACAAAGAAAACTATAATATTTTGGACACTTTAAACATCATGAGAATTTAGAGAAGACCATCTTGGAAGGGTACATAATAGCAAAAAAAAGAGAGGAAGACCAAGGCGAAGATGGCAGCAAGACATCGTTGATAATCTGCAAATGGATGCATCAGCAGCTGGGCATCTTGCTTACAACCGAGAGGACTACAGGAAAGCTGTTAGGGAGGCAAAGTTCCGCAAGGGACATGCAAACGACTGACTGAGGCAACAATAGTGACCACTCCAAAGAAGTTAAAATAGACTGTTACTCACATCAGAAAGATTACCGTCAATGGAAAACATGGTAAAGCATTAGTACTCATATAAAAGTTAAGTTTCTCGGATCTTGCATCAAGGGGTAGACCAAGACAGAGATGGAAAGACAAGAGGATATAAAAGAAACTGGTGTCACGAGTTGGGGAGAGAAGATTAGGAATAGAGAGGAATGGAGGCGAACTTTATCTGCAGCAATGGGCTTAATGGCTTGGAAAGCTGAAGAAGAAGATCTTGTATCAGTGTGTGGAGACAACAGATAAGAGGATCACATCTTTCTTTTTCTCTCTCCCTGGAATTACAAGCTGGTGTTCTTATCAGCTGACATGGCGAAGATGTTGAGTCACAGCATCGTGTCACACGGGGGGTGGGTTTACACCAGCTATTTATAGTCTCAGCATCGTGTCACACGGGGGGGGGGGGTTACACCAGCTATTTATAGTCTCAGCATCGTGTCACACGGGGGGTGGGTTTACACCAACTATTTATAGTCTCAGCATCGTGTCACACGGGGGGGGGGGTTTACACCAGCTATTTATAGTCTCAGCATCGTGTCACACGGGGGGTGGGTTTACACCAGCTATTTATAGTCACAGCATCGTGTCACACGGGGGGGGGGGGTGGGTTTACACCAGCTATTTATAGTCACAGCATCGTGTCACACGGGGGGGGGGTGGGTTTACACCAGCTATTTATAGTCACAGCATCGTGTCACACGGGGGTGGGTTTACACCAGCTATTTATAGTCACAGCATCGTGTCACACGGGGGGGGGGTGGGTTTACACCAGCTATTTATAGTCACAGCATCGTGTCACACGGGGGGGGGGGTGGGTTTACACCAGCTATTTATAGTCACAGCATCGTGTCACACGGGGGGGGGGGGTTTACACCAGCTATTTATAGTCTCAGCATCGTGTCACACGGGGGGTGGGTTTACACCAGCTATTTATAGTCACAGCATCGTGTCACATGGGGGGGGGGTGGGTTTACACCAGCTATTTATAGTCACAGCATCATGTCACACTGGGGGGGGGTTTACACCAGCTATTTATAGTCACAGCATCGTGTCACACGGGGGGGGGGGGGTTACATCAGCTATTTATAGTCACAGCATCGTGTCACACTGGGGGGGAGGGTTTACACCAGCTATTTATAGTCACAGCATCATGTCACAATTTGGGGGGTTTACACCAGCTATTTATAGTCACATCATCGTGTCACACTGGGGGGGGGGGGGTTTACACCAGCTATTTATAGTCACAGCATCGTGTCACACTGGGGGGGGGTTACACCAGCTATTTATAGTCACAGCATCGTGTCACACTGGGGGGGGGGGTTTACACCAGCTATTTATTCAGTCCTGAATGGAGCTAAAAAGCAATGGGTATTCAATACTTCTTTAGCAGACTCCGCTGCCATGAAGACTATGACAGTCCCTACCATGTTAGCTGGGCTAGACTGGGGATGCCTGGGGAGAGGTAGGACAGGGGCATGGTTAGTTATGGTTCACCAACACTGATGCTGGCATGTCAGTTGTGGGTTGTTGACCGCTACATTGAGCAGTGCTGTTCATCTTTCAAGATGAGATCTCACAGAAGAGTCCTCAGAATATCTTTAAAGGATAAAAGAATCCACAAGAAGAACTGGGTGCAGATGAAAACTGGGTTCTCTGCTCCATCAAGAAATAAAAGGTGTTCTGTTTGTGGTCGCATGAGTCCCTAGCAGGGAGTAATTATGAAGGACATGGTCAGCGGGAAATGAAAAAAAGGGCTTGGAAGATGAAAGGTACAGAATGTCACTGAGATTCTAAACACCACACTAAGGGAGGCAGGGATCCAGACTAGATGGGACGTATTTATTTTGACTGTCAAGAGAGCAATGTTCTGTGAAGGACAGCCATGTGAAGAGATGTACCATGTTTTCACGAATACATGAAAACACATGTGGAAAATCCCTTTTTTCTGTTAAAATAATCATGTCTTCATATCATGCATATAACTTTTTGGAACACCCTGAATGAATGCAGGAACAACTTCTGAGTCTTACACTATACCAGAAAATGGACAGTTACTTCCTTAAAGGAGATTTGAACTTGAGGAGAGTCACAAGCCATTGAGGAAACAAGTATGTACTTAAATCTTTCTAGGTCCAGGCAGGTGATTATCAGCCTGTCCAGGTGATGTCAAAAAAATTCAGTCAACACATTTTTCTGTGGGTGATAATGTATCTTTGACTACTCAAAGGCTTATTCTCTAAATCTGCCCATATGTGCATTCTATGTTCTTGTGAGTCTTATTCGGATTATATGTATGCATATAAAAATGCTGAGTTGAATTAATTTACTAATGTACACAAGACAGCCTTAGTTAAGGCAGTAAGAAATCTTCAGTTTTCTGGGGTTTTTTTTATGTCTGTTTCTATATTTTTGATTGTATAAGTGTTTTTATGTTTTTGATCATGTTTTATTGGGGGTATCCCCTCCTTTTAATGTTTATTATTAAAGTTTTTGGTGCCATAAACAATGTTGGTCATTAATGTGTGCACAGGTGTAATATGCAGTGGGTCCTACAGTTCATGAAAATCAAGTATAATATGTGCATTATATGTGTAAAAATATAATGACCAGATCTAACCAAACTACAGTTCAGGATTATGAGTCGTCAGAAGGTATGGATGAAAATTAAGAACCTGGATAAAAATGTTCTCACAGTTAGGCCTACCCCAGATATATCATGATGCAGAACTACATGGTAAAATAAGAACAAAACAACAGTAAAAAGACTGCCAGTTTTTGGTTTTTTCTTGTTATTATTATTTTTTTAATTTGAATGGTAATTCTATCTTGCTTTGTCACAAAAGGGTTAAATTTGAATGCTAATTCTATCTTGCTTTGTTGCAAAAGGGAAGCAAATGCTGTACTAGCAGCAGAGACTCAAATGTTTGAGAAGTATCTCAGTCGATCAGACCGCCCAGCCGTTAAACCAGATTTTAAACCTACTATCACAGCACCTGGCATGAGTACAAAGGATGCTGCTTATCGGAAACGTTCAAAGTCACATTCAACTGCAGCAGAAAAGTTGCAGAGGCTCACCTCAGAACTAAAATGTGATATAGCATCAAAAGAAATTGAAGAGCGCAGGGAAGAAATCCGTCGACTGGATGAAGATGCTGAAAAGGTCATGGACACCTTCAAGGTCTGTACACCATATATCGCTTTGTCATCATTAGCAGATTGCATTTTCAGAAAACTTTATCACTTCTGTGTGGTGAAATGTAGTACAGTCATTAGCATTTAAATATTAGATTACTATATTAATAACCAAAACTTAAATATTTTGGACATATTAAACGTCATGATAATAAAGAGAAGACCGTATTGGAATGGTACATAATGGAAAAAAGAAAGAGAGGAAGACCAAGACAAAGATGACTGCAAGACATCGTTGATGATCTGCTAATGGATGCATCGGCAGCAGGCCATCTTGCTCGTGACCGAGAGGCCAACAGGAGTGCTGTTAGGGAGGCAAAGTTCCGCAAGGGACATGCAAATGAATGAATGTATATATAATGAATGTGCTAGTAACATATATATATATAATTAGGGTCATACTGAAAGTCATGAGCAAAATCTTTTTAAAAATCAAAATTTATAGATAGAGAAAATATAAATATATCACTTTAACCTGCATCAGTTAGTTCACTTTTCAACATAATCTCCATTTCTCTGCACACATTATTCCAATCACTCTGAAAGTTTGAAAATACCCTCCAGGTAGAATTCCATTCCAGCTGACTGACGGCACAGATGCACTGCTTTCTGGACGTTCACTCCTGTGGGACCCAGCTGGCACAAACTTTTCTATAGCCTAGGGTTTCAATCATTTCCTGTACTGCATTGTATCCTTTTCCAAGATTTACAGCGATTTCAGAAACTGTAACACGTGTATCTTTTTTAATGATGTCGTCAACCCTTTCCACGTTGCGTTCAGTGGAGGCAGTTCAAGGGCGACCGCTGCTAGGCATATCTTGGATGCTCGTGCTTCCATCTTTGAAATGTTTTGCCCACCTCCTAACACTGCTAGCAACCATACATACATCTCCATAAGCAAGATGAAGTCTTTGGTCAATTTCAGCACAGAGGAACATCTGGAAACTGGAAAATAAAAGTAGCAGTTTCATTTTTCTTTTTGCGCGGCTCCTAAAATATTTTGCGCAACATGATTTTTTTCTGTGTGCGGCCGCGCAGCTTAGAAGGAACAGTGTCTGGAACTACAAGCTGGTGTTTCCTTTTTTTTTTTTTTTTGTAGCCAGTGCCATGAAGGCACAACATTATGTTGGCTTATGAGAGGATTATGGCAGCTGAGGCACAGCACTATGTTGGCTTATGTGTGGATTATGGCAGCTGAGGCACAACATTATGTTGGCTTATGTGTGGATTATGGCAGCTGAGGCACAGCACTATGTTGGCTTATGAGTGGATTATGGCAGCTGAGGCACAGCACTATGTTGGCTTATGAGTGGATTATGGCAGCTGAGGCACAGCACTATGTTGGCTTATGAGTGGATTATGGCAGCTGAGGCACAGCACTATGTTGGCTTATGAGTGGATTATGGCAGCTGAGGCACAGCACTATGTTGGCTTATGAGTGGATTATGGCAGCTGAGGCACAGCACTATGTTGGCTTATGAGTGGATTATGGCAGCTGAGGCACAGCACTATGTTGGCTTATGAGTGGATTATGGCAGCTGAGGCACAGCACTATGTTGGCTTATGAGTGGATTATGGCAGCTGAGGCACAGCACTATGTTGGCTTATGAGTGGATTATGGCAGCTGAGGCACAGCACTATGTTGGCTTATGAGTGGATTATGGCAGCTGAGGCACAGCACTATGTTGGCTTATGAGTGGATTATGGCAGCTGAGGCACAGCACTATGTTGGCTTAAGAGTGGATTATGGCAGCTGAGGCACAGCACTATGTTGGCTTATGAGTGGATTATGGCAGCTGAGGCACAGAACTATGTTGGCTTATGAGCGGATTATGGCAGCTGAGGCACAGCATTATGTTGGCTTATGAGTGGATTATGGCAGCTGAGGCACAGCACTATGTTGGCTTATGAGCGGATTATGGCAGCTGAGGCACAGCACTATGTTGGCTTATGTGCGGATTATGGCAGCTGAGGCACAGCACTATGTTGGCTTATGAGCGGATTATGGCAGCTGAGGCACAGCACTATGTTGGCTTATGAGCGGATTATGGCAGCTGAGGCACAACACTATGTTGGCTTATGAGCGGATTATGGCAGCTGAGGCACAGAACTATGTTGGCTTATGAGAGGATTATGGCAGCTGAGGCACAGCACTATGTTGGCTTATGAGCGGATTATGGCAGCTGAGGCACAGCACTATGTTGGCTTATGAACGGATTATGGCAGCTGTTTTTTCAGTTCCTGTGTGCAGTCAAAAAGTAGGGAGTGTGCATTACACTTTTTTTTAGCAGACTCCACCACCATGGGGACTATGACTGCCTCTTCCCTATTAGCCAGGCTGGGCCTGTTTCTGGGGGTACCATTGGAGAGGTGGGACAGGGTCTTGATCAGCTGTGGTTCATGTCCACAACCTTGATGCTAGAATGGCAGCTATGGGTCACTGATTGTCAGATTGAACATCATTTTCACTCTTTTTTTTTCCTGCCCTTTAATTACAGTCTTCAATCATTTATTTATGAGTCATGTGAAGAGTTTCTCATGGGTTTGGCAGATCCACCTATTGAGATACAGGTGGCACTTCTGGATTCATGTCTGCCAATTGAATTCGCAGGAAACACTCTCCTGAAAAGAGTGGAACAGGACAACTCCCTAGATCATCAGAGGAAGTTTTATGGACATATCTTGTTTTTTCATGATACACCAACAGTGGTGTGCCTCACCTTGTGGGCAAAATACACCTTTTTTTTTTTTTTTTCTTTGAGGTTGGCATCTGCTCTTACTGAGCAGGATATCAAAGGAGGGCATGGCACCATGAGCTAGTGGGAAAAAAACAAAACATGTAATGTAATTTGAAACCTTGACCTTTTAATTAATAGTTGGATGTTTAACTACTGAACTGCTTAGACTTTACTCTCTCACTTGGACTTTACTACATGTAAGATGAAGATAAAAGATAAAAAATTCCCATTTTCATGCCATTAAGGCATATCGGGGATCAGCGTTAGGCCCATATTTCCAAGACCTTTGGCACTTGATGTGATCAGTATCATGCCTTGCTGCATTTATCTTCCCAGACTTCTCTGGTACCCATTTTTTCAAGGATGGGTGGACCCAGGGGCCTTTGTGGTGTAGTGGTACGAGAAAAAAAATCCCCACTGCTGGGACTTGAACCCGGTGCCACCAGATCAGTAGACCAAGCGCCTAACCACTCAGCCAGTCATGCCACCACTCTACTACATAAGTAATTTTAATTATTTTGCTTCTCAGGATTGGTTCTGGCTTAATAGCTGTACATAAAGATTTTAGATTTTCTTCAAAATAGTTTCTACTTAAGATATACATGTAATGATTTTGACTTTACTTCAAAGATTGTTTTGCCTAAAGAAATGCATATAACAATTATATCTTTTTCTCCAGAGATAGTTTTTACTTAACAAATATATATATATTTATATAACTATTTTGGCTTTCTTTCAAAGATAGTTTTACCTTATGAAATGTATTCACCAGTTCACCAGTTTTACCTTTTATCTCCTCCCCAGGCCATAATAGAGGAAGCAGATGCTCGAAGAACAGAAATGAAAAAGGAAGCCTATGAATTTGAAAGAGACATTCTAAAGGGAGCTCTTAACGTTCGCACAAAAAAAATTGTAGCAGAGAAGTGCTTGAGATTTTTTGAGGAAAAATCCAGGGCTCGGGTGAGTCTGATTTCTTTCTTTTATTTGTTTGCCGCATTTATTCACTTTCCTTGTTCTTCTCACTCGACAGTTGGTCGTTATCTCCATCCCATCCATTCAATGCCACTTGTCATTGTCATGTCTGGCGTTGAATTCGCCACTGAACATACAGTGGGAGTGCAGACTGGCACAGCCAGGACAGTGAGGCATGCTAGACATGCAAAGGGACTTGTCAGTCAATACAGGGCAGGCACTATCACCCACAGGATGCTGACGGATATGTTTTGGGGTGGGGGGAAACTTGAGCACCTATGGACATGCCCAGAGTGCAGTGATGGTAACCCAGACCATAAAACCACATAAACCAGTTATTCAGTTATTCACTTAGCAACTTAGTCTTTGCATGTGCAACAAGAAAAGAACAAAACCAAAAGTGACACCAACAGGGCAAGAGTTAGAGTAACGCTTGTATAAAACACATCCAGAAACAATCATTTCAACTGTTTAAAACTGCAGTACCTGGCCTCCACCAGAAAGTACACAGCAGAATAACACTGCTACTAAGAATACTATGAAACAGAGGGGGAGGCTATCCATGCAAGGGGGTGATATAAGGAAATAACACAGACAGTAAATATTCATTTATATGATGCAAACTGTCAAGAAAAGAGACAAAGAAGGCCTCAAAATCAGACAGACCAAGAGGCAGACCAAGACAGTGATGGAGTGACAACCTGGAAGGAGACCTATGAGCCCTTGAAGTGGACATTTGGCAGGAGAAGACTAAGAACAGAGAGAGGAATAGAGAGAAGTGTTTTTATCCGCAGCAGTGAGCCGCAGTGGATCAGAAAGCTGAACTGATTGATTGAAACTGCTGAGATTCTGTAGCCGTTGCCGGCACTGAAAAGTGCACAAAGAAGGAGACAAGACAAGATGTGTCTGCTCCGAGCGTGCTTTGAAGGACTGTACTGAAGCACTACATTGAAGCACTACGCTGAAATCAGCTTCCACTTCAGCAGATGATATTACACTGGACACATTGTCTTGCTGGTTTCTCCAAAGAATCTCTTGTTTCATCCACATACCTACCAGTTAACCCCATCTTATATTTATTACATGTATATACATTTATTTATGTTACGTGTTGGATAAAAAAAAAAAATATCTAAGATTAAAGAAAAACATTTTGTGAAGCAAGGGAAAAAATTTTGAGAAATTGAACTGTTATTAGATCAAAGCAACCAAAGTTAGTCAAGACCATACCCCCATCTTCAAGTAGAATTCATGGTAGACAGACTACAACAGTACCAAAAAAAAGATTATTACAATACTGCAGTCATCTTACATCTTACCTCCTTCATACTGTTAAACATCTCGTAGGGCTCGCATGGTAGTTTGCCAAGTTTTCCTGATTTTGGCAAGCTTTTCAACCTCATTAAAGGATTTTATGCCTACTAATTTGGCCTCTCTTAACAGTGTCCTCTTTAGAGTTTCATATGGTACCCATATGTTTCCCAATATGTTGAATGCCTGACACGGAGGCAACTGGAATATTTTTGAGGGCAGTTGGAGTATATTTAAAGTATACTTTTTTAGAACTTGGTTGACTATGAAGCTTTCTGGAGGCATCAAAATCTTTGAGGTGTTGAGCGGGGGCCGATCCAGAAAAGGTTGGGAAACACTGCTTTAAATAGTTAACAGATATATTTGTTTTTTTTTTTTTTTATTAGAACACTTGCTTAAGAAAACTCTTTCTTTCAGAATAATAGGAGAAAATTAATTAGAATCATTCATGATTGTTGGATCTTTTTTTTTTTTGCTTCCCAGGAATCACTTGCTGAAAAGTTTCGGCTGAAGAACTCCACGTTGAAAGTTCAGACGAAAAAGATAATGCTTCATCTAAAACAGGTTAGCTGTGTAAACGTATCTGAAACAGATTTAGTCGGTGTAAAAAAGATCTTAAACAGATTCAGTTGGTGTAAACACATCTTAAACAGGTTAGTTTGTGTAAAACATATCTTTTACAGAACTGGTCTGTGTAAACATATCTTAAACATGTTTAGTCTGTGTAAACATATCTTAAACAGGTTTAGTCTGTGTAAACATATCTTAAACAGGTTTAGTCTGTGTAAACATATCTTAAACAGGTTTAGTCTGTGTAAACATATCTTAAACAGGTTTAGTCTGTGTAAACATATCTTAAACAGGTTTAGTCTGTGTAAACATATCTTAAACAGGTTTAGTCTGTGTAAACATATCTTAAACAGGTTTAGTCTGTGTAAACATATTTTAAACAGGTTTAGTCTGTGTAAACATATCTTAAACACCAGAAACAGTTCTTGCTTTGAACATGGTGGGAAGACTTAAGTGCTGAAGGGCAGCGTGCTTGAGGCTGATCAGAAGGTCCCAGGTTTGATTTCCCACAAGGGCAGAGACAAATTTCTTGGACCAACCAGCACTGGGGGGCCAACCCAGCCTCAATAGATAAGTACTGGGGGTTTCTCTTACCAAGTGCAGACAAGATTGAGCACTGTGGCTTCCATACCTCACAGAGCTGTTATTCAGAAATGTGAAGACACTAACACTTCACACCTGTGCTGCATGGAAACACTTCACACCTGTGCTGCATGGAAACACTTCACACCTGTGCTGCATGGAAACACTTCACCTCCGTGCTGCATGGAAACACTTCACCTCCGTGCTGCATGGAAACCCTTCACACCTGTGCTGCATGGAAACACTTCACACCTGTGCTGCATGGAAACACTTCACACCTGTGCTGCATGGAAACACTTCACACCTGTGCTGCGTGGAAACACTTCACACCTGTGCTGCGTGGAAACACTTCACACCCGTGCTGCGTGGAAACACTTCACACCCGTGCTGCATGGAAACACTTCACACCTGTGCTGCATGGAAACACTTCACACCTGTGCTGCATGGAAACACTTCACACCTGTGCTGCATGGAAACACTTCACACCCGTGCTGCATGGAAACACTTCACCTCCGTGCTGCATGGAAACACTTCACACCTGTGCTGCATGGAAACACTTCACACCTGTGCTGCGTGGAAACACTTCACACCTGTGCTGCGTGGAAACACTTCACACCTGTGCTGCGTGGAAACACTTCACACCTGTGCTGCGTGGAAACACTTCACACTCGTGCTGCGTGGAAACACTTCACACCCGTGCTGCGTGGAAACACTTCACACTCGTGCTGCATGGAAACACTTCACACCCGTGCTGCATGGAAACACTTCACACCTGTGCTGCGTGGAAACACTTCACACTTGTGCTGCGTGGAAACACTTCACACCCGTGCTGCATGGAAACACTTCACACTCGTGCTGCATGGAAACACTTCACACCCGTGCTGCATGGAAACACTTCACCTCCGTGCTGCATGGAAACACTTCACCTCCGTGCTGCATGGAAACACTTCACCTCCGTGCTGCATGGAAACACTTCACACCCGTGCTGCATGGAAACACTTCACACCCGTGCTGCATGGAAACACTTCACACCCGTGCTGCATGAAAACACTTCACACCTGTGCTGCATGGAAACACTTCACCTCCATGCTGCATGGAAACACTTCACCTCCATGCTGCATGGAAACACTTCACCTCCGTGCTGCATGGAAACACTTCACCTCCATGCTGCATGGAAACACTTCACCTCCGTGCTGCATTGAAACACTTCACCTCCGTGCTGCATGGAAACACTTCACCTCCGTGCTGCATTGAAACACTTCACCTCCGTGCTGCATGGAAACATTCTAAAGGGAGCTCTTAACGTTCGCACAAAAAAAATTGTAGCAGAGAAGTGCTTGAGATTTTTTGAGGAAAAATCCAGGGCTCGGGTGAGTCTGATTTCTTTCTTTTATTTGTTTGCTGGATCTATTCACTTTCCTTGTTCTTCTCACTCGACAGTTGGTCGTTATCTCCATCCCATCCATTCGATGCCACTTGTCATTGTCATGTCTGGCGTTGAATTCGCCACTGAACATACAGTGGGAGTACAGACTGGCACAGCCAGGACAGTGAGGCATGCTAGACATGCAAAGGGACTTGTCAATCAATACAGGGCAGGCACTATCAACCACAGGATGCTGACGGATATGTTTTGGGGTGGGGGGAAACTTGAGCACCTATGGACATGCCCAGAGTGCAGTGATGGTAACCATAAAACCACATAAACCAGTTATTCAGTTATTCACTTAGCAACTTAGTCTTTGCATTTGCAACAAGAAAAGAACAAAACCAAAAGTGACACCAACAGGGCAAGAGTTAGAGTAACGCTTGTATAAAACACATCCAGAAACAATCATTTCAACTGTTTAAAACTGCATTACCTGGCCTCCACCAGAAAGTACACCACAGCAAAATAACACTGCTACTAAGAATACTATGAAACAGAGGGGGAGGCTATCCATGCAAGGGGGTGATATAAGGAAATAACACAGACAGTAAATATCCATTTATATGATGCAAACTGTCAAGAAAAGAGACAAAGAAGGCCTCAAAATCAGACAGACCAAGAGGCAGACCAAGACAGTGGTGGAGTGACAACCTGGAAGGAGACCTATGAGCCCTTGAAGTGGACATTTGGCAGGAGAAGACTAAGAACAGAGAGAGGAATAGAGAGAAGTGTTTTTATCCGCAGCAGTGAGCCGCAGTGGATCAGAAAGCTGAACTGATTGATTGAAACTGCTGAGATTCTGTAGCCGTTGCCGGCACTGAAAAGTGCACAGAGAAGGAGACAAGACAAGATGTGTCTGCTCCGAGCGTGCTTTGAAGGACTGTACTGAAGCACTACATTGAAGCACTACACTGAAATCAGCTTCCACTTCAGCAGATGATATTACACTGGACACATTGTCTTGCTGGTTTCTCCAAAGAATCTCTTGTTTCATCCACATGCCTACCAGTTAACCCCATCTTATATTTATTACATGTATATACATTTATTTATGTTACATGTTGGATAAAAAAAAAGATCTAAGATTAAAGATACTGTTAAACATCTCGTAGGGCTCGCATGGTAGTTTGCCAAGTTTTCCTGATTTCGGCAAGCTTTTAAACCTCATTAAGGGATTTTATGCCTACTAATTTGGCCTCTCTTAACAGTGTCCTCTTTAGAGTTTCATATGGTACCCATATGTTTCCCAATGTGTTGAATGGCAAATGGAATATTTTTGAGGGCAGTTGGAGTATATTTAAAGTATATTTTTTTAGAACTTGGTTGACTATGAAGCTTTCTGGAGGCATCAAAATCTTTGAGGTGTTGAGCGGGGGCCGATCCAGAAAAGGTTGGGAAACACTGCTTTAAATAGTTAACAGATATATTTGTTTTGTTTTTTTTTTATTAGAACACTTGCTTAAGAAAACTCTTTCTTTCAGAATAATAGGAGAAAATTAATTAGAATCATTCATGATTGTTGGATCTTTTTTTTTTTTTCCTTCCCAGGAATCACTTGCTGAAAAGTTTCGGCTGAAGAACTCCACGTTGAAAGTTCAGACGAAAAAGATAATGCTTCATCTAAAACAGGTTAGCTGTGTAAACGTATCTGAAACAGATTTAGTCGGTGTAAAAAAGATCTTAAACAGATTCAGTTGGTGTAAACACATCTTAAACAGGTTAGTTTGTGTAAAACATATCTTTTACAGAACTGGTCTGTGTAAACATATCTTAAACATGTTTAGTCTGTGTAAACATATCTTAAACAGGTTTAGTCTGTGTAAACATATCTTAAACAGGTTTAGTCTGTGTAAACATATCTTAAACAGGTTTAGTCTGTGTAAACATATCTTAAACAGGTTTAGTCTGTGTAAACATATCTTAAACAGGTTTAGTCTGTGTAAACATATCTTAAACAGGTTTAGTCTGTGTAAACATATCTTAAACACCAGAAACAGTTCTTGCTTTGAACATGGTGGGAAGACTTAAGTGCTGAAGGGCAGCGTGCTTGAGGCTGATCAAAAGGTCCCAGGTTTGATTTCCCACAAGGGCAGAGACAAATTTCTTGGACCAACCAGCACTGGGGGGCCAACCCAGCCTCAATAGATAAGTACTGGGGGTTTCTCTTGCCAAGTGCAGACAAGATTGAGCACTGTGGCTTCCATACCTCACAGAGCTGTTGTTCAGAAATGTGAAGACACTAACACTTCACACCTGTGCTGCATGGAAACACTTCACACCTGTGCTGCATGGAAACACTTCACACCTGTGCTGCATGGAAACACTTCACACCTGTGCTGCATGGAAACACTTCACACCTGTGCTGCGTGGAAACACTTCACACCTGTGCTGCGTGGAAACACTTCACACCTGTGCTGCGTGGAAACACTTCACACCTGTGCTGCGTGGAAACACTTCACACCTGTGCTGCGTGGAAACACTTCACACCTGTGCTGCGTGGAAACACTTCACACCTGTGCTGCGTGGAAACACTTCACACCTGTGCTGCGTGGAAACACTTCACACCTGTGCTGCGTGGAAACACTTCACACCTGTGCTGCGTGGAAACACTTCACACTCGTGCTGCGTGGAAACACTTCACACTCGTGCTGCGTGGAAACACTTCACACTCGTGCTGCGTGGAAACACTTCACACCCGTGCTGCATGGAAACACTTCACACCCGTGCTGCATGGAAACACTTCACACCCGTGCTGCATGATCATGCCCTAGGATATATGTTTTCTCTTATGAGAAGATTCTGTAAAACCATTTTAATCATTCTAGGAATGAGCTGTATAATAAAACAGAACAGTTTTCAAATGAGCTGCTACATAAACTTTTTCTGTTATGAAGATGGGCAGTGTATGAAAACAGTTTACACAGGGGTTCTCACCCAGTGAGGGAGAGGGAGTTGTAGGACTTCAAGGAAGGAAATGGAACTGCAACTGACAGATTCAAACTGTTAGAATATTGAACATTATTATTATTATTATGTACTGGACAGCATTGATGGTCATGCCTCTCCATCTTGTGAGGTCCTTGGCGTTTCTGGTTAATTCATATGCTTTTCTTTTTCCAAGCCACTTGGTCAGTCCATTGAGATCCTCTCTTGCCCATCCTCTCCTCCTTTTTAACTTGAATCTTCCAGTTGTTACTAGGTTCTCCAACTTCTGTCTTCTCATGACATGGCCATTACATTTTAACTGTCTTTTTCTTATCGTTTTAACTAGTTTTCACAACTCAAATGCTTCTTTGAAGATTTCTTCATTTTTTTTTTTTCTTTCAGTCTGTCAAGGTTACTTGCTGCATCTTTCATGAAAACCACATCTCTATTGCTTTCATTTTTCCCCAGGGAACAATTCTGTTAAGAACACATTTATCTTAACATAGTCTTTGTGAGACAGGGGACATAGATCTGACTGCTTAAAAACTGACCTACTTCTGCAACCCAGAAACCTGTAGCAATCAACACTAATTGTAATTGTTATTTTTGTAAAATTTAATGTCAGGTTGTTGGAAGGATGGGGATATGGATATCGCCGATAGGGCTGAGGAAAGTCTGATGTGAAACCAATGAATCCAGGACGTGACAAGACTATGGGTCTCTACAGTAATGGCTAACAGAATGAAGTAAACAAAACAGAGCCAGCAGACTGTAGGTGGCAGGGATGGATATCATTGAGGCACTCATCAGATTCCTCATCCCAAAGTCAGAGTGTCTCTGTGGAACTGTCTCAAAGCCGTTGGGCCTGATGTGGAGAAGGGGGAAGTACAACCACCGGAGGCTGGAAAACAAAGTTTTGACCAGGCCAGCCTACACCACCGTCTTCATGGCAGTCCGAGCAAGACCACAGTCTGCCCTAGCAAGGAAAGGTGCTGAAGTCGGAGGTACTCTTTGAAGGCGCATTGTAAAAATCAGGGTACCATGCATTATCACTAAATGTGTAAGAAGAGGAGGAAGAAGAAGAAGAAGCCTCCAATCTTCTGTCATCTTTTTGTTGACTGTCCAAGTTTCACAACAATACAGCAATATTAACTCTATATAGTACTATAAGACACTTTTCCTCACTTTTAAGGACATCTTATTGTTTTAGTTTCTTCTTCATTTCATAAAAAGCTGCCTTTGATCTTTACACAAGCTGCAAGAATACAGATTCTACATAATATACGTGACATCACGCTGTCACATAACAAACTGGACTAACCATGGGGGTGCATTGGACAAAAAATGTTGAGAACCATTGATAGAATATAATTTAAAATTCTGATAATAAGTAAAATTTAAAAACATATCACCATTACAATAGTTGGTGCAGTAAAATCAAACATTATAAATGAATTCAATTCTATGACTAAACATTTGTAACACAAACATTTTTTTAATATTATTCATCATGGTCACCATTTTTTATATGGAAATGATGTGATGCTTTTGCCTTTTTTTTAAGGCAATTGCACCAGTCATGTTTATTTATGTTTATTATATTTTCTTCATTTTATTCTTGGATTTCCTCATTTTTTCACTTTGCCCAGCAGTACAGAGAATATGTACAAAAGAGTTCTTCAAATATCATGGGCACAAAAAAGAACAAATATATCCATACTACAAGAACTTAATATTGAAGAAGGTTGGCTAGTAAAGAGCATTAAAGAGAGAAAACTTAAATATTTTGGACATATTAAACATCATGAGAATTTAGAGAAGACCATCTTGGAAGGATAATAATGGGAAAAAGAAAGAGAGGAAGACCAAGGCGAAGATGGCTGCAAGACATCGTTGATGATCTGCGAATGGATGCATCAGCAGCAGGACATCTTGCTTACAACCAAGAGGCCAACAGGAGAGCTGTTTGGGAGGCAAAGTTCCACAAGGGACATGCAAATGACTGACTGATTGACAAGGAATAAGGGGATATCCTGGCCTTCTTTTCTAGTACCATTTTCTCTTTGGCTTACAGAGCAAACAATATGAGAATAGCTTTAGCTTCATTCCTCTTTCACTATTTTCAGAAAGAGGAGATGGGAGAAGTCCTGAATGAGGTGGACTTCAATCAATTGAAGATTGAGAACCAGCAGTACCTGGAGAGGATTGATGAGAGGAATCAGGACTTGCTGAGGCTGAAGTTGATGGCTGGAAATACCCTGCAAGTGCTTAACTCCTTCAAGGTGAGTAATAGGAGTTTTCATTGGTTCTCAGCATCTCAAGGCCTGAACCTTCCCCTATATTTTAAATCATCATCCAGAAAGGATTTTCTCTATTTATTCTTTTACAGTGGTAAAACTCCTTCCATTGGACTTGAAATTCCTCCTCCAGGACCACCTGCCTCCCTTTTGAGAATCACTGTTCTGGAAACTTTGGTTTTAGACATATTGCTCCTTTTATTGATGTTGTTTTGCAATGCTGTTAATGGTAGACGTTGATGACATTATATGAGACAGTCCCATGTTTTAAAGATTTATTTTGATCAGGATGCCTAAATGTTCCTTATTTTAAAACATGTGTCCCATAGTGTCACATATTCTCATCTTTGATTGCCACATGGTTGGAAATACCCAGAGTTTTTACAGTTAATCTTAGTCTTTTCAGTTACACTGACCATACCCTTGTAAGATTTATCTCCCAGCTGTAAATGAATCACTAACTTGGTTACACTAAGTGGCATGTCACTCTTCCAAATGCTTTTGTTTTGCACATGTTTCTATTGTTTAGAATAGGCATTTGCTATAAACTATGTGAAACAGAAGATGGATATATGTAGGCCATGTGATGAGAAGAAACAATCAGAGAATACCAAAACAAGCTATCAAGTGGAGCACAACAGGCTGAAGAAAAAGAGATCAACCGCGTGAAACTCTAAAGAGGACATTATTAAGAGAAGCCAGTTTAGTGGGCATAACATCCCTTGATGAAGTTGAAAAGCTCACTGAAAACAGGAAAACTTGGCAGACAACTATGCGAGCCCTAAGTGACATTTAACGGCACGGGAAGGATGTAAGATAAACTATGTCTGTCTGAAATTTCTTATGAAAGTATACATTTGCATATGTCAGTTTTATGCTGGGAGCCACCTTTATTCCAGGGTCCTCATTATGACAGTCCAGTTCAATTTTTTTGAAAGTGCGATTGTGCTTTTATATATTAGATTTATTAATCATATCAGAAAAATTATTTCTCAGTTACAGAATCCTAAATTTTTAAATCTGTCAAGCAGAGGGTTGAACTAAAATTGGATGTAAGATGTAAGATAAACTATGTCTGTCTGAAATTTCTTATGAAAGTATACGTTTGCATATGTCAGTTTTATGTATCCTGGGAGCCACCTTTATCCCAGGGTCCTCGTTATGACAGTCCAGTTCAATTTTTTTGAAAGTGCGATTGTGCTTTTATATATTAGATTTATTAATCATATCAGAAAAATTATTTCTCAGTTACAGAATCCTAAATTTTTAAATCTGTCAAGCAGAGGGTTGAACTAAAATTGATTCTGTCCGACGAAAGATTTTCTTGTTTGTTCTGCAGAAGAAACTTTGCGCTTTGACAATGGAGTCCGAACGTCTTCAGAGTGAAATATCTGTCCGTGAGGATATACAGGGCAAGATAGAAGCTGAGACGCAAGTGGCTGAAATTGTGAGCGAATGAAAACCAGATCTATTATAATACATGTTTGTTTACCGTGAACTTTCTTGCAGCTGAAAACACAAGAGGCTTATTTTCATGTAGACATCTGTATACCGTGCGATATACCAAAAGTGTCCTCCTTGTGGTGCCCAGGACCTGGGCACATGCCCAGGAAGCATGCCCTACCAAGCATGATCGTAAAAGGTGACTAAGGAGGGTTCAGCATAGGACCAGCAACCCTGTCCAGTGAAAGAAAATACGCTAGCTATGAGAATGTCAACAAAAGCACAAAGAGGGTAAAAAAAAATTGTTACCGGGAAAGGAAGGAGCTTTTTTTTTTTTTTTACAAAACCTACGAACACCTGGCAAAGGGGTCTTGAAGCAGAGATGAAAAAAAATGGACTTACGCCTGGAGTCAGAAGAAACAGCCCGGGACAGAAATAAATGGCTTGTGCCCCAGATAGTGGTCAAGAAGGTGTGGATGGAAGGAATACCAACAGTGCATATATGGTGTGCTGTGTTGAACCTGCAAGAAGGGAATTTCTGAATTAGGAAACTAATTTTCTATAACACAAGTATGCCAGATGCTTTCTCTCTCTCTGAACCTTAAGTGCCCAGGGCACATGGGGCTTCCGCAAGGGTTTTCCACAAATGCCTGTCCTTTGCCTTTTTTTTCTGCATGCCAGATGCTTGTATATATATATATATATATATATATATAGCTGAACTGACTGAAACACAGAGCATCTAAGTAGCATAATTGTCAGTGCTCTTATCTCTTACAGTGAGGTCAGTGGTTGAAATCTGGCTGGAGGCATCCCTGATTACCCAGCTATAGAAACGGGTACCTGGTTCTATTTAGAGCTGTGGAAGAAAAAGTGGTTGTGTGGGGAGGGGGGGAAGGAAGGATGAAGATGCGACCCAGTTTTGTAGTCAGCAACCCAAAGCTGACATGTCAGTGCCAGGGAGGGTGAACCATAGCCAACCAAGTCCCTCTCCTACCTCTCCATTGGTGTCCCCAGTGACAGACCTAGCCTGGCTAACAGGGCAGGGATAGTCATAGTCTCCATGACAGTGGAGTCTGCTAAGGAAGCGTTGCACACACCCCACCTTATAGCTCCATTTAGAGACTGAAAAGAGCAGCCACCATAACCCTCTCCCAGTCTAATATGATGCTGTGCTGCACCAACTTGATCTCACTGACTGCTAAGAATACTAGTTCACAGTTCCAGGAGATGGAAGAAGAGGAAAGAGATCTGTGGATGTTTTTTTTTTTTATATTTGGTTACCTATGCCTTTTTTTTTTTTTTAACCTTTCAGATTATAGGGAATGGAATACATTAATAATCTCCCCAAGAAATGGAGAATTGTGCTAACTAAATTCTCCTATATGAGAAAAATTTATATCTACCCATAACCATATTTAATATGTAGAAAACAAATAAATTTCAAAATGTTTAACTCTTATAGACCATGAGCCATTTAAATGGCTTAAAAAAATTTTTTTTAATAGCCATATAGTTTTGTTTTGTGGTCATAATTTCACTTTTTTAAACTGCTACAGATGCTGAAAATAAGTTTTACAGCATTTCCTTGTAAAATATTGTGGTAATGACTTTTTTATTACAATAAAAAAATTTTCTTGTGTCAAGGATGTTATTTGGCATGTTAAAAGTTAATTGTTTTATTCTAAAGCTTTTAGTTTTATAAATTCATTATCAGTCTTTTTTGTTCATGTCATCCCACTCACATCTGAGAGTGGTTACACGAAGTATCTTTCGTTTCAATATCAGGACAGAGCCAAAGCTGAGAAGATCAACAAAAACCTGCGAAGAAATCTGGCAAACTTTCGTGTCCCAGAAGTTATGGAGTATGTCTTGGAGACGGCGGATAATTATGACACAAGGAAGAAAATCAAGAGCTGGGAAAGAAAAGTGGACATAGCTGAGGTCAGTGTTGGTGATCATGTTTGATCCATCGGTGTTGCCAGTCACTTTGATTCCTTAGTTAATCAGCATTATGAAGGTGAATCACTGCTTGACACTCCTCTGCATTTTGACCATTACACAATGCTTAATAAACACTGTCCACTTCACAAGCGATCCACACTCTGTAAAAGCTCAGAGCCAGATGATGAGATATCAACCCCTTACCTAACATCCCCCACTAGCCTTCAGGCCCGGAGAATTCCCCGCCCTGCTGATTGGCTGAATAAAATAAGTCTCATTACTTACCAGACACACCTTGTAAAACAAAATAAAAAATTAAAAAAAAAACTAAAGAAACTGTGGAGAGGAACAGACAGATCTCCAAAAACAAGATTTTCAGGGGCATGCATCTTTCCCATCACAACATATGCCTTTGAGACCTGGACTCTTAACAAAAACAACTGAGAAACACATAAATGCCTTTGAATGTAAATGCTACAGAAGAGTTCTTCAAATATCATGGACGCAAAAAAGAACAAATATAACTATACTTACATCATCTTGCATCCTTCCTGTGCCGCTAAACATCACACAGATCCGCATGGTAGTTCGCCAAGATTTCCTGTCTTCGGCGAGTTTTTCCAATCTCATCAAGGGATGTTATGCCCAGCTGAACTGGTCTCTCTTAACAATATCCTCTTTAGAGTTTCATGTGGCTGACCTCTCTTTCTACAGCCTGTTGTGTTCCACTTGATAGCTTGTTTGGGGATCCTCTGATTGTTCCTTCTCATCACATGACCGACTTATATCCATCTTCTTCTTCTGATCACCCATGAGACTGCTGATGCTGTGAGAATCATAAAACACATGCATCCAGTTTGGCAGGGACTAGGTTACAGTAGGACCATGGAGAGCCTGGCTGGTCCTCATTCATTCATTTACATGCACCTTGCGGAACTTTGCCTCCCAAATAGCTCTCCTGTAGGCCTCTCGGTTGTGAGAAAGATGGCCTGCTGCTGACGCATCCATTCGCAGATCATCAACGATGTCTTGCAGCCATCTTCGCCTTGTTTTCCTCTCTTTCTTTATCCCATTATGTACCCTTCCAAGGCGGTCTTCTATAAATTATCATGACATTTAATGTGTCCAAAATATTTAAGTTTTCTCTCTCTAATCCTCTTTACTAGCCAGCCTTCTTCAATATTAAGCTCTTGTAGTATAGATATATTTGTTCTTTTTTGTGTCCATGGTATTTGGAGAACTCTTCTGTAGCATTTACATTCAAAGGCATTTATATGTTTCTCAGCTGTTTTGTTAAGTGTCCAGGTCTCACAGGCATATGTTGTGATGGGAAAGATGCATGCCCTTAAAAATCTTATTTTTGTGATTCTGTCTGCTCCTCTCCACAGATTCTTTATTTGTTTTACTTTCTGAAGAGTGATAGATGTCCTCCTTTTAATTTCCCTCATTGTATCTCCATTATTAGTTAGTAGTGATCCAAGAGGCTGGTCCTCAGGTTTAGTTATTTTCAGGATCCCCTGTTCGAACATAGAGTAGTGTTTCCCGAATTTTGTCTCTAATTATAAAAAAAAGGGAGAAAACAGGGCTGCTGGGCCCCTTATCTGTTGAGGCCACAGGGGTACAACCTTGGCTCTCCCCTCCTCCTCCGGCCGGGGTTAAGAGTGGCTTTGCTTGATTTATTGAACCTAATAATCTGCTTCTCACTGTACAAAGTGCGATGTACGTATTTAGCTTGGTTCTTTACCACTTACTTGTCTTGTCTTGTCTCCTTCCTCATATACCTTTCAGTGTTGAGATGATAAACAGACATCTTGATAGGGCTTGGCAACTTGCTTCGTGTAATGGGATATTTAAGGTTTCTGTAAATTCCTCCCTCCATCTCCCGCCTGGGCGGCCCCTTTCTCTGTTAAATTCAGGAAACACTACTCAGTTTATCGCTTCCATATTTCATTAATTGGCCCCCTCCCCACCTCCACTTTCATCCATTTCCGCAGATGGCACTGAGAACCCATCGCAAGACCTGGGAGAGAGTGCTTATGAACCAACGGCAAATGGAACGATGGAGGCAAGCAGTGGATGCATAGCCTGTCATATGTCATTGTTCTACTGTTGTTAATGACCAAGGAAAGGCATTTTAACATTCTTTACTCTGTTAAAATATCATCAGACAAAATTGGTAAATGTTGGTGAGCAGACATCAGATGAAGTTGGGGGAGTTATATATAAAAATTATAAACTCTCTACAACAGATTAAATTACATTATGGACTTTAAAAATTTAATATGTAAATCTAATTATGGGGTTTTTAAACTTTACTAGTTCAGTTATTGAGATTATGAACTTTGCTAGTTCAATTACTGGGGTTATAAACTTTTCTAGTTAAATTACTGAGGTTGCAAACTTTGTTCAAGTTATTGGGCTTATAAACTTTACTTTTGTAAACAGTGGGGCTTATAAATTATGTCTTTTTTTGGCACTAGTACTCTACTTACTTGTTTGAAGTTGGTTTACATATGAAAAACTGACATAGAGTATCTTGAATGTATTGCATGTAGATGAATTCAAACTTTAAGACTGGTTGAAGAGAAGATTTTTGTTAGCAGTCATTCATTGGCTGGGGTACACAAAAGCGCAGTTGGTGAAGACATGAATTTGATTGGTTCATATATGTACGTTTTTATTTAAAATGAAAAAATGTGTGTCTTCTATGGTCTTGGTCAGTCTCTTTTATGAACACATCCATTTGTTTGTCAGTCTTCGCTGCTCGAGGGAACTGCATATAATTGAACATGTTTTAATAAATCGTGTTAATTATACGCATAATCTAAAGTTCTCTTGAAGGTAGAGAACATCAGTTTTTGAATGTCAAATGGCTGGGATAATTCTTAAATAGGTCATAAAATACTGTATTGATATTCAGTATGAGTATACCATTTTATTACTGAAATTTGAGGTCAGTATATGGATTAAATACATACTGGAGCTTCATGCAGTCATTAAGAGAGATAATTCTCTGGTGTATACAAAATGGGAACATCTCTATCACCAGGAAACCATATTTGTTAAAGACAAAAATTGAGGTTGAAGCTTTTATAACATGATACTGAAAGCACAACTGTTCCATCTTTTATGTGGTGATGTACAAAAAATCCAAAGATATAGTCCTATTCTATCGTCTCTAGCAACATCTACAACCCATCAGCTGTGGAATAAAAGCTGTTTGAATCCATCAGAATAAATCGTTGTTATTGTTACATAACATCAGTTAGATTAAATAAAACGTATAATGATATAAGCAATGTACTTAATGAAACAAAGAAAATGGCAGAACAGGTTTGTCGGGTAATGTGACATCTTATGCATAAATCTGTCCAGTCCTGGCTGGGAACAGATTATGTGCTACTTTGTGCTGGGCACAGACTCTGTGGTACTTTGTGCTGGGCACAGACTCTGTGGTACTTTATGCTGGGCACAGACTCTGTGGTACTTTGTGCTGGGCACAGACTCTGTGGTACTTTGTGCTGGGCACAGACTCTGTGGTACTTTGTGCTGGGTACAGACTCTGTGGTACTTTGTGCTGGGCACAGACTCTGTGGTACTTTGTGCTGGGCACAGACTCTGTGGTACTTTGTGCTGGGCACAGACTCTGTGGTACTTTGTGCTGGGCACAGACTCTGTGGTACTTTGTGCTGGGCACAGACTCTGTGGTACTTTCTGCTGGGCACAGACTCTGTGGTACTCAGGGAAATATTTTTCTCCAGCTCTTTGTTTGTTGAATTCCACTACCATAAAACATAATGTGATTAATTTTTTTTTTTAACTGAGTTATAAATTTGAAATTAATCTGTACTTTTTTCCTCAGATTCTTTTTACTGACGATTTTTTCTTTCAAACTGATTTTGCAAACATAAGAATAATTTGTTTTAATGTAAAAATTATATAAGAAAGGCAAGAATAAGGAAGTATTCCTGTGTAATCTATTATACTGAGACCTGTTAGGGTTTTGTTTGTGAAATGGTAGATTAAAAACCATAAGTTTTCTTTTAAAATATGCAAGTAAAATTTTGTTCATCAATTTTCTGTAAGACAGCCAACATAATAGAAGTGTGATCCCTTTTTGAAAAGAGATGCCTCAGGAAAATACTTGGTATAAAGTGGAACGAATTTAAGAACACAGAGATAAGACAGATGAGCAAACAACAACCTGTCTCATGGGTGATTAGAAAAAGAAGATGGACATGTGATGAGAAGAAACAATCAGAGAATACTAAAACAAGAAATCAAGTGGAGCACAACAGGCCGAAGAAAAAGAGGTCGACCACGTGAAGAGGACATTGTTAAGAGAAGCCAGTTTAATGGACATAACATCCCTTGATGAAGTTGAAAGACTCACAGAGAATAGGAAAACTTGGCAAACAACTATGTGAGCCCTATGTGATGTTTAACGGCATGGGAACAATGTAAGATGTAAGATCCCAGGTAACTGGTTGCATCATTCATGGCTGTGTTGCTAGGTGCTTGATGGCAGATTAATCACTGCCTGGGACCTTGGGCAAAACCTAATAAGGGACCTTCTCTGACCTATAACAATTCCTCTCCTGATAAATGTCTTGATTCCCCTGTAGTTGTGATCTCTATTACTGTATGACTTTGTAATACGCAGGCGAAACTTAGCTGGTATGTCACTGTCAGTCTTTTACCTTCCAGCAAACTTCTTACTGACTTCTATAAATAAATATTATTTTAATTTCATAAAAACAAGTGCAGAAAAAAAAGTGCACAAAAGCTGCAGCAAAAGTTAAAAATCCCTGTTTCCATGCCAACAAGGCATATTTTAGGGTACCGTGTTAGGCCATTATTTCCAAAACCATCGGCACGTGAAAGCGTGATGTGGTCAGTATTATGCCTGGTCATATCACATCTATCTCCCCAGATTTCTCTGGTAACCCAGTTTTAGAGGCTGGGTGGACACTGGGGGCTTTCTTGTGTGGCAGTACCAGAAAAGAAAATCCCCGCTGCTAGGACCTAAACCAGGTACCGTCAGATTAGTAGATGGAGCACCTAACCACAGAAGCTGAGGTGCTTCTTAGAAAGTCAGTGTAGTTTACTTGTAGATCTAGACTCTGTGTCCATTCGATTTAGATTCATTTCTTATCTTTTTGATTAGATTTAGATTCCTTTCTTATCTTTTTTTATTAGATTTAGATTCCTTTCTTATCTTTTTTGATTAGATTTAGATTCCTTTCTTATCTTTTTTGATTAGATTTAGATTCCTTTCTTATCTTTTTGATTAGATTTAGATTCCTTTCTTATCTTTTTTGATTAGATTTAGATTCCTTTCTTATCTTTTTGATAATGGTTATAAGTGACGTGACTGTCAGATAAAAAAATTTGCCCCAGGTCTCCTAGCTTTCCAGGCCCTAGGCCTCAGCCTAATGGATAATCCGCCACTACAGATGCTCTTGTTGTTTGACAATGATGTACATTTCCTTTAATGTTAATCCCTTTCACTCACTATGTTACTGTATAAACCTGTGCAACATCAGTCTTGATCCACATTCTAGAAGAACTGTATTTGTTCTCTCCAAAACACAGACACCATGGCAGATTTTTGTCCCCTGTGTTTTGCTTGTCGTATCTGAGATAATTAGATGAGCTCGGATTACTAATCCAGTGGTACGGGTTCAGTCCCAGCAGTGGGGTTTTTTTTTCTGGTACACACCAAAAAGGCCCCGGGGTTCACCCAGCCTCTAAAACTGGGTACCGGAGAAATCTGGGAAGGTAAAGCGGCCAGGGCGTGATACTGATCACATCAGACTTTCATGTGCTGAAGGTCATGGAAAATATTCCCCAATATGCCTTAATGGCATGGAAACGGGGATTTTACCTTTACCTTTTAGATGAGGGAGTGGATTTGTAAGGATAATTCTGTTAGATATTGTATTTTGTATTTGTGTTTTGATTCTCTGATTTTTTTTTTTTTATTTTAATTAAAAGTTTGGTTTTTTTTATGGATGTCTTTAGTCAGACATTATTTTTTTGTTTGAATCCATTCTAGGCAAACTTTATCTGTCATAGTCTTCCATGAAACGTCCTCTACAGACATAAACTGTGTTGCATACAGAGATATGTGGTGGCTTTCTTTCCTTTTACCTATCAGATCACTAAAGAGATTATCTTTTTTTTTTCTTTCTTTTGTAATGAGTGGCCGAAATAACAAAATGGCAATACACATCTGGAAGATGTCTTCTCACAGAAAAAAAAAATAATCAGAACAAAAGAAAGTATTTTGGTTTTTTCAAAAACCTGCCAAATAAAACATGCAAAAGTTTCTTCTTTGTTTTATTTGTATACCTCATGCATTCTGAATATTGATATGATGAAAATAAATAGCTGGCAAAATACACGGTGTACATTTGTCTGTAATGTTTATATGTAAGAGTTACATGTTCAAAAGATGCAAGATTTTCTCTATTATATGTAAAATCACAACACTGTTCTCTCTTTCCATCTCTTTGTTATTGATGTCGATATCTGAAAAAAGAGGATGAAAGCTGAATTACCTCAGCATTTGTCTTATTGCTATAGCAAAACTTTTCCTGTAGGTTTTTTTTTTTTTTTTGTTAACACTAAAGTTTTCCATGAAAGGGGTGATTTACTGTTAAATCTGAGTTCCACTCCTTTCTCACGTGCAAGTAGTAGTAGTAGTAGCTGTAATGTTATAGTAAATAGAGGTGTATGGTGCCATTTTACAAAGCAGCAGAGAGGGAGGGAGAGAGAAAGAGAGAGTAAAATGAGAAAAAAACGAATAGAAAATATGAGAGTAAGATGAGAATGTATAAATGAAAAACATACAACATCCAATATTTTGGTGTGAGCTTTTTTTGAGGGTTACATACACAAACAAGACGACATATAACTTATCTTAGTGGCGTCCTCCTGAACAGGAAATCGTTTGCATGTTCAGGAATAAGTCACTAAGATAAGTTATGTGTTGTCTTGTTTGTTTATGTAATCCTCAAAAAAAGCTCACGCCGAAATATTGGATGTTGTATGTTTTTCATTTATACATTCTCATACATACAACATCCAATATTTTGACGTCGGCCTTTTTCAGAGATTACATACAATAAAAACACAACTCATAAATAAAAAGAGAAAAAAACTTAGCTTTGTGATATCCTCCTAGTACAGATCACAACAAATTAGCCATAAAGACGTGGAAAAAATAGGAGCGATGAATGGCTGGGGGACGACAAAGAAAAACAACTTCGACCAATCGGATGTCAGCGAGGTGTAAGTGGTGGAAGAGAGAGAACAATGGGGGGCGGGGGCGGCAGGATAGAGACCAGGAAGCTATAAATACCTTACAACTGCTAGAGAAGAAGGGGAAAAGGGCTGGGAGATAACGCTAACACTTATGAATGAATAACTGCGGCGAAATGAGTGGGGTTAAGACAAGAAAGTACAGCAGAAAGTGGGTGGAAATCTAAAGAAGTTTAAAGGAAGCTGAGCGGATGGAGGAGACAGCCAGCCTGGAAAATAAGGCGCTGTTCTGGAGCTTTCAGAGATCGTTCACTAGAAGAACAGGAGTGGGTTGCACTAGCAGAAGTGTCCCTTTTCCGCTGGTTGTGAAAGCTGTACTAGCGCTGTGATGTGGTACTAGTACAGCTGCTGCTGTAGTAACAGCAGAAATTGTGCCAGCAGCTACTGTAGTGCTGGTGGTAGTAGTTACCGCCACTGTATCAACAGCTGCATCACAACGGTTGTGGTAATGGTATTTGTCTGAACGGCGGCAGCAGTTGTAGTACTAGTACCTGCTGTTGTTGTAGCAATAGTAGTAGTGGCTGTTAGAAGATAAAATGCAAGCAAAAACTGACAGAATGGAGGTAAGCATTGATTACCGTGTTTCCTTGATAAAATACCAGGTCCGAAATAGTCGCCTGCCTCAATTAAACGCCGAGGAGGGAAAAAAAATGGAGCTGGAGGTGTGTTGTTGTACGGAGTCATGTTTCGAATAAACACATGCCTCAAATGAACACCGGGTCTGACTGTCTGTCTTTCTATGGAAAGACGTACGATCTAGGCTAATACCATTGCTGTAGAACCGTAACTGGCGTTTTGCGAATAATCACCTGCCTTGAATAGACGCCAAATCGTGACAATTTTGTGAATGGGCCGTTTACTCAATGAAATGCGGTAAATTTACTATTTCAGCTTAATAATTTCGATTCTTGTTGGCTACTTCTGGCAAAAGGAAGTGCATTTTCTTGTCTCATGACACGAACGAGGCGACAGGAATCTTCGCTTTAGACCTCATTTTAGCTTCACTGTCCGTGAGTTCCATACCCAGTTTTCCCTTTTTTTATTCCCAGAAAAAAAAAAAAGAAGAGCCTGTTAGATGTTCCTTAATGGCGGAAGACTTATGATGGTGTTACCCCTGTAGAACTGACGCTGGCATATATTGGTGTGGGCGTGGTCTCCAGCTGTGAAGTCAAAGAAACCGTCCACATTGTGCCCATAGACGGAGTTTCCCTCCACGGGTATGATACGATGCTCGTCCTGTGAAAAACAAAAAACAAGTTTCGTCGGTGTCATTGTTTGAGAGTTTACCAAGGGCCCCGTGAATTGGAATCTGTGATTTTTATTCGCACCGAGATTCGCTCAAAGTCAGGGATGGAACTACATGAGTTGAACTCTAAATTCTGCTACACTTAACGTTCCCTTTTTCCACACTCATATTCTCTCTCTACTAAGTTCTGCTCTTTCCGCACCTGTAACTTACATTTAAGAACCATCACTGTACTAGATTACAAACTCTCCACCCCAGCTACATTCAGTTATTCCACCCCCCCCCCCCCCGCTTTTTTCTCGGCTTGATTAGCTTTGTATCCCTCTCTCCCACCTCCTCTTTACTACCAGCCTACCCCCACATCCTAAGTCTTCATTTAAACATTCACAAACTCTACCACGTGCACTCCTGGACACAGATTCTTACAAGTCACAGCTAAGTGCTCCCCCTCCCCCTTTTTTACTAATTTTTCCATTCTTATTTTTTGTGAACTTATATTTTATCTCTCTATATTTCTTCGTCCTGTATGTTCTTGTATGTGCAAACCGAAACTTCACAACTGCGAGTTCGTTAATTAATACAGCTGTTCCTGCTTCTCTTTTGTTATCACAGATTCACGACAGTGGCTTCGTGAGTATTTATATATTTAGTTTTATATAGTTATACGTTTAATATTTTGGACACATTAAACGTCATGATAATTTAGAGAAGGGTACATAATGGGAAAAAGAAAGAGAAGACCAAGGCGTATATGGCTGTAAGACATCGTTGATAATCTGGAAATGGACGCATCAGCAGCAGGGCATCTTGCTCACAACCGAGAGGCCTATAGGAGGGCTGTTATGGAGGCAAAGTTCCGCAAGGTACATGCAAATGACTGACTGACTGATAGTTATACACAAAAATATTCGTGTGCCACTAAGTTAGGAATGTCCATCTCAGGACCAAGGGCCACAAATCTATTCACAAATCGAGCGGGGTTGGAGGGGGAGGGGGCTGCATATAACCAGTTATTTTCACCGAATACCAAATTATATTTCAGGGAGTTTTAGAACAAATCTGAGAGTCAGTTAGAACTAAACTTTGACGGATTATTTCCGTTGGAGAAAAAAAACTGAAACTCTTCGTTTCTTGGCTAACAATATTCATCTTAATAAGATAAATTGCATTTTCATAATATGGGTTACTTCTCGGGCTGTACATACTAAACAAAAAAAAACAACAACAAAGGCTTCCCCTATTCTAAGCTAATAATTTCTTTCCTTCTTCCTTCCTTCCTTCCTTCCTTCCTCACTCCCTTCCTTCCTTCCTCCCTCCCTTCTTTCTTTCCTTCCTTCTTCCCTCCCTTCCTTCCTCCCTCCCTCCCTTCCTTCCTTCCTTCCCAGTACAAACATTACTAAAATAGCAGCAGCGATGTGGTTTCTTAGAATGGTATTCTTTCTTCTTCTTCTTCAGCATGTCTGGAACTGCGGGCTGGTGTACTCTGCAGCCGATGCTGTGAAGATGTTGAAGCATGGCATTGTGTCGGCTTAGGAACGGGCTATGACGGCAATTTTTTTTGTCAGTCCATGAGTGCAGAAAAAGACGGGGAATCGTTCAGTAGTTCTATAGCAAACTCCATCTCCATGGGGACCATAGCGATCCCTGCCCCGTTAGTCAGACCAGGCTGGGCGCACTGTGTGAATAACGGACAGATCAAGTTGGAGGGGCGTTGCACCCAAACTTCCACTGGGGAGATGGCACATGATGATGATGACGATGACGACGACGACGACGACGACGACGATGATGATGATGATGATGATGATGATCTGGACACAGTTCTGCGTCTAAATCTAAAACATTTTGACAACATTAATTTATAGCTTTCATCGCCATCTTCATTTTTTGCTAACAGTGTCACCGCCAGCAAATTGTTCTCATTTCTTATCGCTGACAAAAATTCTCCCAGGGTTCTCCCAGCTTCAACAAAAACAAAAAAAAATAGGTACCAGGGTTAACGCTCTGGGAAGGAAGAGAAATGACGCAGCTCGCTACGGAGTTAGTGCTGACGGCGACAATAACTGGCAGTTTCTGGTCAGCTGTTAACTAGCCAGCGAAGGACTTATGGTTTGACCGTGTACAATAATGCTTGTTCACAACTCTTATCTTGTCTTGTGATATCTCCCTGTAACTGCGAGCTGGTGATATTTGCAGCCAGTGTTGTGGATGTGTTGGGCTACAGCATCGTATCGGCGTGGGACCGGGTTATGGCAGCTATTTTTTCAGTCCCGGAGTACAGCTAAAAATCAGGGGGTGTGCAATGCTTCTTCTAGCAGACTCCACCACCATGGGGACTATGGTGATTCCTGCCCTGTTAGCCAGCAAGGCCTGTTACTAGAGGTACCAACAGAGAGGTGGCACGGGATATTGGTCAGCTATGATTCGCTTACTCTACACGCTAGTATATCAGCTATGGGTCCCTGATTGCCTAATAGAACAGCGTCTTCACCTAGTATCACGATCAATATGACCAGCGTAGATCATGTCATCTTTACCTCCGCTCTGGCAGAATACTGGCAGCCCTTCACGTTCTCTCTGGTGTCTTTGTTAGCCCACTGGTTCCAGCCCAGTTTAGGATAGTGCACGGAGTCGTAGAGATTGCTCTTCTCGACCTGTTGCGTCCAAGTTCAAGAAACGTTTTCTTAAAACAAATAACATTTTTTTCCATATAAAATTTTATCGACCAGAACAAGATCTTAAGAAGAACCTTTGGGCCCATAAACAGTACCAACAGTGGAGAATAGAGAGCTAGAAAGAACACTGAACTGAACAGCTTATTTAAATCCCAAAGAATTATACATGACTTAAAACTGAGCTGACGAGCATGGGTGGGCCATGTAAAAAGAATGGAAAAAAGAGAACAGACAAACGAAAATGATGTATACGCAAGAGATGAGGACAAGACAACGGGGTAGACCAAGACAGAGATGGAAAGACAACATAGAAGAGGATATAAAAGAAATTAGTGTCATCAACTGGAGAGAGAAGATTAGGAATAGAATGAATGAATGAATGAATGAATGAATGATCTTTATTTTTAAAGGGTAAAGAATTGGGCACGCAGGCCCGTCTTACATTCTGCCCTTCAGTTCCTCTAGAGAGGAATGGAGGCGAACTTTATCTCCAGCAATGAGCCTTAATGGCTCGGAGAGCTGGAAAAAGTACAAAGTACATATCTGTAATTTCTGCTGGTCACTTCTACTGTTCGTTTCTATCTGGAATATCTGTAATTTCTGCTGGTCACTTCTACTGTTCGTTTCTATCTGGAATATCTGTAATTTCTGCTGGTCACTTCTACTGTTCGTTTCTATCTGGAATATCTGTAATTTCTGCTGGTCACTTCTACTGTTCGTTTCTATCTGGAATATCTGTAATTTCTGCTGGTCACTTCTACTGTTCGTTTCTATCTGGAATATCTGTAATTTCTGCTGGTCACTTCTACTGTTCGTTTCTATCTGGAATATCTGTAATTTCTGCTGGTCACTTCTATTGTTCGTTTCTATCTGGAATATCTGTAATTTCTTTTGCTCGTTTCCATCTGGAATATCTGTAATTTCTTTTGCTCGTTTCCATCTGGAATATCTGTAATTTCTTTTGCTCGTTTCTATCTGGAATATCTGTAATTTCTTTTGCTCGTTTCTATCTGGAATATCTGTAATTTCTTTTGCTCGTTTCTATCTGGAATATCTGTAATTTCTTTTGCTCGTTTCTATCTGGAATATCTGTAATTTCTTTTGCTCGTTTCCATCTGGAATATCTGTAATTTCGAATACTTTTCACTTTTTCCATACAAACACATGTCTGTAGGAACAGAAACATATAACATCATATATACAGACATATGTCTGTATGTGGTATGATTCTGTTCCTAATTTGGTGTATATCTGTTTCATTTTGATTGACGTTACTTTGTCTTTTAAATATCTGTGATTTGAGTGCCTGTACAACTAATGTACTCGTATTTTTAATGAAAGATACCAGCAATGACTGTTTAAAAAAAAATTCTTGTAATAAAGTGTTTGGTTTTCATACTTTGGCATGATCGAACACGGGTTATATTATATACTGTTCAAAAAAAAAAATAAACGCAACAACTACGATGTTGCAATTTAAACTGAAGTTTGCTGATCAGACAAGGGCACATTGCCTGAAACGTTCACTTAGACATCAACTTCACGTGCTGACCTGAATTGTACTCAGCAGCTGATTCTTGAGCACAGAAAAGCGACACTAGTCAAACCAGCATTTTTGACAATAACTCATGACAGGTTCACGAGAATCCTGTGAAACGTACTGAACACAAAACTCACTGACCATGTTATTGAATGCCTATAAAAGATTGACGCTCTTTGAATCAATTCATTTGAAAATTCAATGCACAAGTATGGCTCATCTCACTACAGAACAACGACTCATCATCACTGGACGTTTACAGACAGGACAGTCACAAAGTGTAGTGGCCAGATAGTTTAATGCGGTTAGAAGCACCATTAATCGCCTTTGGGGACGATTTCAAGAAACTGGCTCAGTTGCAGACCGACGGCGCAGTGGAAGACCCATAGTCACAACTCCTGCCGAAGACCGCTTCTTACGGCTGCGTCACCTCAGGAATCGATTTGCATCTGCCTCCTAAACAGTCCAGTCAATGACAGCAGCTCGTCGAGTTTCAGATCAAACGATCAGGAACTAGCTGCACGACGCTGGTCTTTGGGCTAGAAGACCCTACAGATGTCCTGTTCTTACGGACCGGCATCGCCAGAACCGACTGCAGTGGGCGAACCAGCATTGTCAATGAACCGTTGCGAATGATTGGAGAAGGGTTTGGTTTAGTGATGAATCATTCTTTCCGCTCCAGCAGACGGAGAGGAGTTTACCGGATAGTCCACCAGCGCTACGCCCAGAACTGCGTGGACGAGGCTCCTCCACATGGTGGTGGAGGTGTACTGGTGTGGGGGACGATCAACTTCACGGGAAGAAGTGACCTGGTGCAAACTGAAGGACGCCTGAATACCCAACGATACGTCACTGAAATTCTTCGTCCTCACGTCATCCAGTTCTGGCCGCATCAGGGTCGATTTCTCAGCAGGATAACTTTCGACCTCATGTAGCACAACTCACACCCAGTTCCTCACTGACAACAACGTCCAGACCATTCCGTGAACAACCATATCATCAGACATGAACCCAATTGAACACTTATGGGATGAACTCAACAGACAAGTCCGCCAGTGAGACGTGGCGCCAACCAATCTCCGACAGTTGTCTCTTGCACTGCTGGAAGAGTGGGCAGCCATCCCACAACAACAGATCCAACGGCTAATCGGATCTATGTCAAGGAGATGTCGTTCTCTGATACAGGCCAGAGGAGGCCATACACCTTACTGAAACGTAGGCCTCAGTCGCAAAGAATAAAAGTCCAAACCAAATTTAATGAACATCATTTCATTGTTAACATCTTAAAGTTTCTTCATGCCAAGATTGAAACATTAATTCCGTAAAATAAAATTTTGATACAAGTTTGAAATTTGGTGTCCATTACTACTACAGTAGTGTTGCGTTTCGTTTTTTGTTTTTGTTTTTGAACAGTAGATATATATATATATATATATATATATATATATATATATATATATATATATAGCTTGTGCTGTGGGGATCATGGAGGCACACTTGCGTAAGACATGGCCAGAACCACATGAACATCTCAGTAATCTAGCAACAGCTGGCATCCCTTGGTACTTTTGGCTTAATGCTTGCCCATGTTTCTAACCCATACAGAAGGACCGATCTAACCTTTGTATTGAACAGCTTAAGTTCTGTTGTTATGGATATTCCCTTTGTCTTTCCAGATGCTTCTCAGCTGTAGAAATACCACTTTAACTTTCTCAATTCTTGATGTAATATTCGCTTCTGTCCCACTCCCACATCCCACACCCCACACCCCCACCCCCTTTGTCTATAATGCTGCCGAGATGTGTCTATTTCTAAGCTCTTACTTTCTAAGGTGATTGAGTTTGTGTTGGTTCTAGTTATACATCAATTTACACACATACATATTTATCCGCGTACGACCACTTACATACGATGGGAAACGCCTCTTCCCGCAGTAAGTATCACGCATGCAAACAATCTCCTGTGGCGTGAGATCGCCTGTAAACGGCCAGTTGGAGTCTTGACACATTCGACGGATGACGTGTCTTTTCTGATCTCTCATTAATTTCTGAAGAAGAGTTCACGAGAGCTGAACGTAGCCATTAATTCTTAATTAGTGTGGGTCTGCAACCGTTAACAAAAGAAAAACCACTTGTTGAAGCAAGAGCATATAGATCTGTTATGTTACTGGCTCTGATGCACGAACAGAGAGTTAACTGATGCACGATTATATAATTAAATGGTGCACGAAAAGAGAGTTAACTGAAGCACGATTAGAGAACTAAATGAAGCATGATTAGAGAGTTAAATGAAGCATGATTAGAGAGTTAAATGAAGCATGATTAGACAATTAACCGAGCACGATTAGACAATTAACTGATGCACGATTAGACATCTAAATAGACGATTAGACCTGACGCACGGTTATACGAGGAAGTGCTAGAAATTAATGTCTCTTTTTTAAAACCCAGAAATAGTCTAAGAAACTTTATTATTCACGTCTGTACATTCAATTTTCTGTACATTCTCCTCTCTGTACATTTACTTCTCTGCATAATTCTCTTCATGGTCCGTTCCCTTATGGTACAAATGACAAAGTTTCGATGAGACAAAAAGTATTTGGAGATGTGGCTTACTGGAATTACGCGACTTGGTTAGTTGGGTGGTTAGATGCTCGGTTTACTAATCCGGTGATACCGGGTTCAAGTCTCAGCAGTGGGATTTTTTTTTCTGGTACCACTACATCTGGTAGTGAGATCTGTAGGACATTTTCTGGGAAGAGGAACATTGAATCACATTGTGGTAAGTGGAAAAATTGAGGGAAGAAGAGACAGAGGAAGACCTAGAGAGAGAGAGAGAGAGGTTACTGGATGAACTGTTAGTGTGGCTATGAAGAAAATCACCGGCGGATCTCAAAATCAAGTCTAAAGACAAGGAATTGTGGAAATGATCGCCTACGCCACAAGGCACGGCACTTGATTGACTGACTGACCGCTACATCAAATAGGCCCCGGGGTCCATCCAGCCTCTAAAAAAAACGGGTACAGAGGAATCTAGGAAGGTAAATTCTACCAGGTGTGGACACTGACCACATCAAACTTTCAGGTATCGATGGTCTTGGAAATGCCAGCCCTAACACCGTATCCCTAATATGTCTTAATGATATGGAAAGGGGGAATTTTACCCTGCCCTGGCCTGCCTTACCTTACTTACCTTACCTTACCTTACTCATTTTACCTTACCTTACTTTACCTTACCTTACTTACTTTACTTACCTTACTTTACTTACCTTACCTTACTTAACTTACCTTACTTACCTTACCTTACTTTACCTTACCTTACTTACTTTACTTATCTTAATTTACTTACCTTACTTACCTTACCTTACCTTACTTACCTTACCTTACCTTACCATACCTTACCTTACATTACCTTACCCTATTGGAATTGCTTTGTATTATCACCTACTCTGTTGTAATCCTGCAGATGCATGAGCTTCATGACGGGCGTAAATTGACGTTCCATCGTGCTTTACTGGTAAGATCCTGTGAGTTACGGATATGGCAGTATTTGGTCAAGGGTATCTAACCCGTGATATAACTCTAAATTATTATGTTAGAGTTAGGCCCATGCTTGTTTTCTCTGTCAAAGAGTTCGTGATTTTTCAAGTCATTCGTTGCAGGTGGAAAGTAAGTTTTGTGTTCTGGGTCTGAGGCGAAAGTTTCAGCTCAGAGAGGAGAAAGGTTTTGAATGTTGAGTGATTAGTGTAGTCCGGTCTGTGATGAGAAATGTAGTCGTGTGTAGTATGTGATAGCATGAATTCTTATAGCGCTATCTTGTAACTTGGCTAGATAGCGGCCTGGAATTATTTGTGTTGGAATATGCATGTTTCGGAGAAATCGTTACCATATATTTTCGTCTTCACCCATCACCATCATCATCACATTAATAAATCGGATGTGAGTGCCAAGGCAATGCAGTCTTAATAGATATATCCAATGTGCCAGTATGTGATCGTCCTGGGTGTCCTGTAAAGTGTATATCATTGCAGGGAGTGTTGCGTCCTCTTCTGTCTGTACATTAGTAATCGTAGTCAGCACAGTAGACAATCAGCAGCATAGACAAGCAGCAGCATAGACAAGCAGCAGCATAGAAGCAGAAGCAATACGATATAAGTCAACCAGAAGATTACACCACTCATTTATTTACTGTGCTCGGTTATAAAGCAGAAGATTTACATCACTCATTTATTTACTGTGCTCGGTTATAAAGCAGAAGATTTACACCACTCATTTATTTACTGTGCTCGGTTATAAAGCAGAAAACGCCTTCAAGGAGATGAAGTTTTGTCTTTTAGGCTGTTCTAGTATTTATCTCTGAGGGATCGGAAAATGAAAAAGCATTCTGTGTAATAAATCACTGTCATTGGGAGTGAAGGAACGAGTACCCCAGGGCTACATTGAGCCAGTTTTATTTTATTGATGCTAGGCATGGTCAGTCACCAAGGAAGTACAATGCCGACTGGAAGCCACTGAAATGTGGCTCCTTAGAAGGATGTTAAGAATACCGTGGACAACAGAGATCAAATGTGGAGGTTCTGCGCGGGGGTGGAGAGACGAGGCAAACACTAACAAAATACATTGTGACAACGGAAAAGGCAGAAGGCAAAAGAGATCGAAGTAAACAGAGAGAGAGAGAGAATGCTGGACAGACTAACAGAATGGCACGGACAGAGAACACCAGAATAGTTTATAATCATCACACGGAGCAGGTAGTTGTGGAACAGCATGATCGCCAACGCCAGTCAGCTGGGCAATAATTAAATCAAACTCTTGTCGTAAGAATAGTTTTCATCTATGTATTATCGTCTTGCAACAATACAGCAGCCATCAACTAAACAAACTCATTTTTTGTTTCCATTAGCAAAGAAAATGTTCAGAACATACACTGACAACATCTGCAGAGAATCTAACATACATAGCGAAAACTCCACGACAAAGCTGCCCAACAGCCCAACCCCAGAAAGAATGCCCATAAACCCAAAACACCCTCCAGAATACATACCCAATAGCAGGAACATAAACGAACTCCTTTTTCTGCTGACGATCAAACACTTAAAGCCACACCAGAAAAAAAAGACCTACAGCAGAACATGGATAATTTACCAAGGGCATGTAAAAGCCACAACATGAAGATCAGTGATGAAAAAACAGAAGTCATGACCACAGCGAGAGAAGAAATCCAAACAAAGATCTTCCTAAACAACCAGCCCTTGAAACAAGTGAAACATTTCAAATACCTAGCTAGCATATCATCATCCTCAGGGACAATGGAGGCTGAGATTGAGAACAGACGCAATGAAGCAAATCAGCTGATTGGACAAATGACTCCTTTACTGAAAAACAAATGCATCACAACTGAAGCATAAAGGGCACTGTACAACACAATTTTCCTCCCAACTCTATGCTGTCAATGTCAGACAGGGACACTAACAGCCAAGAACAAAGGAAAAATCATAAAGACAGAAATTAGATGTTTAAGAAGAATACTACATGTGATAAGAAGAGACCAAATAAGAAATTACACCATCAGGGGAAAGGCTGGAGAAACACCAGAATTATACTGTAACCAGAAACAGCAAGTCAAATAGTTTGGCCATGTTACACGGGTACCACCAGACAGTGTATCACAGACAACATTCACACTAAGATTTGTAAGTAAGAGAGGAAGAAGCCGCCCACGCAGGAGATGGAGAGAGGAAATTACAGAAGCACTAAATACCTCATTATGTGAGGCAAATCACTGAGCCCCAACAAGACGTCGAATTGTTCCTTCAACACCGAAAGGTATATGAGGAAGGAGACATGACAAGACAAGTCAAGAGTACTGGAGACTTGACGCTGCACACACAAAGATTGTTTGCTGTTACTGCGGCCAGTTACGCCAACCTGGTATTAGCGAATCAGTCATGAATTTCCCCAGCGAAGATGATGTTTCACAAGTTCCTTAAATGGCTTAAAATCTCCTTTACATCAAAACCGTTTTCTAAGTTCATTCACATTTTGATGCTCTATCGTTGAAACTCGGTATAAAGTGGAACGAACTCAACAACTCAGAGATAAGGCAGATGAGTGAACAACAACCTGTCTCATGGGTGATCAGAAAAAGGAGATGGACATATGACGGTCATGTGATCAGAAGAAACTATCAGAGAATCCCAAAAACAAGCTATCAAGTGGAACACAACAGGCCGAAGAAAAAGAGGTCGGTCACGACGAAACTCTAAAGAGGACATTGTTAAGAGAGGCCAGTTTACTAGACAGAAAATCCCTTGATCAGGTTGAAAAGCTCGCCGAAAACAAGAAAACTTGGCGAACTATGTGATGTATTAACGGCACGGAAAGATTATAAGATAAGATATGGGATACGATAATGAAAGAAACATAAAAAAAATAATGCTAGCGTATTTTGAGTTAGATCACTTCTGTTATGAAAATTCTTACCACAATGCTTGATGCTCTTAGGGGCTATGATTGCTGGAGGTGGCCAACTTTCGGGTTTGGTAACACGCAATTTGCCTTCATGAACGGAGTCCGCCAGTGCACTTTGGGTGATGTAGTCTTCCCTCCATTCAATGTGTGCACCGAAAACTGCACTGACTGTCTTTGCTTATCTGTTGCCTGTTTATGTAGGCTTCAAGCATTTTTCTAAAAAACGCATATAAACCGCAGCATATCTTCTTCTTCCTTTCTCCCTGGAACTGTGACCTGGTGTTATTTTGCCGTCGACGCGGCGAAGATGTTGAGGCATAGAATTGTGTCGACCTGGGGGCTAGTTAGGGCGGCTATTTTTTTTTTTTCAGTCCCTTCGTGGAGCTAGCGAGCAGTGAGTGTACAATTCTTCTTTACCATACTCGACCACCATGGAGCTATGTCGATTTTTAGCCAGCCTGGGCTTGTTACTGTGGGCACCATTGGTGAGATGGGACAGAGTCTTGATCAGTCATGGTTCGCAACCCTGACGCTATCATGTCAGTTATGGGTCGCAACCCTGACGCTATCATGTCAGTTATGGGTCGCAACCCTGACGCTATCATGTCAGTTATGGGTCGCTGATTGCCAAATGGGTTAGGGTCTTCGCTCCTCCCCTCCCCCCACAAACACAGCTTCTTCTTCTTCTTCTTCTTCTTCTTCTTCAGCTTTCCAAGTCATTAAGACCCATTTCTGCATATTAACTTCGTATCCATTCTTCTCTTTTCCAAATCTTCTCTCTCCATTTGGTGACACCAATTTCTTTTATATCCTCTTCTATGTTGTCTTTCCATCTCTGTCTTGATCTACCCTTTGTCTTGTTTCCCTTATCTCTTGTACATATATACTTTCCTTTTTTCTGTTCTCTTCTATTTTTTTCTACATGGCCCAACCAACGCAATCTGTTCAGTTTCAAGACATCTGTAATTCGTTGGGATTCAAATACCAGAACAATACAGTATAGAAGTGAAAAACCGTTTCAAAATCCTGATTGCTGTACAGGAGGATATGACACCAGATGAACTGACAACGCAAGCCAGAGATATATTAATAACAACAGCTAAAGACGTGGTTCCAGTAAAGAAAACACAAAAATGGATAGATTACAACAAGCACACTAGAACTGACAAAATAAAGTAGAGAAATGAAGACTTAATGGAAAGTGATAAACAACAACAAAGAGGAATATAAATCTTTAACAAAAGAAATACGAAGAAATATAAGAAAAGACAAAAAAGCAATACATACAAGATTGTTCTGAAAGAATAGAAGGACATCAGAAGTGTGGAAGGAATGCTTAAAGAAATGAAGACATTGACGAGAGATGTCACACCTAAGCTAAACGTAATTTGTGACGAGATGGGGAATACCTAGACAGAGACAGAGGAAATTCTAGAAGAACTGGAAAGAATATTGCAGAGGAATATATGAAACAACTAACTGTGAAAGCAGAAATCAACAGTATGAATTATTATTGGAGGAGAAAGAATCGGAACCGACAATAGAAGAAGTTTTATGGCAATACAGAATCTGAAAAATGGTAAATCACCAGGATGTGATGAGATAACAGCTGAACCTATAAAAGCAGGAGGAAAGGAGTGTGCAACAATCTATCATGCACTATGTAAAAAGATATGGCATTCAGGTATTTGACCAAAAGAATGGAAAAGAACTGTATTGAAACCACTGCCAAAAAAGGGTAACCAGAAATTATGCACAAACTACAGAACTGTTGCCCTGATTAGTCATGCCAGTAAAATTCTGCTAAAAATCGTAATGGGTAGACTTCGTAAGAAAATAGAAGAAGAAGTCAATATGGTCCAAGCTGGTTTTAGGCAAGGAAGAGGATCAAGAGATCATATATTCAATATAAGATTAATAATAGAGAAATGCAGAGAGTTTAATGTGAATCTATATTAATCTTTTATAGACTATTCAAAAGCATTTGATTGTGTACAACACCAGAAACTCTGGGAAATAAATGAAAAAATGGGATTTCCAACACATTTGATATAATTAACATCACTGCTGTATCTAGACCAACAGGCAGCAGTAAGAATAAATGGTGAAACAACAACCTGGTTTGACATAAAGCAAGGGATCCGTCAGGGGTGCATATTGTCGCCTTACTTATTTAACTTGTATACTGAAAATATAATGAAGAATGTTAGAGAAGACGTAGACAAAGAATATTATGATGCCATAACAATTGGAGGTTATGAAATACCAGAAATTATATATGCTGATGACACAGTATTACTGTCCACAACACAAAAAAGGAATGGAAAAACTAATTATGTTAGTCCATAAGAACAGCGAAGAGCAAACCCTCTATCTTAATGCAAAGAAAACTAAAGTGATGACAACTGACAAAACAAATAAGGCAGCTGAAATATATATCTTGGAGGAAAAGTTGGAAGAAGCTGAGAGTTTTGAATATCTTGGATCACTGCTAACTGATAATGGAGATACAATGAGGGAAATTAAAAGGAGGACATCTATTGCTCTTCAGAAAGTAAAACTAAAGTAGCTGTGGAGAGGAACAGACAGAACTACAAAAATAAGACTTTTAAGGACATGCATCTTTCCCATCGCAACATATGCCTGTGAGACGTGGACACTTAACAAAACAGCTGTGAAACACATAAATGCCTTTGAATGTTTAATGCTACAGAAGAGTTCTTCAGATATCATGGACACAAAGAATAACAAATATATCCATACTACAAGAACTTAATATTGAAGAAGGTTGGCTAGTAAAAAGCATTAAACAAAGAAAACAAAAATATTTTGGACACATTAAACGTCATGATAATCTAAAGAAGACCGTCTTTAAAGGGCACATAATAGGAAAAAGAAAGAGAGGAAGACCAAGGCGAAGATGGATGAAAGACATCGTTGATGATCTGCAAATGGATACATCAGCAGCTGGGCATCTTGCTCAAAACCGAGTGGCCTACAGGTGTGCTGATAGGGAGGCAAAGTTCCGCAAGGGACATGCAAATGAATGAATGAATGAGTGAATGAATGAATGGAATTTAAATAAGCTGTTCAGTTCAGTGTTCTTTCTAGCTTTCCGTTCTCCACTGTTGGTATCCTTTATCGGCCCAAAGATTCTTCTTAAGATCTTGTTCTCAAAGATTTGCAATTATTGTTCATCTTTCTTTGGTGTACTCCACGTTTTTGATCCATTCATGATAGCTGGTCTTATTTTAGTTTTGCAGATTGTTATTTTGGTGTTTTGGGACAGAATTTTGGATTTTAACAGATATTGCAAGGCAGAATATATTTTATTCCCTATCTGTATTCAGCTTTTAATTTCCTCACTTACTATGTTGCTTCTGTTGAAAGACGTGCCTAGAGTTTTGTATATTTCTGCTTTCCTAAAGATCATATCTCCAACATTTATATAATCTGGATCATTCTGTCTCTGATGTCTTGATATCTTCATTATTCTGTCTTATCTTGGTTAATGGTCAGACCCACTTTTAGTGCCACATCTCTCATGCGTATGTTGGTACAAGTATTAGTGATTTCTTGCATAGTTTCCCCCCACTAGATCGATGTCGTCAGCGTATCCTAGTATTTTAGCTTGTATTTCTGTACTGCTTTGTACTTTCACTCTTCTGATTGCCTTTAAAAATACGGTAATATAATAAAAAATATACATACAGTTCACGCAATCTGTCCTTCGCTGGTGTTGTGTTCTCATCATAGTGAAAAGGGTTGATGAAAGTACTTGTATGTATTGTCAGTGTCGAAAAGGTATAAACAAAGCATTTCAGATGTGAAGCAGACATCCTTCAGTGTTGAAAGAAGGACAGCAATGTTATTTATACTTCTAGTATTTTTTATATTTTTCAGTTTACCCATACAACATTTTCTTCACAAAACCTTGTTCTTACTCATTTAATGTTTTCTTCACAAAACCTTGTTCTTGCTTATATAACGTTTTCTTCACAAAATCTTGTTCCTGCTCATATAGCATTTTCTTCACAAAACCTTGTTCTTGCTCATATAACATTTTATTCGCAAAACCTTGTTCTTGATCTTATAACGTTTTATTCACAAAACCTTGTTCTTGCTCTTATAACGTTTTATTCACAAAACCTTGTTCTTGCTCTTATAACGTTTTATTCACAAAACCTTGTTCTTGCTCTTATAACGTTTTATTCACAAAACCTTACACTTGCATGAACTCTAGTTGGCACTGTGCTCCCTTGATGCCATGGCAACGATCGACGGGGGTGAAGACGCTGTCTAACGCAATCAGCGACCCATAGCTGACCAAGACCCTGTCATGTTAACGTCAGTTTTAGCGAACCATAGCTGACCAAGACCCTGTCATGTTAACGTCAGTATTAGCGAACCATAGCTGACCAAGACCCTGTCTCACCTCTCCGTTGGTACCCCCAGTAACAGGCCTAGCCTGGCTAACGGGGCAGGGATCGCCATAGTTTCCATGGTGGGGGAGTCTACTAAAGAAGCACTGCACACCCCCCTGCTTTTTAGCCGTACTCCAGGACTGAAAAAGTAGCTGCCATAACCCGCTCCCACGCCGATACGATGCCGTGCCTCAACACCTCTACAGCATCGGCCGCAAAGAACACCAGCTCGCAGTTACAGGGAGATTGCAAGACAAGACATAATGATAGACTGGGATTTTTTTTTTCCTTTTTATGGTGGTCTGTTAAAACGTAAAATGCCTCCAATAAAAGTTTTTCTCATTGGGTTCCACTACCTTCAACATTTTATAATTGTTTCAGTTTTTTTCCCAGAATATTGGCATTTATTGTATATTATCATCACATGTCATGCCGGGCAGCCATACTGCATCACAAATCTCTTGACATTTCAGAGTAAATGTTGATAGTTTCTTTTCATGTCCCAGTGTCAGGATTTCTAACATCTGCAACCTCGGTCGTCCTCGGTCTTTCTTGCCTCCAGCTTTTCCCCATTGTTATGATGTTTTCCAGTTTCTCTCTTCTCATCACATGCCCAAAAAATGACGATTGCCATTTTTTATCTTTGTTATTATACTACGTTTTTTCATTAGCTTATCCCAAACACTGCTCATTAGTTATCTTTATTAGTTTTACTTTGACTGAAAATACAGTGAGGAATGTTAGAGAAGATGTAGACAAGGAATATTATGATGTCATAACAAATGGAGGTTATGAAATACCAGAGATTAGATACGCTGATGACACAGTATTACTGTCCACAACACACACACAAAAAAAGGAATGGAAAAATTAATTATGTCAGTCCGTAAGAACAGTGAAGTGCAAAGAAAACTAAATTGATGACAACTGACAAAACAAATAATGCAGCTGAAATATGTATTAATGAGGAAAAACTGGAGGAGGTAAAGAGTTTTGAATATCTTGAATCATTACTAACTAATAATGGAGATAAAATGAGGGAAATTAAAAAGGAGGACATCTATCGCTCTTCAAAAAAATAAAACAACAAAATAAGCTGTGGAGAGGAACAGACAGAAATAAGATTTTTAAGGGCATGCATCTTTCTCATCACAACATATGCATGTGAGACCTGGACATTTAACAAAACAGCTGAGAAACACATAATTGCCTTTGAATGTAAATGCTACAGAAGAGTTCTTCAAATATCACGGACACAAAAAAGAACAAATTTATCCTTACTACAAGAACTTAATATTGAAGAAGGCTGGCTAGTAAAGAGGATTAAAGAGAGAAAACTTAAATATTTTGGACACATTAAACGTCATGAGAATTTAGAGAAGACCGTCTTGGAAGGCTACATAATAGGAAAAAGAAAGAGAGGAAGACCAAGGTGAAGATGATTACAAGACATCGTTGATGATCTGCAAATGCATGCGTCAGCAGCAGCGCATCTTTGTTACAACCGAGAGACCTACAGAAGAGCTGTTAGTGAGGCAAAATTCCACAAGAGAGACATGCAAATGACTGATTGATTGACTGAATCCAAGATTGTCTGATAAAAGATTTCTTGTTTTTAATTCTAGTGTGTACATGTACTTGCATGTTTGTGTATGCACATCCTGGAAATCTAAGCAAATTTTTTTCCAAAAATGATCAGTAATTTGAAATACGTTTATTTATTAATCAATGACAAAGATGCATGAACAACATCAAGATATGGATATGAACTAACTTGGCGGAGTGCACTACAAGGGCAAGAGATGATGATGATAATTAATCAGTTAATTCTGAACACATTCATAACTTATAAAAAATTTTATTTTTAATCATGACAAATCATAAACACAAATAATTTCTACATTTTACTTTTGACTACACGTTCTGTAAACTCAGTTTCAGAAATATCAGTCTCAAAATACATCTTCAGAAGTATTGCCCACTGTGAAAAAACATTTTTTTAATTAAAAGGAAAAAAAAAGATATGTTGTTAACTACTAGGGCCAACGAATGAGCTCCTCGGAGTTGGCATCCCTGATGCTCGGTTGGTTTCTTTGCGAATTTCCATAACGTTTTCTGTTTTTTTCCCATCTAGATAAGTCCCAGGATAAGGCTGTTAGCCTTATGCCCAACTCCCGATACATATGTATGATATGTTGGTCACGTGATGAGAAGAAATGATCAGAGAATACCAAAACAAGCTATCAAGTGGAACATAACAGGCCGAAGAAAAAGAGGCAGACCGCGTGAAAATGTAGAGAGGACATTGTTAAGACACGCCAAAGTAATAGCCATAAAATCCCTTGATGAGGTTGAAAAGCTCGCCAAAACCAGGAGACTTTGGCGAACTACCTTGCGAGCCTTATGTGACGTTTAACAGGAAGGATATAATAGGTTAACCATTAGAATTCTAATTCAGCACTCGAGTGCTGGGTTGATCATGCTACACCTGCAGCCCCATCGCCCTGACAAAGTCTGCCATTTTCCCCAGGCTCAAGTGAGAGCCCCAGTTGCTTTTCTCTCAGTTCCTCACCCTGGGGACCAGATCTCTGCTCACACCAGAACAAGACTCCATTTATCAGCTGCAGAGACACCAGCAAACTGCACATTTTAAAAAAAAATCTCAGAATGGGACTCTGCAGACTCTTGAGCTACATCTGGCTTTGGTACCCAGACACTAGAGTATTAACTAGGTATTAACCCATATATGATCAGCTACATATAATGGCCACTCAGTGCTTAAAACAATCATTCAACATTCCAAAACCCTCTGAAATAATTAATTTCAAATCTTATTTTATGTTTTATATACTTCCCGTGCCGTTAAACGTCACATAGGACTCGCAAGGTAGTTCGCCAGTTTTTTCTGTCTTTGGCGAGTCTTTCAATCTCATCAAGAAATTTTATGCCTGTTAATTTGGCCAAATAATTCCAAATATTACTGATAAAAAATAGAAATAAACATATTATTTTGCGTGTGTGCAACCCAACAATGTGTGATCATTAACTACTCGTACACATTTTATACAAAATTAAAAGAAAAGTTGTACTGTGGTGGCGTAGTGGTTAGTGCACTTGCCTACTGAGCAGAAAGCCCATAGTTTGATTTTGCACTAATGCGAAAAAAGAAGAAGAAGAAGAAGAAGATTTTGCACTGGGGTGGAATATTTTTGGATCGACCAGAACCGGGGGTCAACCCTAAGAAAACAAAAGACAGCCAGGACAGCCGCCAGCATCCTCAACTCAGGCCCTGCAGCTGGCTTAGAAATGTGAAGGCATACACTCCTCCTATGGCATGCAAATGCCGCTGGACACTGTTTTTAGAATACAGAGAAGCGAATTATTTAAAATTGTTTTAAATCAAAGGAAATGGAAAATATTGCAAAGAGTAATTTGCAAGGTATATTTCACAGCCCTTATATAGATTAATACCAACAGCTTATGGAATAATGGATTAATGCTGTTTCACTTTGGTTTCTTTTGACAAAAGTGCATGAATTTAACATATAAAACTTCTGTTACTTTCTCCTTATGCAATCACTTATTTCAGTAACTGCTTTCATTTGATTTCTCCTTTGACTCTTTACATGTTTTCAAAATGTAGAGAGTTCACATCGACACTTAGAGATGAGAACAACTGTGAAATTAATAACATAAAAATGACATGATAAAAATATAAAATATGTTTTTAATTCATTAATATAATGACGATGATGTTACGCAGTTACTGAAGACAGAACTTTCTCATCCATTATGTGTTCTGATGTGGGCCACATGATGAGAAGAAACAATAAAAAAAAAACAAGCCATCAAATGGGAAACATCTGGAAAAAAAAGAAAGAGAGGCTGACCTTGAGAGACCCTAAAGAGAACACCAACCAGAGAGATGACTGGCATCAAATCCTCTTACGAGATTGAGAAGCTTATTGAGAACAAAGACTCATGGCAAGACACACTGCGAGCCCTGTGTGACATGTGATGGAACAGGAAGAACGTAAGATGTGTCTTGATAGGCACTGGGGATCATTTGTTCCCATTCTGTACCATCTTTAATATCGCTAGTCACTTTGGTTGCCTCTTTCTTTATGTACTAAATGGTAAACCATTTACACGCTTTTCTCCTGACCTCTCACTCCTTCCAGTGATTCTCAGGTTTTCAAACTTGAGCATTCTAATGACACGTCCAAAGAATTCTGATTGTCTTTTCTTGCTTACGTAAGATTTGATGAAGTTTAATTTTGACTAAGTAACGAAAATACAGTAAAATCCTATTATAACGGACCCCATTTATAAAGGAGTCTTAGTAATAGCAGACCTGGTCTACAGGTCTCAGCTGCACTGCTATATATATTTTATCCTGGATATAGTGGACTTTGGATATAACTGACTAGTTTGCACATCCCCTTGAAGCCTGTTATAATGAGATTTTACTGTATGTGAGTGGCTGAATGATTGTATATTTATAACACCAAGTCAGACAATAATGAGCTGATTTAGTTAGTGTTGTGTAAAGCGATGCGTGATGTCAATAACAGTAACATTATGTTGATTCTATGAAGAAGCCTGACTTGCTGTCTGTGGTATAACTGTAGATTGAAAGTCTTGTGCAGAGTTTCCTGAATTTGAGTTGCCCAAGTTAATTGCTTTGGGAGATGATGATGTTGATGATGATGATGATGATGCAGATGAAGACACGTGAGATAATCCTTCTGTTGTAATGGTCACAGTATTATCTTTTGCTGAACTGCTTGGAATGGTGGATGACATTGGCGAGCTTAGACTCGCAGTTATAATCTCCTTGGTAGAGGGAATTCCAGAGTCTCTCACCGCTACTGCATAAGATGTCGCTGCTGCTGCAGCAGTGGTGGCTGACAATGCCACTGTGACTGACATCTTCCTTGCTGCCCTCATTTCTGTGACGGAGGTGGCATGAGATTTGCCACAAACATGATGATGATTCTCCCAGTCTTTGTGCTGACAAAATGAGCCACAATAACGAGCCACATTACAACCACTGCAGGTCTCACTGGCTTTACGTCCACAATTCCAGCAACTCTTAAAAAAAAAAAACCAGGAAAGTTAAAAAAAACTATACTCAAACTGTACACTTGTAACTGATAAACAGTTACTTTCATGCTAATAAATATAATTTCATGCTATGAATAAAATCTTATTAAAATGATGCAGTGCACAACAAAAAAGTTGTCAAACACAATTACGAGTATAAAAATTGTATGCATTTTTAAAAAGATTCTTAAACCTGGTTTTACACTGGGCATAAGTCATGGAAAAAAATGTTGTCACGGCTGATATAATGTTAAATTAACCACATAATGTCAGCCTTTCAGTCATTTTCTTCATGTAGGATAATAAGCTCTTATTTTGACTATATTAACAATTCTGTCTATAAGCAGAAGTGAAGAAGAAATAGAAAATTGAATATAAGTGGCCATTTTTATTTTCCAGAGATCTTCTGTCACTATGTTAAGCCTTTCTTCTTCTTCTTCGTTCGCTTCTACCACCAAGACCGCCCTGTGATCCTACTGAGTTTACGCCTGTGGTCCTCGTTAAGTCCCGTGGTTCCCCCGTGTGGACCACACGAGATCCCCGATAGGACCACAGAAGGTTCAGAGTATCACAGGGCTTGAGCCTGAATTTTTGGTGGGTCTCAGAAGCGGGATTGCGTGACACCGTGGTTTTCGTTGCACCAGTTTAGTCTAGATGTTAAGCCTTTAAGTTAAGCCTTTAAGTCAAGCCTTTAAGTTAAGACTTTAAGTTAAGCCTTTGTGTTGATTTTATTTTGAAATGAGCATATAAACATATATCGTGAGCTTTGCTGAGCATGAATCTACAGGTAAAACTGATTTATTAAATTAAAATATTTTTTGTAAAATCAAGATTACCATTTTTAATTTGTCTTTAAATCAAAGTTACTGCTTTTAACCAAATATCTGCATTAGGTCAAGACTCTGTTACAGTTTTTAGTATGGAAAAAAAAAGTTAAAAGGTAAAGTCTCCGTTTCCATGCCATTAAGGCATATTTAGGAATATGGTGTTAGGCCCGTATTTCCAAGATCTTTTTGCACATGAAAAGTGTGATTAGTCAATCACGTTTGGCCACATTTACCTTCCCAGATTTCTCTGGTACCCATTTTTAGAGGCTGGGCAGATCCCCGGTGCCTTTTTGGTGTGGAGTTACCAGAAAAAAAATCCACTTCTTGGACCTGAAACTATTACCACTGGATTAGTAAATGAGGACCTAACCATTCAGCTAACCAGGCCACCTCATGTAAAGTTATTTCAAATAAGTTCCACAATTTTCTATAACTAGCAAGAAATTGAAGTGGGTGCCTTATTGTGGCATGACAACTTGCATATCCTGACCACCCCCAGAGTTATTAAAAGCAGGAGTTATACTCCTGGCAGGTCCAACCAAGCAGGAAAGGTCTGCATGGATAGGAGTCACACGAAACTTGCACCCTGATCCTCCAAGTTGGGGGGTTGGAGCTTAGGCCCAACAACCCCATCTCCATAAAAAAGATTAGTGTTACGAAACAGATAGAAAAGCCTCTAAACTGGACAGATAAAATTGGATTATGATCTTGGCACATTAAAAATATTATGAGATTTGGAACATGGAATATAAGAAGTTTATACAGACAAGGGGCAGCTAAAGAATTAACAGATGAACTAAGTAGGCATGATATGAACATTACAGCATTACAGAAAATCAGATGGCTTGGAGAAGAAAAGAAAAATATAACAATGATTAATGTGCATGCACCAACAGTTGATGCAGAGGCTGAAATCAAAGAATAATTTTACATGTTACAGAAAGTAATAGAAAAGACCTAGAAACACGATATACTGATAATACTAGGAGATTTCAATGCAAAGATGGGTAGGAAGAATTGCACAGACACATCACAGAAAAAAAAAGTCTGCATGAAACATCTAATAGATGGAGACTAATAAATATGGCAGAAGTTTATGGAATGAAAATAAGCAGCACATGTTTTCATAAACAAATATGGAAATCAGCTGATAAACTAACATGCAACCAGATAGATCATGTTTTAATTGATGCCAAGCATACAACAAACATACCTCAAATCAGAAGTTACATAGGGGCTGAATGCAGCAGCCACCCCCAAGAAAAATATAAGAATTATATTAATATCTTGTTGCAGCTAAATTAAAGTTGAGACTGAAGAAAACTTTTTTTATAGTAAATTAAATTAAATAAAAGCTCAATAATAAATAGAGGTGCTTTGAAAAGAGAAGAAAAATTCAGAAAAGAGCTAAACCATAAGATAAAAAAACAAGATGGAATGAAGAAAATAAAAGCATTGATGACAGATGGGAAGATATAAAAATCATTATAAAGAACACAATAGAAGAATGCCTGGGAGTCAAGAACATAAATAAAAGAAAGAACTGTTCAATGAAGTCTGCAGGGAGGCAGTCATAAAGAAAAGAACAGCAAGACAGATATGGCTGAATGACATGAACCACAAAACAAATGAGGAAAAGTGCCACACACAATGTAAAAAAACTGAAAAAGTTATTTGTCAACAAAAATGACAATATATGAAAGATATGGTAAGCGAGATGCAGACATGCCATCAAAATAAGAAAAGCAGGGAATTCTATAAAGAATTCCAAACAGTAAAGCAAGGGTATAAACAACCTCTGCAGAGCTTGAAGGATATTAATGGAAACATGATAAATAATGAAGAGAAAATCTGTACCAGATAGAAAGAATATTTTAAAAAACTACTAAACTGTGAAGATCCTATAAGCACATTACCATGCGAAGAAATACAGACTTGTGAACCTGAAAAAAAGGAACCAGACTTAGAAGAAGTCATCTACAGTATCATGTTTCTATGAAACAACAAAGCAACCGGTTCAGATGGAATTGCTGCAGAACTGATTAAGGAAGGAGGTCTAAATCTACATGAACAGATACGTGCACTATTACAACAAATATGGAGAGAAGAAAAACTCCCTAGTGGATGGAGGGAATCGTTACTGATCCCAGTATTAAATAGAGGTGATAAGAGCAAGTGTGAAAACTACAGAGGAATATCTTTACTACAAACAAGCTACAAAAAAACTATCTATTATACTTTTAAATAGATTAAAATCATACAGCGAGAACATACTGGGAGACTATCATGCAGGTTTTAGGAAGAATAGATCAACTGTAGATCAAATATTTCATCAACGTCAAAGAGCAGAAAAGTACTAAGAATATTGAAAAGAAGTACACAATATCTTCACTGACTTTTTAAAAAGCTTATGACAGCATAGATAGGAATGGCTTATGGAAAATTATGAAAGAGTTTGAGATACCCAATTAATTAATCAATTTGACCAGAATATGTATGGAGGATACACAATATATAGTAATATATAAAGAAAGAAAGTCAGAACCCTTCTATATAAGAACTGGTTTAAAACAAGGTGATACATTATCTCCATTACTGTTCAACCTATTACTAGAAAAGGTAATCAGAAAAGTGAAAGGAGAAAGCAGTACAGAAGAACAAGCTGAAATACTAGGATATGCTGATAACATCAACCTAGTGGGGGAAACTATGCAAGAAGTCATCAATACCTGCATATACCTGAGAGATGTAGCACTAAAAGTGAGTCTGACCATTATCCAAGATAAGACAGAGTAATGAAGATATCAAGAGACCAGAGGCAGAATGATACAGATTATATAAATGTTAGAGAAACGATCATTAGGAAAAGCAGAAACATACAAATATCTAGGCACAACCTTCAACAGAACCAACACAGTAAGCTAGGAAATTAAAAGCAGAGTACAGATAGAGAATAAAATATACTTTGATCTGTTAAAATCCAAAATCCTGTCCCAAAACACCAAAATAACAATCTACAAACTATAATAAGACCAGCCATCATGTATGGATCAGAAACATGGAATACAACAAAGAAAGATGAACAACAATTGCAGATCTTTGAGAACAAGATCCTAAGAAGAATCTCTGGGCCTATAAAGGATACCAACCGTGGAGAATGGAGAGCTAGAAAGAACACTGAACTGAACAGTTTATTTAAACCCAACGAATTGTAAATGTCTTGAAAAACTACGCTGGTTGGGCCATGTAGAAAGAATGGAAGAGAACAGACAAATGAAAATGATGTATGTACAAGAGATGAAGGAAACAAAAGCAAGAGGTAGACCAAGACAGAGATGGAAAGACAACATAGAAGAGTATATAAAAGAAATTGGTGCCACCAACTGGAGAGATAAAATTAGGAATAGAGAGGAATGGAGGCAAACTTTATCTGCACAAATGAGCCTTAATGGCTTGGAAAGCTGAGGAAGAAGCAAGAAATTGAAAAAAACAAAAAAACTGTATGAGCCAGAATTTACCTCAGATGATTCTTCCTGAACATTTAGTGAATGTAGAATATCCTTGTGTGCCTTCTTCCTGATCTCTGAAATCTCTCTCTCCATTTTCACTCTTTCTGCTGCGACCAGGTCAACAGCTTTCTGGTTGGCAACTGAGACAGCTTTCTGCAGCTCCAGCATGGCCTGTCTTCTGACATCATTCACCACATCTTCTGCTAGGGAGGAGAATTGCATGAAATTTTGTTACTGACTTTTTGTGGTCATCATCATCATCATCATCATCATCATCATCATGTGCCATCTAGTTTTCCAGTCTGGAATAAAGTTCTAACATTCCACGTTGCTATTTTGAACTTGTTAGTTTTGCCACCAGTAGCTTGATGACGATTCGGCCTCACTCGTAGCTCGTGAGCTGCCCTACCAGACGAGGGTGTTCCAGAGGAACATCCATTAACGTTGTTCATGACAAATCTATTACTCTGACTAAGCATACTTGTTCTTGGGAGCTACAACAGTGGTTTCCCGTTGCCTTCTGTCGGTTTGTGTACGGACTCTCCGCTAGCCTTTGGACTCCTTGTCCTACCCACAAGGTAGCGGGAGCGAGAGGTTTTAAGGCGCCTCTTACCCGCCTGGTACTCCTTTCACTGAGCACATGAGGCACCTCTTAGGAGTTTTATGACTAGTTAAGGGAAATGATTTCAAGCATAAAATATGTAATGAGTCATGATATGTAATAAGGGAATGTAAGAAAGGGCAGACAAACTGATTAGACGACCTAAGGAGCACAAAATGGAGAAGCAAGACCATCAGCATATATCAGTACAGCAATTACAGAATGAAAAAATAGCAAAAACTGACTCAACATTTTCAAATAATGCTTCATCTTCTGTGTATAGTTTCATACACTTTGACATGTGAACGGGGAGAAGGGATTGCCTCTGTGAATTTCATCATAAGCAGGAGTTATTTATGTACGATTCACAGTTTTCCATCCCTGTTCTTTTTCTCGTGGCCAGATTTTTGGGATCTTAGGTCTTTGTTGAGAGTGCAAGATGTGTTCATGTTTCTAGATACCAATTTGGCATATGCAGAGTGGGGTTTGGAGGACCGGCTAGCGTAGTGGTTAGAGCACTTGTCTAGCAATCAAATGATCGAGGGTTCGAATCACCAGGTGCGGGATTTTTTTTCTGACCAATGCGGCCCCGAGGTCGACCATTCATTCATTCATTTGCGTGTTCCTTGTGGAACTTTGCCTCCCAAACAGCACTCCTTAGGCCTCTCGGTTGTGAGCAAGATGGCCTGCTGCTGCTGCTGCATCCATTTGCAGATCGTCAACGATGTCTTGCAGCCATCTTCGTTTTGGTCTTCCTCTTTTTCTTTTTCCCATTATGTATCCTTCCAATATGGTCTTCTCTAAATTATCATGACGTTTAATGTGTCCAAAATATTTAAGTTTTCTCTCTTTAATCTTCTTTACTAACCAGCCTTCTTCAATATTAAGTTTTGTAGTATGGATATATTTGTTCTTTTTTTGTGTCCACGATATTTGGAGAACTTTTCTGTAGCATTTACATTCAAAGCATTTATGTGTTTCTCAGCTGTTTTGTTAAGTGTCCAGGTCATATGTTGCGATGGGAAAGATGCACGCCCTTAAAAATCATCTGATTTCAATATTGATACTGTACATAATGGGAAAAAAGAAAGAAAGGAAGACCAAGACGAAGATGGCTGCAAGACTGTCTTCTCTACATGCTCATGACGTTTAATGTGTTCAAAATATTTAAAGTTTTCTCTTTTGAATCCTCTTTCCTAGCCAAACTTCTTCAATATTAAGTTATTGTAGTATGGATATATGTGTTCTTTTACTCAATCCACTATGATCCATATTGGCTGATATTCTATATTTATAGAGACAGTTTTCTTGCTGTGGTGAGTACTTATTTTTACAGCTGAATTGACTTGGGTGAGTGCTGCAAGAACAGACGTGCATAGCTTCAGTTGACCAGCATTGTTGCTGCTGATTTGACACCACCAGCGCACTCTTGCAAATGCTGAAGAAGATGAAGTGGCAGTCACGGAGGACAATATCTCACCCATGAGATATTAATGTCTTAGATGCTACATTTCCAAACCATCACAGGGTTGGCTATTGTGAATGTAAGCTCACAGGTGAAGAAAGATAAGAAATATTTCTGCTATTGACAACTCATTAGTTCTGTGTCATATCCTTGTTTATATTTTGATAGAGATAGTTAAATGGGTTATTTGACTAAAGCAACTTGTACTGAAAGCAAGGATTTGACTGGGACCAGTAAAAAGAAAGATAGACATTCAACTAGGGTCAGCTACATTAGAAGCTGGGCCTTATAATTATGCTCCTTGAGCATGGAGTAAATCAGTCAATAGTGAACTGCTTTCTAAGGGAAAAAAGGCTGTAAGCTGAAAACCACTCGTTAGGATATGTCCACATGCAAGGTAATGAACATCAGAGAACACTGGACATGCACATGTCAATGCATGAAGGGCCAGGCAGATATTCAAAAGCCCTTGTAGAATTCAACAACAGTTAAAAATGAATACAAAATAAAATCAGTTAAAACATCTTTAAAAAAACAGTCAAAGAAAGTCACCTGCTCTCCTCCTGACCTCACTCACTCTGTCTTCCGTCTGCCGGAGAGTGTAGGCCATCATATCTCTGGTGCATTTCTTAACATCAGCATCGATACTTCCTGGCTGTCTTTGGGCCCACAAGGACACTTCTTCTCGGTCTCTAACACTTCTTTCATGCAAGACTGACATTGCTCGCTTGGTTTTCTCAACCATTCCAATAATACAGTTCAGCATCTGTAGAACACATTAACGCTAACAATACAAAACAGAATAATAAAGTTTATGAACCAAGCAATACAAAAAGTATCATTAAAAACATTAAATGCATACAAGGAACAAATGATGAATATTTTATTTCATATTTTAAACTATTAAGAAGGAACCATTTGCAAAAAATTTCCATAGATACCACTGAAAAAGAATTAATGGAGATCCATAAAGCTCTAAAGAGGACAAAGTTAAGAGAAGCCAGTTTAGTGGACATAAAATCCCTTGATGAGGTTGAAAGACTCGCTGAGAACAGGAAAACTTGGCAAACAACTATGCGAGCCCTATGTAATGTTTAACGGCACGGGAAGGATGTAAGATGTAAGATAACATTTTTGTCGATAAAGTCTTGTCTTGTCTCTTTCCTCATATACCTTCCATTGTTGCGGTGACAAATTAACGTCTTGACAGAGCTCGGTCATTTGCTTAATAATATAACGGCATATTCAAGGTTTCCGAAGTTTCCTCCTTTTACCCCTTGCATGGGTGGCCTCCCCCTCTGTTTCCTGCGGTTCTTAGCATGAATGTTTTCTCTGGTAGTAGTTATGTAACCTGGAGAAACCATTTCACTTGTAGTTTTTTGATGTAATGTAATACTGGTGTTACTCCAGAAACATGTAAGTTTTCTAAAGAACAATGCCCCCAGTGTTAAGTCCTGCATCTTCACTGCCAGTTTTTTCCCTTTTTTTATTCTTTTCTAATTTTCTTCTGTAACTGCCTTATTTCACTTTTCTCCATGGATTCAGCAGAAGAATATCCTCACTGTATTATCTGTAGGATTTTCTTACTCTGTGACTCGCTCAACTAATCCCACGTCTAGAATGATCTTGTGGTATATTAGCCTCAGGTCATGGCATATCCACATTGTGACATTAGCATGGCTACTTCATGTCACTGAATTCTTCACTGCGTGCTACTGGTACACCCATCTTATGTGGTTTGGTATGCCATATCTTGTCCACTGATTTATCCATGTGTCTTGTTCCACATTCATAACTCCACCTTGTTTCCCTTTCATAACTCCAGCTTGTTTCCCTTTCATAACTCCTACTTGTTCCACTTTCATAACTCCACCTTGTTTCCCTTTCATAACTCCTACTTGTTCCACTTTCATAACTCCACCTTGTTTCCCTTTCATAACTCCTACTTGTTCCACTTTCATAACTCCACCTTGTTTCCCTTTCATAACTCCTACTTGTTCCACTTTCATAACTCCACCTTGTTTCCCTTTCATAACTCCTACTTGTTCCACTTTCATAACTCCACCTTGTTTCCCTTTCATAACTCCTACCTGTTCCACTTTCATAACTCCACCTTGTTTCCCTTTCAAACAAAGGACATGCAAATGAATGAATAAAAAGACCATCAGGCAGAATCCAGGGCAATAACAGCTTCATTTGCTGGTTTCTGTTACTTGGATATCATTTAGTCCCTTGTGTACATCTCGAAAGTTATGTGACATTTACAAAATATAATTTGACACATATAGCTGTGGGGCTGCTGCAGGGGAGCCTGGACAAGAATGTGGACTTTATCTTTCTCATCAAATTTCTGATTTAACACGACCAAGAACTTGAACACCAAAGAAGAAGAAGAAGAAGCTAGATAAATGTATTAAATTAATACACAGGACTAAAAAAAAGAGGTCGACCACGTGAAACGCTAAAGAGGACATTGTTAATTAAGAGAGGCCAAATTAGTAGACATAAAATCCTTTGATGAGCTTGAAAAGCTCGCCGCAAACAGGAAAACTTGCAGAACTACCATGCGAGCCCCATGTCATGTTTAACGGCACGGGAAGGATGTAAGGTATAAGGGATAACTACTGCATTTGATTTTTATATGGACAGTAATTGTTGTTCGTCCATCGTCTTCGATGATGACCATAGATTCATCTTAGTCAATGTTAGGAGAGGTGTGTCCGTGCGTGACCAACTAGCCCTATGCGAGCTCTAAAAGTTTTGCCACACACGGAACATGTATGTCCAGATTCAGTTGTGGGTGCTTGTGCTGCCTTGGCGTTTCGTACTGCGCGTTTGTGCTGGGCACTTTCAGTTCTTGAGAGCTCTCTGAGCACCCAGGGTGGTTAAAGCCCTCCATGATGGGGGGACTTGTGTCTATCCCGAAAGCTTTGAATGAGGTTTTGAGCGTATTCTTGTAACGCTTTTTTTGCCCTCCAGCTTTCCCATTTTCCGTTCAGTAGTTCCCCACAAAGGACAGTAATTACTAATAAACGAATAAACTAAATAACTTTAGTTTCACAACTGCGCCACAAAGCTATCACACAAGACTGGAATGTCACAATCGGATTGAATGATACATTTTGTATAGTATACATAAGGGTTAGGATTATACTGTACAAAACTTACAGTTTCCACATGCCTCCAGTCATCATCCAGCCTCTCCACAAGATCACATGATTCGGGGGATCTAAAACCTGTGAAATTAACACACGACAAACATTGTAAAGGATCTGTTGTACAGAAACAAAACACAGTTTGTACAAGGTGCTAGGTTGTGAAGACGCTGTTCTATTAGGCATTCGGCGACCCATAGCTGATATGCCAGCGTCAGGGTTAGTGAACCACACCTGACCAAGACCCTGTCCCACATCTCCGTTGGTACTCCTAGTAACAGACCTAGCCTGGTTAACGTGGCAGGGATCGCCATAGTCCCCATGGTGGTGGAGTCTGCTAAAGAAGCATTGCACATACCCTGATTTACTTCGGGACTGAAAAAGTAGCTGCCATAACCCTCTCCCACGCCGATACGATGATGTGCCTTGCCTCAGCAACTCTACAGATTCGGCTGCGAAGAACAACAGCTCGCAGTTACAGGGAGATTGCACAACCAACCAACCAACCAACCAACCAACCAACCAACCAACCAACCACAGCACTGTAAATTAGAGAGGCCAGCAGCTGTCCTCGATACCTTCATTTTCCCCATTTTCATGAGGTTCAGCTGACCCGATGCCACTTGGTCCTTGAACTCATATCCTTTCTTGCTTCAGTGCCAAATCAAACCAAGGACCTTGTAGTCGCCTTGAGAGTGCACTAACCACTACGTAACTATAGCACTTCTCCCTTTCTTCTTACATCCTTCCCGTGCCATTAAACGTCACATTGGTAGTTCGCCATGTTTTCCGGTCTTCGGCGAGTCTTTCAACCTCATCAAGTTAATCTCTTACGCCATTCAAATGTGATGAGTCTAAAGTGGATTTCATGTCCAGGCCATGTAGGGGTACATGGAAATGTGGGGGTACATGGAAATGTGGGGGTACATGGAAATGAAATGGCGGATCAACCTGCTGAACAGTCTAAAATAAAAGGCAAGCAGAGAATGGACTTGTACTAACTCCCTGTAACTGCGAGCTGTTATTCTGTGCAGCCGATGCTGTAGAGATGGTGAGGCACAGCACTGTATCGGCGTGGGAGCGGATTACGACGGGTACTTTTTCAGCCTCGGACCTTGAAGAACAGACCTGTCGGCAAGCAAAGGATACCTGTGTACACAGTAATCTCTAATGCATCTGCCAGTCTGAAGTAGACCAGAGGTCTTTCCCAGACCACCATAGGAAGGTGATTTCAGATCTTGACCAGTTCTGGATCACTGGGCTGACCAACTGAAGCATCTTCCAGCAAAGATATTCATGCTTCTGCCTGCCCCCCCCCCAAAAAAAAAAGCTGAAACACGAGAATGGAGCTCAGTACTGTATGGTCAGAACTCGGAAAACAAAATCATAAACAAAACACTTTTAGACGAGAGAGAAAGAGAAATGACAAGATGGTACTTGAACCACAGAGACTTGGTAGAACAAGCAGCAACGTAGCCACGAGAGAACAGCGCACTAATCAACTTAGCTATCTCACAAAAAAGGTGCTGGATAGCCAAGCCATCAGTGGCTGTCTGGTCGAAAACCGGAAAGGGAAACGAGGTCATGACACAGAAATTTCGTCGCTTAGGTTCAGTCTCCCACAGATACCACATTTTTTGAGACGCAAACATACACACATGATCTCCTGCAAATGTCTAGTTTTACTCAATCTATACTGGAGGGGGGGGGTGGTTACATCAAATGACCAATTGGGGAAATTTCATAAAGTGGAATGGGATGGTTGTCACATTTAAATGCATCATAAAAGCAAAGCTGATGTGCAGTAAGAGATATTATACATTAGTTTAAACAGGAAAAGTTGTGTATTGTTTTTCTAATAAAATTGTTAATATGTTTTAGTACAGAACAGAAAAAAGAGCTAAGATCTGAGAAGAAAGAATGAAAAATGAAGAAATACAACGATTTTCTTACTTATCCCTCAAGTTAATTCCCAATATATAAAAAAAATGAATATAATTTTACACAAACACCATTTCCTCAATGGAAACTATTAATCAATCAAGTGCCGTGCCTTGTGACGTAGGCGATCATTTCTCTTCACAATTCCCTGTCTTTAGACTTGATTATGAGATCCGCCGGTGACTTTCTTCATAGCCACACTGACAGCCTATCCAGTAACTTCTCTCTCTGTCCTCCTCTGTCTCTTCTTCCCTAAATGTTTCCAGTTGCCACAATGTGTTCCAATTTCCTATTCTCAGAAAATGTCCTACAAATCTCGCTTGTCCGCCTCTGATCTTTGCTGTGATTTGTCTTTTAACTCCAGCCTCTCTTAAGACTTCTTCGTTGGTTTTCTTAGCTGTCCATGGTACCTTCAACATCCTTCTTATGAACCACATTTCCATGGCCTCCATTTCTCGCTGTACTCTCTTATTCATGGACCATGCTTCACATCCATAAAACAAAATTGGCTCGATGTAACATTTAAGTACTCGGAATCTTGTTTCCACTGATATGGATCTGTTGCACAAGATGTTTCTCATTTTCTGGAACGCTGACTTGGCCTGAGCACGTCTGCATTTTACTTCATTGTGACATTTCCCGTCAGCTGTTGTAATTGTTCCTAAGTACTTGAATCTATCAACTTGTTTCAGTTCTGTGCCATCGATGGTAATGTTATATTTTGGTGGTATTCTTTTCTTTGAGATGACCATCACTTCAGTCTTCTTTTTGTTCAGGCTGAGATCTTTATTTTTACTTTCATGAACCACGATGTCCAGAAGAGTCTGTAGCTCCCCTTCACTTTTAACAATCAGAGCTGTGTCGTCTGCATATCTTAAGTTGTTAAAGTTGTACCCAAGAACTGATACTCCTGGCAAGCTCTATATATTTCTTATTATGTTTTCGCTGTACAAGGAAAAGAGATCAGGAGATAGAACACATCCTTGTCTCACTCCCAATTTTATGTCTTGGAATGCTCCTGTTTGGTTCTCACTCTTCATTGCTGCGGATTGCTGTCAGTATATGTTTTTGATGAGTTTCAGATCTTTCCCATCTGTGTTGATGTCTTCCAGTATTCTTATCATTTCTGTGTGTCTCACTTTATCGAATGCTTTACAGTAGTCTATGAATCATAAGTATAGGCCCGTCTTTACTTCTATTGACCTTTCCATCAATATTCTCATTATATATGGCATTACTTGTGCTTTTTCCTTCGACGAAGCCGCACTGTTCTTCAGCGGTTTCTGGTTTTATTTTGCCCCTGACTCTTCTCATGACAATACGAAGCAGGATTTTGGTAACATGGCTCATAAGATAGATGGTTCGATGGTCTTCACATTCAACTGCACCTTGTTTCTTTGGTAGGGCAATGAAAGGTCTGATGGGACATAGTTACTGTTATAGATGTCATTCAACAATCTGGTAATTATTTCTATGCCAAGCTCTCCTAATGCTTCCAATTCCTCCTTGGTGATTTTATCTGTCCTGGTGCTTTGTTGTTCTTCATGTGTTTGATGACTTCTTCCACTTCTGCTTTTAATATGGGAGGCCCGTCATTATTGTTTCGTATATCTATTTCACCTTTTTTGTCCTCATAGAGTTCTCTAATATACTCGCACCATCGTGCCATTATTTCATCTTTGTCCATTATTGTATGCCCCTCCTTTGACTCCAGGCAACTGGAAAATATACATTTATTATTTATTTACAATAAACTGAAAACAACGAGCAGGCAGATAATATTTACATGAAAACACAAGTGGGCAGTGGCTATAAGGTTAGAAAAAACAAACTTCAAAAGAGTTAAATTTTAACACAAAATAACACTGAATACAATCTCCAGCACGCCACGTGGTCAGTTTTGACAAAGGAAGGAAATAGGACAACACGGCCTGCCAGGTTTTAAGGCATAGTGAGGTTAAATTCAAAATTACAAACCAACGCTCGATCGTAATCTGAGGAATAACCCATCGACGCAATGAACGTCGACTGGCCTGTTATGAGTCTCTTTCTGTTACTCTACCATGCGAAAGTCTCGTTGCTTCCTACTTGTAAAAATCTGTAGAAGCATGAACATACCATCGAAGTAATGAAACAACGAAAACTGATTACACAAAAGTGCCATTACAATGTTGTAATAAAAAGGCAACTTACTGTAACCAGACAAATGTCTCTCCCTGACTCTTTCTGCCGCCCCGTCTCGCTCCATATGTTCCCTCTCCCTCTCTCTCATCTCCTTGCACTTGCTGACGTCCTCGAGTCTGATGGGCCCTCCAACGGAGAAAGTGAAGGCGGAACTTGGGCTAGTTCTGCTGCTGGATAACGGACTTAATGGATAGTTTCCGTGATGCCGCTTCGATGGATTGTGAGGTTCAAAGTGATTCTCCAGTCCATTATCTTTCATTCTGCTAAAGAGTTATTAAGCACTGGAGAAAGACTGCATAGCTACAAGGGTATAATAAATTTAACATTTCAGAAAGACTGCATAGCTAATAGGGTATAATAAATTTAACATTTCAGAAAGACTGCATAGCTACTAGGGTATGAGGAAGAGATTTAACATTTCAAAGAGACTACATGGCTACAAGGGTATAAGGAAGAGATTTAGCATTTCAAAGAGACTACATGGCTACAAGGGTATAAGGAAGAGATTTAGCATTTCAGAAACACTGCACGGCTACAAGGGTATAATAAATTTAGCATTTCAGAAAGACTACATAGCTACAAGGGTATAATAAATTTAGCATTTCAGAAAGACTGCATAGCTACAAGGGTATAATAAATTTAGCATTTTAGAAAGACTGTATGTCTACAAGGGTATAAGAAATAATATAAAAGGTAACAAAAATAACAATAACATTATTTCTTGACAAAGAAAAGCACAAAAAAGCAAAAAAAAAAATGCTGAGACTTAAATCCTGCGCAATGCTCCGAATGACTGACGACTCACTACCAAAAATAGCACTAAGATGGAAACTACAGGGCAAAATAAGTAAGAGTAGACCAAAAGAGACATGGAGAAGAACAACAGAGAGGATGTTGAGCAATAGAGGGCACACCTGAGCAAAAAAGCGGACAAAAAAAGACAAAAGACAGGCATTTGTGGAAAACCCTTGCGGAAGCCCCATGTGCCATTGGCACTTAAGGTTCAGAGAGAGAAAGGGAGAGAGAGAGAGAGGTGAGACCAGGGAGTACAGTTTTAAAGATAAGAGTTATCGTGTTGATTGTAATGGTAATAGACTACTGGTAAGATTTACAATGATACATATAATCTTCCCTTTCCACTTGTGGGGTTGCATTCTGTTTTTATTTTTTATCTGTTTTTTTTTCCATTAACCATATTTTTGTATCTTAAGTGTCTGGAGCTCCAAGACCCTTTCTTATGAAATACGATCACTGTCTTCATTTCATTGGGTGCACCAGTTATATCTCCCGCTGTAACTATAACAGTCTGTTTTGAAGCCAGCTGACTTTTTTGTTGTTAACAAAATGATATTCTGGTACTTTTATATGAATATGGGGTACTGAGTGGCGAAGTGGTTTGTGCAATAGCCTCTCATGACACAAAATTCGGTGGTTCATACCTGACCAGAGATGTACCAATCACCGACAGAAATCACATGGTTTGAACTCGCAATTCACCTACACCTAGCATTCCCTTCTCCCACAGTCATATTTCCTCTGCACTAAGTTCCATTCTTTTCTCACTTATAACACATAGTTCAGAACCTCCTCACAGCATCAGATTTCAACGCCTCTACTCCTCCAGCTATAATAATATATTTCACCTTCTCCCCGCTAGATTACCATTGTATCACTCTCTCCCCTTTCCGCGTCCCCACCTCCCCCCTTTTCGACCCATCTATCACACATCAGTCTCCATTTAAACATTCTCTACACTCCACCATGCGCACTTCTGAACACAACCTCTTACAAGTAACAGCTTCTTACAAATCACAGCTAAATGCTCCATTCATTTTATTATATTCTTTTCTTTTTCATTTCTATTTTTTACATAGTAAAGTAAGATAAAGGTAATCCTGTCATGCCTTAGAGGCACATAGGGATATGGTGGTAGAGCCCATATTTTCCTTGACCTGTCAGCACACTACAGGGTGATATGGTTAGTATCACGCCTGGCAGCCTTTTCCTTCCCCAACTCCAGAAGAAGTCGGGTACCCATTTCTACAGCTGGGTGACTGGGGTGCCACCGGCCGGATTCGAACCCCCGACCTTCGCCATGAGAGACCAATGTACTAACCACTTCGCCACTCAAAATATTATTTTATTTTTTATCTTCTCTATTTATTCGTCCTGTGTGTTTTTGCATGATTAAGGCCCATATCGAAATGTCACAACTGTGTGTTCGTTAATTAATAAAGCTGTTCATTCTCCCCCTCCCCCCAGTTTACAGAGCTGTAGAAAGGTGGATGTGGCCTCTGGAGATGGGAAAGGAAAGATGGCCAGGCGGTGTGGTGATCACATCGCCCTTTAGTGTGCTGACAGGTCAAGGAAAATATGGACATATCCCATATCCCCAAGCATTCTCCGTGCCAAAAAATACGGCTAAAGAGCAAAGAAATAGACATATAAATATGATGTAAATCTAACTATGAACAACTCAAGTAAGGGACAATATTCCGAGGGCAGAAGAGATTACATTTTCAGAGAAAGGAGGATTATAAGAGGTGCGTTCATTCATCGAGAGATTGATCATGCTACTTCATTTTGAGCTTTCCTTTGTCATCAGTGACGGAGTGCCCATTAACCTGACCAGGCTTAAAGCTAGGGGCCCGAAAAGACAGGGGACGGCTACAAAGGGAAAAGAAAGCTTCTGTAAATACAAATTATTGTTTTCATGTGACATTTATTTGTAAACCATTATTGCCGTATTTTGCACTTTATGAACAAATAAGGAAGTTGTGGAGAGGAACATATAGAAGTACAGAAATAAGATTTTTAAGGGTATGCATCTTTTCCATCGCAACATATACATGTGAGACCTAGACACTTAACAAAACAGCTGAGAAACACATAAATGTATTTGAAAGTAAATGCTATAGAAGATTCATTCAAATATCATGGACAAAGAAAAGAAAACAAATATATCCATACTACAAGAACTTAATATCGAAGAAGGTTGGCTAGTAAAGAAGATTAAACAAAGACAACTTACAATATTTTGGACATATTCAACGTCGTGAAAATTTAGAGAAGATAGTCTTGGAAGGGTACATAATGGGAAAAAGAAAGAGAGGAAGACCAAGGCGAAGATGGTTGCAAGACATCGTTGACGATCTGCGAATGAGGCATCAGCATAAGAGTATCTTGCTTACAGCCGAGAGGCCCACAATAGTGCTTGTTAGGGAGGAAAACTTACACAAGGGACATGCAAATGAATGAATGATTCTGAGCACTTTATGCTATCTAACCGACAATGAAATATCTGCTGTTTTTTTTTTCTGGCCGGGCCAATACAAAGTCATATAGTAATAGCCGAGATCACAACTCAGGCTTTGTATCCGTAGATAGAAGGCATAAGTTAGAAGTGGGCGGGGGCTATAAATAAGTTAAGTAACTTGGAGGTCACCCTACTTTTCTGGGGAACACCTCTTCCCGTTCTCGTTTTTCTCAGGCGGGGGCTATAAATAAATTAAGTAACTTGGAGGTCACCCTACCTTTCTGGGGAACACCTCTTCCCGTTCTCGTTTATCTCAGGCAAGGCTGATCCGTGTATCTCTAGGGGCGAGTGTGCTGGGTCAAAGAGGATGCGCTCGTTCTGTATAAGGAACTGCTGGGGCGACTGTTTGGCCAGGCGAGCACAGTGGAGCAGTTCTCTCTGCAGCAGAGGCAAACTGGCCTGTGAAGATAACGTACAGATGTTACAAATCTACTAAATCCTTATTATTTTTTTTTGGAGAATTTTTCGCTTGAATAGTATCAATATTTGTTACTCAGTCTATGCACTGTAGTGCAAGATTCGTGGTGGTGTAGCGGATAGTACACTCGCATGCTGATCAGAAGGTTCTTCGTTTAATTGTGCAGTCGGATGGAGCACTTTTTTTTTTTCGGACCGACCAGCCCCAAAATATATGGGTACCTGAGGCTTCCCCCTGGGACAGCAAGGACAGCAAGGACAGGTGCTGGTAGCCATACCTTAAAATGCTGCAGTGATCTAGAAATGTGAAGGCACTGACACTTCACACGCCTAGGGCATGCCACGAGACTTAGATAGGAGGCCCGATTAGTTACCGAAACTATATATACATTATTTAGCAAGATTTCGTAATGAAACTATATATACATTATTTAGCGAGATTTGGTACTGAAACTATATATACATTATGTAGCAAGATTTGGTACTGAAACTATACATTATTTAGCGAGATTTGGTACTGAAACTATACATTATTTAGCAAGATTTCGTACTGAAACTATACATTATTTAGCAAGATTTCGTACTGAAACTATATATACATTATTTAGCAAGATTTCGTACTGAAACTATATATACATTATTTAGCAAGATTTCGTACTGAAACTATACATTATTTAGCAAGATTTCGTACTGAAACTATACATTATTTAGCGAGAGTTGGTACTGGAATTATACATTATTTAGCAAGATTTGGTACTGAAACTATACATTATTTAGCGAGATTTGGTACTGGAACTATACATTATTTAGCAAGATTTGGTACTGAAACTATACATTATTTAGCAAGATTTGGTACTGGAACTATACATTATATAGCAAGATTTGGTACTGGAACTATACATTATATAGCAAGATTTGGTACTGGAACTATACCTTATATAGCATGATTTGGTACTGGTTCTCTGCGATATAATGCTAAATTAATTACTGAAACTTTACATTATTTGCAAGGCATTCTAAATAAACTGAGTGAAAACAAAACTTTTCATCTACCCAGAAAAATTCTTCTTATATCTTATATCCTTCCCGTGCTTTTAAATGTCACATAGGACTCGCATGGTAGTTCTCCAAGTTTTCCTATTTTCGGCGAGCTTTCCAGTCTCATCAAGGGAATTTATGGCTCCTAAACTGGCCCATGCGAGTCATGCCCAGATTCTAAGCCAATCCATGATTTTAAATTACAGACCATCCTAACAGTTTCTTTCTATCGAAACTTCACAAACATTTTTTTTTCCTGGCACAGCATGAAAATACAGGAGCGAAAGGGTTAAGAAATGACAGAGCTAGAAATAGAACACATTCTTACCTTGAGGAATGGAATTACAAACGGTCGAAGTGGAAAATTTGTTGCTTCCTGAAGCTTTGTGTGGAACTCTTCAATAGACTGGTGAGAGTTCTGTGGAGACATTAAAAGAAAAAGAAAAGAATTGTAAGTGGAGATTCTGTTAAAACACGATGTTTCGACAGGTGAGAATTTACGACATTATGTGATATGAGAGTGAGATGAGTGTGTCAGCAACGAAATATGTGATGTGATATGATAAATCTCGTGATAACAGGATAACTTAAGCTGTAACTTGGCAACTGTTTGTTGTGAAAGGGTAAATACACTAGTATTTAGATCGGCCAGCGACCGACGTTTGTGTACTGGATTTGCATCCAACCTATGCTGGGTGCTTTACAGCCGATCCATCCATCCATCCATCCATCTATCCATCCATCCATCCATCCATCCATCCATCCATCCATCCATCCATCCATCCATCCATCCATCCTCCGTCCCTCCGTTCGTCCGTCTGCCTAGTTGCCTTCTGTCTGCCTGACACATGAGAGTCAAATTCTTTTCCTCTTTAAACATAAACATTGCATCAATCATTCAATCTTCATCTCGAATTTTCTTTCTTTCTTTTCTTTCTTTTCTTTTCTTTCTTTTTTCTTTTTTTTCTTTTCCTTCTATCACAGATAGAGTCTTATCTTTATACACGTAGTCAGACATATTATCTTTCTACACATAGCCAGACACATTATCTTTATACACTTGGTCAGAAACATTATCTCTATACACGTAGTCAGACACATTGTCTTTATGCACGTAGTCAGGCACATTATCTTTATACACGTTGTCAGGCATATTATCGTTATAAACGTGCTCCGACATATTATCGTTATACATGTAGTCAGACACTTTACGTTTATACACGTGGTCAGACATATTATCGTTATATACGTGGTCAGACATATTATCTTTATACACGTGGTCATACATTTTATCTTTATACATGTGGTCAGACATATTATCTTTATACATGTGGTCAGACATATTATCTTTATACACGTGGTCAGACATATTATCTTTATACACGTGATCAGACATATTATCTTTATATACGTGGTCAGGACCCCGGAGAGCCAGGTCGGTTCACGGAGGTGGGGTTCACTTACTGTCTGGGCCCAAATTACACTCGGGACATTGCAGTGTTTTCCTGAATTTTGTGTTTAACAAGAAAATAAGAGAGAAAACAATCCCCCTCCCCCCACCTCCGATCTAATTAAAAGACCTGGCCTCAGGAGCACTGCCCGCCGCTCTATCCCCCTCCCCCAACCCCCCTTCTCACTGGGCCTGCATGTAATAACTATTACTATTATTTCAAAATTATTAATATTCTAAAAGTAATTTGCGATACTTCTTCTTGGCAATTACGAAACAGTTCTTTGAAACACTACAACTTAACCGTTTAAAACACTCGTAGCATTTGTGTTTCTAAAAGTATCGTCATTTTATTTTTTTAAAAAAAAGACAACTATCTCTGGAATTTATTCCATTGCGACTCCGCATTTATTCCTAGATCTAGGGGATGTTATTCAGGAAGTGGTGACATTTGTTTGCTATTTTTTTTTTGTTGGATGAATTATTATGACATTTTTTAAAGCAGTAATTTCTTTTTCTCCCGTCTTTGTATGATGGGTTACAACATGCAAAGTAATAATTCACTTAGTTTCGTATTTGCATTGTGTATACTGTTCTTTTTTTGTGTATATAAATTTTGTGTGTGCAGGTATATTATTCATTAATTACCTATCTTTCGCCTTGCTGACACCTTTCTTTTTTTTCTCTCTCTCTCTCTCTCTCCCTCTCTCTGTTCCCCTCCCCCCACCCTACTTCCCTAACCCCACCCCCAACCATAACCCTCTAAAGCAGTATTTTCCAGGCTTATTTTGTCCCAGGTCACGTCCCCAACTAACCCATCCCCCACCCCCCCATAGGGAGCTATATACTACTTCATTTGAAAACATTTTTTTGTTCACACAGTAGACATAATTCTTGCTGCTGATTGTTTGGTGCTGTTGTAAATCCGTATTTCACGTACTGTCTACACTACATTGTCTACATTATACTGTCTACACCATATTGTCTACATTACATTGTCTGCATTATATTGTCTACACTATACTGTCTACACCATATTGTCTGCACTATACTGTCTACAGTACATTGTCTACATTTATACTGTCCACACCATATTGTCTGCACTACACTGTCTGCACTATACTCTTTACACCATATCGTCTACATTATATTGTCCACATCATATTATCTACATTATAGTAATCTACATTATATTGTCTACACTATACAGTCTACACCGTATTGTCTATATATATTGTCAGCGTGTGCCGTTGGTGACATTCTTGGCTTAAATTCTGGACTCTCAGAAGCGATGTTCCGCTAGTGGTAGATACTTGTGGTAAATACTTGTGGTAGACACTAGTGGTAGATACTTGTGGTAGATACTAGTGGTAGATACTTCATCGTTCAGGAGAAAGAAAAAAAAACATCTGGCGGCCTACGCATCCCGTGATGGCAGTTAATAAGAGGATCTTTACACCCAGTCGAGGCCACTAAAGCCCCTGCCTCTTTTATACCCTTTGGACTATCAATGGAAGGTATTTCTGCCCCCGTCTGCAACTTCATTTTCCCTAAACGCCCCCTACTGTCACCTTTTCTTACACTGCCCCCCCCCCCCAACTGATCCTTCTTCTTTCACCGACCCTATTCCGGGGGGGGGGGGCGTTATCACCTATTTTGGGAAACACTGTTCTAACTCACCACGAGGCTGAAAACTAAAGTCCTCACACGCTGGCCAATCTCTGGAGAAATGTCTGAGCCAAACTGCTGCAGGGTTGTCAGGAAGCGCTTCAACTTGCTCAGCTGCCTGGCCCCACAAGCTGGAGGCAGTTGCTGGTCCGAGGAGGAAGTCATCAACGATGCTATGGAGGACGGAGACGGTCCATTCGGACTGTCAGCAGGGGAATGGCTCTCTTTAGCACCTGTGGGATGTGATGGATCATTAGTTTATAAAACCGCTCTATCTCTTTCTCACCCCTCCCTCTCTACCATCCTCTCTCTCCCTCCCTCTCCCTACCCTCTCTCCCCCATCTCTCTCTGTCCCCCCCTCTCTGCCCCCTCTCTCTCAAGGTCCCTGCCGAAAGGGGTAGGATATCATGTCCTTCCATAACCCTCCATCCCTTCCCTCTTTACCTTGTGTACCTCCACAGTCTCTTCACTGAGCATTGCCTAGTGCCAGGAAGCCACGCCCTCGAACATCTTTTCTCTCTGTCTACCTCTGTCTCTTCTATCTTCTTATCTTTCCTGATGCCAGCAGCTGTTCTAGACCCTCCTCTCCTCCAAACATGGCCCCACAAATTTAGACTGTCATTTCCTGATCTTCGTTATAATTTTCCTTGTATCTTTCCTTCAGAACTTCCACATTCGATTTTCTCTCTGTCCAATGGTACCTTCAGCATTTGTCTTAAGAACCACATTTCTGTTGGCACCAGTCCTCTTTATATCTTTGTACCGACCGCCCAGGCTTTGCATCCATGGATCAGGGTTGGTTGGACGTAACACTGTAGCACTCTCTTCCTTTCAGAACATGCACCACAAGAACCACCCCCCCCCCCAAGCAAAACAGTCTATAATGACTGATATAAACAAGTGACTCTGAAGACATGTAATGTAATACACTACTTCCTGACACATTCTATCAGGCTGTTGTTTAAATTCATATGAGAAAAGGACAAACAAAAAAACATTTCTTTGTTTTCTGGCCAAAAAAAAGCAATCAACAACACAGCGAATGTAATCATTTTATTTCCCTGTAAAAATGTATTTGGAGCGCGAGCAGGATTAAAGTTAGCTTTTTTTTTTTAAACAGCAACTGTTGCTACGGAAAACAACAAAAGTAACTGTTGCTATGGAAAACAGCACAATCAACTGTTGCTACGGAAAACAGCAAAAGCAACTGTTGCTACGGAAAACAACAAAAGCAACTGTTCCTACGGAAAACAGCAAAAGCTACAGTTGCTATAGAAAACAGCACAGATGTTGCTATAGAAAACAGCAAAAGCAACTGTTGCTACAGAAAACAGCACAACTGTTGCTACAGAAAACAGCAAAGGCAACTGTTGCTACAGAAAATAGCACAACTGTTGCTACAGAAAACAGAAAATAGCACAACTGTTGCTACAGAAAACAATAAAAGCAACTGTTGCTACAGAAAATAGCACAACTGTTGCTACAGAAAACAGAAAATAGCACAACTGTTGCTACAGAAAACAGCAAAACCAACTGTTGCTACAGAAAACAGAAAATAACACAACTGTTGCTACAGAAAACAGAAAATAGCACAACTGTTGCTACAGAAAACAGCAAAACCAACTGTTGCTATAGAAAACAGCACTAATTTTGCTACAGAAAACAGCAAAACCAACTGTTGCTACAGAAAACAATAAAATCAACTGTTGCTACAGAAAACAGCTCACCTGAGGTTCCGCTACTAGAAGACAGAGGGCGGCTTGAGGGCGGCGATTCGGGCGCTGTAGAAACTTTTAACGAATGTGTGGAGTGGAGGGTTACCTTTATATCCGGACTACTAGGCATTGTGTACTCACGAGGATCTGCAAACAGAGCGTTTAAGTGCAGTAATAACTATACAGCAAATAAATAACTTTATGGGTATAGTAATAACTATACAGCAAATAAATAACTTTATAAGTATAGTAATAACTGTCTTATATCTTATATATCTTATATCCTTCCCGTGCCGTTAAACGTCACATAGGGCTCGCAAAGTAGTTCGCCAATTTTTTCTGTCTTCGGCGAGTCTTTAAACCTCATCAAAGGATTTTATGCCTGTTAATTTGGCCTCTCTTAATAATGTCCTCTTCAGAGTCTGCCTCTTTTTCTTCGGCCTGTTGTGTTCCACTTGATAGCTTGCTTTGGGATTCTCTGATCATTTCTTCTCATCAAGTGACCAACATATGTCCATCTCCTTTTCCTGATCACCCATGAAACTGGTTGTTGTTCAGTCATCTATCTTATCTCTGCAATGTTCTTGAATTCGTTGCACTTGATGCCGAGTATTTTCCTTAGGCATTTGTTTTCAAAAGAGTCTAATTTCTTGTCTATTTCTTTAGTTGTTTTCCAGCTTTCGCATGCATAAATGAGGGTGGATATTACATTTGAATTGAATAGTCTTAACTTGGTTTTTGTGCTTATAACTTTTGAATTCCATATGTTCTCAAGATTCTTGAAGATTGATGCTGCTTTTGCAATTCTGATCCTAACTTCCTTTCCAGTGTCACCATCCTGGTCTATGTAGCTGCCAAGGTATGCAAATTGATTGACTTCTTCAATATCTGTCCCTTCTATGTGTATTTTTCAATTTTGATTGATGGGAATTTTCATTATTTTTGTTTTGTCCTTGTTAATTTCAAGTCCTATTTTGCTAGCCAGTGAAGACAGGCTATCTGTTGTTTCTTGCATGGAATTCACATTATTACTGATAAGAGTTATGTCATCAGCAAAATCAAAATCTTCTAGTTGGGTCCCATGTACCCAGTCAATACCTGTAGTAATAACTATACAGCAAATAAATAACAATATAAGTATAGTAATAATGACAGCAAATGAATAACTGTACAAGTACAATAATAAATATAAAGAAAAGAAATAACTATATAAGTGCAAAATAACTATACAGCAAATAAATAAATATACAAGTACAATAATAACTATACAGCAAATAAATAATCATACAAGTGCAGTCATCATCATCATCATCATTATCATCAGGTGCCGTGCTGACTTGGCGTTGGCTGCCATGCTTCACCACAGTACACGATCCTTCATGCGGGCCATTAGCTCAGTTGGTGATCTCCTCTCACACCATCCGTCAGACTGTCCAGTATCATTTCTCTTATGTATTAATAACTATACAGCAAATAAATAACTATATAAGTATAGTAATAACAATAAAGCAAATAAATAACTGTAGTATACAGTACTGACTATAAAACAAATAAAAAACAGTAAAATTCAGTAATAACTACAAAGTAAGTAAATAACCATATAAGTATAGCAATAAGTATAAAGCAGGTAAAGAACTATATAAGAACAGTAATAACTATAAAGCAAATAAATGTCTATATAATTACAGTACTAACTACAAAGCAAGTAAATAACTATAGAAGTACAGTAATAACTATAAAGCAAATAAATTACTGTAGTATACAGTACTGACTCTAAAACAAATAAATGACAGAAAAATATAGTAATAACTATAAAGCAATAAATAACTATGTAAGTACAATAATAATTATAAGCAAACAAATAACGATATAGATACAGTAATAAATTTAAAGTAAATAAATAACTATATAAGTACAGTAATAACTATAAAGCAAATAATAACTGTAAAAACGGATATAACTATAAAACAAATAAACAGTTATGTGGTACAGTAATAACTATAAAAGACATTTATAACTATAAAGCACGGTAATAGTTACAACGCGATTAAATAATCGTTGTGTAAAGTACTAACTACAGTATAAAAATAGCAACGTACAGTAATTGCTATGAAATATATAAATATCGCAAAAACACAGTACGCAGCTATACAACTAATAAATAAGAGTGAAAATATAGTAATAACTATAAAACAAATATATAACCGTAAAGCACAGTAATAACTATGACAAAAACAAAGATAATGAAAAGTAATAGTGCAAGCAATAGCCTCATAGTAACAGAGGAAGTGCCAGTTGAGGAAGTAGAGTATTTCACATATTTAGGCATCATAGTGGATAAATACAGGGGAACAGAAAAAGATGTTAAAGCTAGAATAACAAAGGCCAGGACAGCATTTATTAAACTTAACACAATATGGTGATATTAAACAAGAACCAAGAACCATCAAAACAATAACCAGACTTAGAGTTTTCAATACAAACGTAAAGACTATCCTACCACATGGTTCAGAGACACGGGTTATGACCAAGACAATACAACAGAGGATACAAACAATCATGAACTACTGCTTGCAGAGGATTTTAAACATTAAATGGCAGAACAAGATCAGGAACGAAGAAGTCTGGGAAAGGGCAGGACAAGAACCTATGAACCTACAAATCATGTCTAGGAAGTGGAGGTGGATTGGCCACACTCTGAGGAAACCCGACACCAGCATAGCAAGACAAGCACTGACATGGAATCCTCAAGGAAACAGAACACGAGGAAGACATAGGCTTACTTGGAGAAGAGAAATTATGACAGTGCTCAAAGACAAGGGGAGGAAGCAGAGAATAAAAAAAAAAAAACATTGAAGGAAACAGAATAATTCCAAGAACAGGGATGACTAGAGAACCTTCATCCGTGGCCTGTGCTCTCAACGCTTATTGGTACAGTCAGATATTAATGAAGCTATTTTACAAAAAAACGATTGGCAACTCCGAGAAAAAGAGCCAATTTGTGCCTGCTTCCTATCCGACTTTAAAAAAAAACCGAATTAAGCAACTGCAGACACCACCTGTAGTTGTCGAACCTACTTCATTGTATGTAGTTCGCAGAATTCACTGCAAAGGGAGAAAAACGTGAAAAATATGTCCAGAGGGAAATCCGGGAGACTATCAGCGGCCATGGCGTATTGTCTTCCTTACAAAATTCTGAGACTCGATTTACGTCTGTTCGATTTCCGAAGAGGTCCACGTTTTGTTTTTGTTTTTTTTTTTTTTGTTTGTTTGTGGTTTAATAATTGAAAAGTGGTAGGTGTCTGGATAAGATGAGCATGTAACAAAATTATTTTTTAAAAAAAGTTGATATAAGCAAAAATTAAAATAACAAAACAAGGGAGTGTGATATGAGACAACAAATGGGACATAATGTAGTATAAGAGAGTAACTTACATTTTACATCTTACATTTTACATCCTTCCCGTGCTGTTAAACGTCACACAGTACTCGCATGATAGTTCGCCAAATTTTCCTGTTTTCGGCCTCATCAAGGGATTTTATGCCTACTAATTTGACTTCTCTTAACAGTGTCCTTTTTCAAGTGGTCGACCTCTTTTTCTTCGACCTGTTATGTTCCACTTGATAGCTTGTTTTGAGATTCTCTGACTGTTTCTTCTCATCACGTGGCCTACGTATGTCCATCTTCTTTCTCTGATCACCCATGAGATTGGTTGTTGTTTGCTCATCTGTCTTATCTCTGCGTTGTTCTTGAATTCGTTCCACTTTATACCAAGTATTTTCCTTAGACATTTGTTTTCGAAAGAGTCAAGTTTCTTGTCTATTTCTTTAGTTTTTTTCAGCTTTCGCATGCATAAATGACGGTGGATATTACATTTGAACTGAATAATCTTAGCTTGGTTTTAAGAAACTAACTACCACTGTAAAATTTAACAAGTTAAAATAAATTAACAGTACTTAATCATCATATGAATAAATCCTGAAAAAAAAACAAACCTAAATCAAGTTAGATACACAGAGAGAGAAAAATAGTGAGAGAGAGAGAGAGAGAGAGAGAGAGTGATTGATTGATCGTTATTTCAAAAGTGTTAAGAATTGGGCAAGCAGACCCGTCTATCTGTACATTGTGCATTTTATCATACAACTTTCCCTCTGTTCCAGATACTCTACAGTGAGAATGAGAAAGAGAGACAAAGTAAGAGAGAGTGAGTGAAAGAGAGGGAGTGTGAGTGAGTGAATGAGTGAGAGTGATGGAGAGAAAGTGAGAGCGAGAGAGAGAATGACAGAGTGAGAGAGGTAGTGATAGAGAAACAATGATAGATAGATGGTGAGTGAGAGACTGATAGAGAAAGAGACAGAGAATGATAGAGATAAGAGTGAGAGAGAGAGAGTACCCGGAACAAATATTTTTAAAATTCTTTATTATCTCCCATAATTCTTCAGCGTCTCTCCATACTCCCCCCTCCCTCTCGCCATCCCTCTCCCCATCCATCTCCCGCACACCACAACATTCCCTGCTCACTACTTACATGTTATCATTCTAGAACATTTCAGCTTCTCTTTCTGGGAGTTTTCTACTTTCTTCTTCAAGACCTCACTGCTGTCCTTTTCGGGTCTCACTGCTGTCCTCTTCGGAGTCTCACTGTTGTCCTCCCCAGCGCTTATCTGTTGTCCTTCTTCGAAAGTCTGTCTAGTACAAACTTGGAACGAGCGAAATCCCAGACTATAAATCCGGTTGTATATCAACCCTTTTCTTGAGTGTAATGTCATGCTTATCTTCTACGGCGTGCAGTAAGATCTGGAATTGTTTCCATAGTTCTTTAAAGTTGTCTAATCTTGTTATAGGTGCTGTCCAGCAATTTTCACAGTTGTTCTCGTAATGTATTTAGCAGACTTGATTACCAAATAAAGCAATAAGCTTCTAACCCCATCAAAGAGCAGTTTTCGAATTAAATTCACCAAAGAATATCACGTAATCAGCAGGACTCCTTCGAATATGGGATCCAGAACAATAATTTTGACCAGATGTTGAAATTTTGAAGCTAATATGAAAAGTATCTCGTAGGAAATACTTAAAAAAAGAAAGCCGATTGTTTTATGTACACGAAATTTAGCTGGGAGTAACGAGAGGAGAGGACAAGTGAAAGATCTGTACCAGTTGTGTAGAGACCGGACAATGGGATATCCCAGTATCTTTTTTTTCTTGACTTAGAAGATCCCTAAAATAACTCACATATTAAGCGCTCACATATATAAGGAGATACTACAGTAATCTTCCACAAACAAGATTGAGTTGTTTACACACAGCCTACGAGGTAATTCTTCTTCTTCTTCTTCTTCTTCTTCTTCTTCCTCCTTGGAAACGTGAACTGTTGTTCTTTGATGGCGAATCTGCCTGCGATGTGAAAGTTTAACAGCTTATGCCAAGAATGCCGAGCGCGAATCATCATCATCATCATCATCATCATCATCATCATCATCGCCTTTCACTCCCTTGAGAGCATAGGATACGGATAAAGGCTCTCCAGTCATCCTGTTCTTGGAATTATTCTCTGCTTCCTTCCATGCGTATCCCTTGTCTCTGAGCTCTGTCAGAATTTCTCTTCTCTAAGTAAGAATACGCAAGAAAAAAATATATTGTAGACAAAAAACCTTATAATAACTGTGAACGTACACTTTGCACTGAGACCGCACACAGGCATTAGGGTTGTATGTAAAAATAGTATATGTTCCAAATACTATACGTTCTTCAGTCTAATAATATCCCCTTCTACTAAGTCCATATTACACAGTTATCTGTCAATGTCTTATAAGAAATATTATTTACACGAGAACTTCAGTTGCTTTTTTTTTCTCTAAACTACACATTCTTCTACAGTCAGTCAGTCATTTGCACGTCCTTTGCGGAACTATGCCTCCCTAACAGCTCTCCTGTAAGCCTCTCGGTTGTAAGCAAGATGCCCTGCTGGTGATGCATCCATTTGCATTCTTCTACCTTCATATTTACTCCCTAAGAGAAATAACGATTGTGGTAAAACTGGTTCTAGTAATGAAGGTATACAAAGATATTTGGTTCTTACACCGCTGTCCATCTTCATTATAAGGACAGTTATCATCATCAGGTGCCGTGCCGACTGGCGTTGGCTATTATGCTTCTCCAGATTATCAGATCCTTCACGCAGGCCATTAGCTCAGTTGGTGATCTCCTCTCACACCATCTCGTCAGACTGTCCAGTATCGTTTCTCTTGGTCTTCCCCTGGCTCTTCTTCATTCTATTTTTCCTGTTGTTATAACATTTTCAATGCCCCCTCTTCTCATTGCATGTCCTATGAAAGTACATTGTCTCTCTCTTATTTTCTTGACAAGATTTTTTTGTCTCTCCAGCTCTTTTCATACATTCTTCATTAGTTATTTTTGCTGTCCAGGGGATTCGCAACATTCTTCTAATAAACCACATTTCTGCTGCTTCAATGATTTTTGTGCAGACCTGCCTATTGTCCATGATTCACTTCCATATAACAAGATAGGTTCAAAATAGCATTTTAGGACTCGTTTTCTAACATTTATTGATAATGATGTGTTGCATAATGTGTTTCTTAGTCTCATTATAAGGACAAGCTCTGGTATTATAGGAAATATCACCGAAAATCTTACCAAATAATCCGTATATATCCACTTGTAAATATTCTATTTCTACGAGAACTTCAAAAAAACGTCAATTTATCTCTTCTTACACATACTCTTTTTCCACAAGAAAACTTCCCAAAAGAAGATCCATTTATCTCTACTCGTACATAGCCTACACCTGATAAAAGGTCATTTATCTCTACTCGTAATAGCCTATACTTGATAAAACATCATTTATCTCTACTCGTACATAGTCCATAGTTCACAAAAGATCCATTTATCTCTACTCGCACATAGACCACACTTCACAAAAGATCAATTTATCTCTACTTTTATGTAGTGTATAATTCACAAAAGATCCATTTATCTCTTCTCGCACATAGTCCCACACAAAGCGTATTTATGTCCAGCAAAAACGTTTGTATTCCACTCTCTAAAACAGAATTGAAGAACGACGAATTAACATTATGCAAAGCAGCATTTCCTCTTCTCTCCGCGAGCCATCAAATCAACCGCTCACGAGAGATAGCAGCCACACAGATCTGACTCCACGAGACACCGCGAGGGTAAGGTTGCGGGGGCCGAGTGTTCCCTGCAGAGATTAGAAAAGAAAAGAAAAGGCTTAAACAGCACAGAAAAAACACCACCCCACCCCTCTATTTTAAAACTAGAATTGTCATTAAACCCTTAAGCGTAGACAACAAATGTTTTCCACTTAGTATGTCCTATCTGCAGCATTATATTTTCTGTTTACTCCATGTAATACTTAACAAAACACAAGCAGTGTGACAGTTTTTCTGTTTGGGGGGGGGGGACCCCAAGGTGTTTAGTTATTTGAAACAAAAATAGAAAGGCCAAGACCCTGTCCGATTTGGCAGTCATTGGCCTATATCTGACATGCTAGCGTCAGGGTTGACGAACCATAACTGACTAAGACCCTGTCCCACCCCCCAGTAAAAGGCCTAGCCTGACTAACGGGGCAGGTATCACCATAGTCCCCATGGTGGTGTAGTCTGCTAAAACATTATTGCGCTATCCTTTGCTTTGTTAGCTCCACCCACAGACTGAAAAAAAAATAGGCGCCGTAACTGCCTCCAAGTCCATCACGACGCTGTGCTTCAATACCTTCACTGCACCGGCTGCAAAAGAGCACCAGCTCTCCGTTCCAGGAGAACGCGGTCAATGGTCAAAAAGCGCCCGACAACCATTTCCTGTGGAATCTTCAGCGACATCTCACGACATGACCTTCATCTTCACCTCGCCAGAAATCACCACTTTACCAGGTCGACCTGGACATTTCCGTAGCAACAGCAGCACCACTTGAAAGCGTGATAAGCGTCTTGGCCAGCTGTCAATCAGGCTGACCGCTTATCAGCACACCTGGCCCCCATATAAAAAAGAAAATAATAACGCCAGTATTTTGATATCTGTATCCACCATCTGCTATATAGATTAATACAACAGGAAATGTATCACTTGTACAGAATAATACAAGAAGAAATCACCCGTATAGAATAATACAAGAAGAAATGTATCACCTTTAAAGAATGATACAAGAAGAAGTTATCACCTCTATAGAATGATGCAAGAAGAAAATTATCACCCGTATAGAATATTACAAGAAGAAATGTATCATCTGTATAAAATTATAAAAAGAAGAAGTGTATCACACGTATCATCATCATCACGTGCCGTGCCGACTGGCGTTGGCTATTATGCTTCTCCAGAGTACCCGATCCTTCATGCAGGCCATCAGTTCAGTTGGTGATCTCCTCTCACACCATCCCGTCAGACTGTCCAGTGTCATTTCTCTTGGTCTTCCTCTTGATCTTCTTCCTTCTATTTTTCCTGTTGTTATAATATTTTCAATGCCCCTTCTTTCATTGCATGTCCTATGAAAGTACATTGCCTCTCTCTTATCTTTCTGACAAGGTTTTTTGTCTCTCCAGCTCTTCTCCTACATTCTTCAATAGTTATTTTTGCTGTCCAAGGATTAGCAACATTCTTCTAATAAACCACATTTCTGCTGCTTCCAATGATTTTTGTGCAGACTTGCCTATTGTCCATGATTCACTTCCATATAACAAGATAGGTTCAATATAGCATTTTAGGACTCGTTTTCTAACATTCATTGATAAAGATGTGTTAGCTAATATGTTTCTCACACGTATACAAGAAGAAATTATCGCCTATATAGAATGATACAAATTGAAATTTATCACCTATATAGAATGACACAAAAAGAAATTATCACCTGTATAGAATGATACAAGAAGAAACGTATCACATCACCTGGAGTGTTTACACTTCCTAAATACCCACAACACTGGAGAAAACAGAGGAGCCCCCCAGAATGTCTACAACAATTCTAGGGCTCTATTTCCCAACGCTCAAGGAAATATAAACCCCTGTCTTCTTCACCTTTCCTCTACCTTGTTCACGAACTTCTCAATCATTAGACTTAGTTCCCCCACCAAAACCTCCACCACCTTTTCCAAACCTCTTTTCTTTCTCTCCCTACTCTTCCCTCAACCCGACCCCAGCCCATCCCCCACCCCCCAACTCCCCTGCCCGCTAAGGGACGAAGAAAGTAAACCGCCAACAGATTTTTGTGCACCTGTTCCAACGTGAGTGCCAACACCTGGAAATGTGTCGGCGTCCCAGACTTGGTGGAGCCAGCGCGGAATTTGCTCGACACCAGATACCTGCAAACATGCTCAGCACCTGGAAACCAACAACCAGGAAACGGTTTGGAGGATTAAGTCTTGGGAGGGAGAGAGAGAGAGAGAGAGAGGATTTACCCACTCAAAAAACTGGAAAGTGGAGAGACTGCCAGGAATATGAGATATCTCGTAGATGTGAGATACCGAATGGAAAACAATGAACAAACGAATGTAAAAAAATGTAGATAAAATGACTGGGAATGAAGGAGAGAACGATGATAGAAATAAACTTTATTTCCACAAGGGTGAAGAACTAGCCTTCATCTTTCAACCTTCGTTCAACGCTGTCACTCATTGTCAGTTTATTTCTAGTCTTACAAATATATAAGGAGAGGCATAGACGTACAGGGAGATTGATTGATTGATTGATTGATTGATTGATTGATTGATCTTTATTTCAAAAAGGTTAAGAATTTGGCACGCAGACCCTTCTGACGTTCTGTCCTTTATTACGGAGAGAGTGATAGAGAGAGGGGGAGAGAGAGAGAAAGAAAAAGAGGAAAGAATAGAGAGACAATAACAGAAAGTTTGTGAGATTGATTGATTGATTGATCTTTATTTTGTGTGAGAGAGAATGATGAAATGTGTGTGTGTGAGAGAGAGAGAGAGAGAGAGAGGGAGTAACAAAAAGCGATATAGAGAGGGTGAGAGAGTGAGAGAGATTGAGTGGTAAAGAAACAGGGTGAAAAATATATATATAGAGAGAGTGATAAAGACAGTGTGAGAGAGAGAGAAAGAGAGAGAGAGAGAGAGAGAGACAGTGGTAGACAAAGTGATAGCGTGAAAGAGAAAGAATGATAGACAGTGATAGAGAGAGATAGAGAGAAAGAGTGACAGAGAGAGAGAGAAAAGGATTGAGAGAAATGGAGAAAGAGATGGAGAGAGAGAGAGACAGTGGTAGACAAAGTGATAGCGTGAAAGAGAAAGAGTGATAGACAGTGATATAGAGAGATAGAGAGAAAGAGTGACAGAGAGAGAGAAAAGGATTGAGAGAAATGGAGAAAGAGATGGAGAGAGAGAGAGTTGTATTTCAAAATACAAAATTTGTTGCAAGTAAACGAGACGAGGTTTTTACACACTTCCGAAACTGAAAACAATACCACAGTACCCAATGTGGAGACATGTATGTATTTATATACATGTAGTCCCTGAATTATGAACGTTCGACTAACGTATAACCCTCAGTTATGAAGACTCCCATAAAAAACAATTTATTAACAACAGGCGTTCCATACGTAATAATAAACTAGGGCTACTTTGCTGCACACATCAAAACATTGAGCATCTACAGCAGCTCATCGCCGGTTTCTTTAATGGTTTTTTAGGCGTAGAAAGACGCACAGTATACCGCATACTATGTAACTGACGTTAGATACCAACCGAACTTAATTAATCCGACCTACGCACAAATTCGACTTACGAACAGACACAGAAACAGAACTAGATCGTAATTCTGGGGACTGCCCTGTTTACCCCCTATACATGAATGTTCAAAAACATAAACACGAAACAATGAACAGAATAATAACAGACACACAGCTGTTTATTCTCTCCCACCCACCCACCAACCCACTCACGGGCGTAAGAACCATATGGGTATGACTTATTAAAACAAAAAACAAAACACAAAAACTGCCCTGGGGAATTCAAGACGCGCGCAGGTGCCGAACACAAACTCCATATCTCTCAGCCTCCTTCTGTTACATCTAAAACTGCTTCAAGGAAACAATGGCCGCATCTGGATTTGTAATTGGAGGCCCCTGTTTTCTCTCTCTCTCTCTCTCTCTCTCTCTGTTGTTTTCTCCCACGCTTTCTTCCTTCTGGCGTGACACGACATTTATCTATCCTCCTTCACATGGACGATCTGCGTCATTTAAAGGCGCAGTAAACTAACGTGGGCGGTGTATTCCATAAGGAAAAACAAAACTTCCACATACATCAGAGCACGAAATGAGTGGTTTATTTTTTTTTTTAATTTAAACCTCTCTAAGACCAGTATTTATATAATTTCGACAAATATCCATCTTCCTCCTGATGGGTCTCACTACTGGAGACTTTGCTGCAGAGAAGTATCCTCAAAACTATATTATTTTCAGATTATTTAGAGACACGAAGGACACGTGATCCGACCAATTTGAGGCGGGCGCCATTTCTGTGTAAAATGGAATTCTCTTTTCTTATTTGTATGTTTTTTTTCAGGGCTGGAAAGTGTTTGTTTTATTTATTTATTTCCTGGTCCCCATCAGTCATGTAATCATCATCATGAATCTCGTCAGTCAATCAGTCATGTGCATGTCCCTTGCGAAACTTTGCCTCCCTAACTCTCTCCTGTAGGCCTCTCGGCTGTAAGCCAGATGGCCTTCTGCTGATGCATCCATTTGCAGATTATCAGCAATGTTTTGCAGCCATCTTTGCCTTGGTCTTCCTCTCTTTTTTTTCCTATTATATACCCTTCCAAGACTGTCTTTTCTAAATTTTCATGACGTTTAATGTGTCCAAAATATTGAAGTTTTCTCTCTTTAATCATCTTTACTAGCCAGTCTTTTCAATATTAAGTTCATGTAGTATGGATATATTTGTTCTTTTTTGTGTCCATGATATTTGAAGAACTCTTTAGTATTACTTACATTCAAAAGCATTTATGTTTTTCTCAGCTGTTTTGTTAAGTATTCAGGTCTCACATGGATATGAAGCTCGTATATATATTACATAATATGCGTTTTTAACATAGACCTACATAAGATATAGTTTAATTTAAAAATTATACACATTAAGGCTTCTCTTTGGCTTGGCAGCAACACTTCTGAGATACCGCGAGCATAGATTTCGTGTATACCGTGCACGTTGTAGCGTAACTATCTAAGCGGGAGACAGGACTACCACGAAGGCGGATGCGAGCGAAGTTTATGGATTGAAATGATGTACTTCTAATTTTGGGGGATTTTCAAACTAGGGGAGTACTACTGTATTGGCATTTAAATGAATTATTATTGATGTGCCGTGCTGGATATCATGCTTCTCCATCTCGCGTGGTCCTTGGTGTTTCCGATTAATTCAGATGCTTTTCTTTTTTTCACGCCAATTAGTCAGTCCACTGAGATATTTTTCCTCTCTTGGCCTTCCTCTCCTTCTTTTTTCCTTATGAATTTTCCAGTCATTACTTGCTTCTCCAACTTCTGTCTTCTCATGACATGTCCAAGACATGTTGACCTGCCTTGTTCTTATCATTTAAACCAGTTTTCCTTGTTCTGAGACTTCTCTGGGGACCTCTTCGTTTGTTTTTCTGTGTTGTCCAAGGTATTTGTTGCGTCTTTCTCCGAAAACTCGGATTTATGTTGCTTCCAGTTTCTTTGTCATCTTCTTCTTCTTTTCTTGTTTCAGTAGGGTTTGTTAAAGAGACGGACTAGTTTGCAAACACAGAACTGAAACAGTTTTTTTAAACTGTCTGGAAATATTAAGCGATGTTTTACCGTAAAGAAAGCTGAGCAGATGCTAATTTAGAGAAAGGCGATGACAAAGACGATAGTGAGGTCAAAAATGAGAGAGGTGAAGGTTGTTAGTACAACAGAGAATAGCTGGAGATACATTCCTTGTGTGTGGTCAAGACACCAGCCAGAAATCAATGTGATGAGCACTGTAGCGTGTTTCAACGTAACATAACATATGAAGATGAGCATTTACAAGCTTCTCAACATGACGCGACATAATTATAATAAGGTCTAACAAGCTTCTCAACATGACACAGCATAGTTTTAATAAGGTCTAACAAGCTTCTCAACATTTCACAACATAGTTATAATAAGGTCTAACAAGCTTCTCAACATGACACAACGTAGTTATAATAAGGTCTAACAAGCTTCTCAGCATGACACAACATAGTTTTAATAAGGTCCAACAAGCTTCTCAGCATTTCACAACATAGTTATAATAAGGTCTAACAAGCTTCTCAACATGACACAACATAGTTATAATAAGGTCTAACAAGCTTCTCAACATGACACAACATAGTTATAATAAGTTCTAACAAGCTTCTCAACATGACAGAGCATATTTTTAATAAGCTCTAACAAGCTTCTCAACATGACAGAGCATATTTTTAATAAGCTCTAACAAGCTTCTCAACATGACATAACATAGCTATAATGAGCTCTCACAATGACACTACAGAATGTAATGGAGATGAGCACTTCTAAGCTTCTCAACATGACACGACATAGTTATAATGAATGTGAACTCTAACGGGCTTCTCAGCATGACAACACCCCCCTCCCCTCTCCAAAAAAAAAACAACAGAAAGTAATGGAGTTTTGCTCAAACCCGTGCCTCAACGTGACACAACACAAGAAAGTGATGAAACTGCCTCAGAATGACATATAACTGAGAAAGTATTGAAGATGAGAGCTCATACAAACGTCTCAACATGACACAACACAGAAGGTAATGGTTATGAGGTCATACGAGCGTCTCAGCATGACACAGCACAGAAAGTAGTGTAGATCGGCTGAAAACAGACTCCAGAAGACAACTGTTAATTATCACAAGCAGAACTCCATTTTTTTTCAATAAACAAATACCTGGCAATAGTTTTGATATTACCCAACAAACATCAACAGAGAACAAGAAAAGGAAACAAAAGATCAAATTCATAATACAACTACGGTGGCCGAGTTGATAGAGCGGTGCCTTATCGTGGTTTGGCGGCTGTTCGTCCTGTCAGAATCTGTGGTTCGGGTCACAGACATTCTCTTATTATTTCTTTCTTTGAAGAAAGTCTGCTGCTTTATCTGCTATTTTGTCTGATGTTTCATATGCTATTTTGCCTTTAATTTTTTCTGACATTTTGTCTGCTATTTTTTAATATTTCTCTGCTATTTTTTAATATTTCTCTGCTATTTTGTCTACTATTTTGTCTGCTCTTTTGTCTGGTATTTATTCTGCCATTTTTATTGGATCATCATACATAACTTTCCCAGAGAAATCTCTGGTGTCCATTTCTTGACGCCGGATTGACCACATTGCCGGCAGGTCCGATAAAAATTCAGCCGCCACGGGGGAAATCGAAACCCGGACCTTCTGGTCGATAGCTGAGTGCGCTAATCACTGAACCATCCCCGTGCCCACAAACTACGAGAACAAATGCTGATATCTATCTCTCTCTCTCTCTCTCTCTCTCTCTCTCTCTTTTTCTGCCTCACAAAACTATGGCTGAGACACATATAGACACTTTCACATTACTCTCTTGTGACATTCAAATGCAATGAAACATAATTTAATTTTTAAAAATTTAATCATTTTATATATATATATATATATATATATATATATATATATATATATATATATATAACGACACCTTTACTTTTTTCACAGTTGAAAATAAAAAACACTTTTCCTCCCAACTCTATGTCATCAATGTCAAACATAGACACTAAACGCAAAACAAATTTTAAAAAAAAAACACACACACACAAAAGGAGAATCACAACAACAGAAATGATGTGTTTAAGAAGTACACCACATGTGACAAGAAAAAGACACAGTTAGAAATGACACTATAAGGGCAAAGGTTGAAGTAACATCTGTACTACACTACATCCAAGAACATCATGTCAAATGGCTTGTCCACATTATACAACTACCACCAGACATGATCTTCTTACATCTTACATCCTTCCCGTGCCGTTAAACGTCACTTAGATCTCGCATTGTAGTTTGCCAAGTTTTCCTGTTTTCGGCGAGCTTTTCAGTCTCATCAAGGGATTTTATGCCTACTAATTTTACATACTTATGTAGGCCATGTGATGAGAAAAAACAATCAGAAAATACCAAAACAAGCTATCAAGTGGAACACAACATCATAAGAAAAAGATGTCGTACACGTGAAAAGCTAAAGAGGACATTGTAAGAGAACGGAGTTTAGCTGGCATAACATCCCTTGATGAAGTTGAAAGACTCGCCGAGAACAGGAAAACTTGGCAAACAGCTATGCGAGCCCTATGTGACATTTAACTGCACGGGAAGGATGTAAGATGAAAGTAAGTAATGTTACCCCTCTTAACAATTTCCTCTTTAGAGTTTCTCGTGGTTGACCTCTTTTTCTTTGGCCTGTTGTGTTCCACTTGATAACTTGTTTTGGGAATCTCTGACTGTTTCTTCTCATAACGTGATCAGTATGTGTCCTTTCTTTTCTGATCACCCAATAGACAGGTTGTTGTTCTCATATCTGCCTTATCTCTGCTTTTTTTCTTGAATTTGTTCCACTTTATACCGAATATATCCTTAGGCATTTCATTTCAAGAGTCTAATTTGTTGTCTATTCCTTTAATTGTTTTCCATCTTTCACATGCATAAATGAGGATGGGATTGAATGATCATAGCTTGGTTTTTGCATTTACAACTTTTGAGTGCCATATGTTCTCAAGATTCTTGAAGGTCAATGCTGTTTTTTCAAGTCTAATTCTAACTTCCTTTCTGGTGTCACCATCCTGATCTATGTAGCTGCCGAGGTACGCAGACTGGAGTACTTCTTCACCAGCTGTTCTTTCTGCTACATTTTTCCTTCTTGATTAACGGGAAGTATCATCATCATCAGGTGCCGTGCCGACTGGCGTTGGCTATTATGCTTCTCCAGAGTACACGATACTTCATGCAGGCCATCAGCTCAGTTGATGATCTCCTCTCACACCATCCCGTCAGACTGTCCAGTATCATTTCTCTTGGTCTTCCTCTTGTTCTTCTTCCTTCTATTTTTCCTGTTGTTATAATATTTTCAATGTCCCCTCTTCTCATTGCATGTATAGCAGAGGAAACATTCACGCTAAGAATTGAAGGAAAACGAAGGAAGAGGCCGCCAACGCAAGAGATACAGGGAGGACATTACTTAGAGATATCTTAAGCATCCCGTTACATGAAGCAAGGTCACCGAGCCCTATCTCGACAACACTTGAGGGTATCCGATGATGGAAACAAGACGAGACAAACTTACATCCTCTAACAGTTTCCTACTCGCACGCCTCGTTGTTTCCAATTTATTACTAAATTTTAAGAAATATCATTTCTATGAACATCCGCTTATGGTTCAAGGAAAAAAAAAAACATGACAAAAGGATCAATATAAAAAGTTGTATCCGCATCTCTGACGGAAAGAATTACTCACAACGAAACAATACACAACGAACACCTAAGCAAGTTTTCATCAACCAAACCAACATGTGTTTGTATTTTCAGCCCATAATGTTTTAGAATTTGCATTCACTATAAGAGGCGCGGGGGGGGGGGAGCAAAAGGAATAAAAAGAAAGAGAACGAGAAAAAAAATGAATTTAAAAAGAAAGAAAGAAAGAAAGAACAAACGAGAAAGAAAACGGAAGGAAATAAAATAAAGCAGAAAGATAGAAACTGAAACTGGAAGAAAAAAGGAAGGGAGGGAACAGAAAGAAACTGTAACAGAAAGGAAGAAAGAAATTAAAACAAAAAGGAAGAAAGGAACTAAAACAGAAATAAAGAGAAAAAAATTAAAGAAATTAAAACAGAAAGGAAGAAATGAATTAAAACAGAAAGGAAGAAAGGAATTAAAACAGAAAGGAAGAAATAAACTAAAACAGAAATAAAGGGGGAAAAAATGAAAGAAATTAAAACAGAAAGGAAGGAAGGAATTAAAGAAATAAAGAAATTAAAGCAGAGGGAAAGAAAATAGTTAATATAGAAAGGAAGAAAGAAATTAAAACAGAAAAGAAGAAAGAAATTAAAACAGAAAGGAAAAAAGAAATTAAAGAGGAAAGGAAGAAATAAATTAATACAGAAAGGAAGAAAGAAATTAAAACAGAAAGGAAGAAAGGAACTAAACAGACATAAAGGGAACAAATGAAAGAAATTAAAAGAGAAAGAATGAAAGAAACTAAAACAGAAAGAAAGAAAGAAGGAAATAAATTACAACGAAGAAGGAAAGAAAGAAAGTAAGAAAAGAGCGAAAGAAACACAGACAGCTACCTTACCTTTCAGCTTCAGAAATTCCAGCAGTTGAAAAGAAAACGTCCATTTTTGTTTCCCAAAGGATTACTTTGGTAAAGTAGGTGATGAAGAAAAGTCGCTGTAGATAAAAGTTATCTGACAAGGCAAGGAACACTGTTGTTTCATTATGAGGCTTTATTATATATTTTAAAACAAGGAATTTGTTATTCTATTCATTTTTATTATATCTATGATTTGACTTCATTATCTGCATAGACGGTACTCAGAAATCTTCAGTTGTTTAGCCACATGCAAAACCTATGTAAGAGTAATGTGATATTTGGACGGAACACATAATGATCAATCTCTTCGGCAGATATCACAACATCAAACGTGAAACAACCAGAACTTCATTCAAACAATTAGCCCACACGGTGAGAGCAACAGCTGAAACAATATCGCTCACCAATGAAACTGATTATGGCTGACAACCCGGGCCAATCATATTGATTTTAACGGCGCGTGTTCCGGTAACCTCGGGCCAACCAGCAGGCGCGTTTCATCCCACGTGTCAGGGTAATCCATTATTCAATGTAACCATCTGCGGTTCGGTCTGTCGCTAAGATGTCAGCTGGCCAGTGACATAGTCTTACATTATATCGTTTCTTTCTTCTTCATTCGTGAAATAAAAAAAATATATTGATCTCAGCGATTAAGTGTTTGTTCCTTTCAACGTAAAAGAAGTTTATGCCTGAAATTCTTCTTCTTCCTCTTCTTCTTCTTCTTCTTCTTCTGTGTTAAAATGCTGGGTCATGCTAAATCGGAAGCCGTGTCGTCAGAATAAAGAAGCCCCATAGGTCTCTCCAGGTCCTCGCGACAGCCCCACAGCTTCTGCCTCAGGTCCGTCTTCTGTAGCCAGGTCTGACTTTGTAGGTCAATGAATGCTGGAAATTCTTGCAGCACGTGCTCTTGGGTTTGTGCTCCAGTCTCACAGGAGCATGCGTAAACGTGAGACATTCTGAGTCCCGCGGGGCAGGTGGCTCAGTAGTGTGCAGTGGTTGAAATTCTCCGGAATATTCTGGCACCTTCTTCATCATCTTCTTCTTCTTCTTCTTCTTCTTCTTCTTCAGCTATCCGAACCATTAAGCCTCATTGCTGCAGATAAAGTTCGCCTTCATTCCTCTCTATTCCTAATCTTCTCTCTCCAGTTGGTGACACCAATTTCTTTTATATCCCCTTCTTTGCTGTCTTTCCATTTCTGTCCTGGTCTACCCCTTGGTCTTGTTTCCCTCATCTCTTGTACATACATCATTTTCGTTTGTCTGTTCTCTTCTATTCTTTCTACATGGTCCAACCAGCGTAGTCTGTTTAGTTTCAAGACATTTATAATTTGTTGGGATTTAAACAAGGTTTTCAATTCAGTGTTCTTTCTAGCTCTCCATTCTGCACTGTTGGTATCCTTTATTGGCCCAAAGACTCTTCTTAGGATCTTGTTCTCAAAGATCTGCAATTGTTGTTCATCTTTCTGTGTTGTACTTCACATTTCTGATCCATACATGACGGCTGGTCTTATTATAATTTTGTAGATTGTTATTTTGGTGTTTTGGGACAGGATTTTTGGATTTTAACAGGTGTTGCAAGGCGACGTATATTTTAGTCCCTATCTATACTATATTTCTGGAACCGCCTCTGACAATAATTGTGAAACAAAAACATTTCAAAATGTATTTACATTTTAAATCCTTTCCGTGCCGTTAAACGTCACATAGGGCGTGCATGGTAGTTCGCCAAGTTTTCCTATTTTCGGCGAGATTTTCAACCTCAGCAAGGGACTTTATGCCTACTAATTTGGCACCTCTTAACAATGTCCTCTTTAGAGTTTCACGTGGTCGAACTCTTTTACTTCGGCCTGTTGTGTTCCACTTGATAGCTTGTTTTGGGACTCTCTGACTGTTTCTTCTTATCACGTGACCGACATACTGTCCATCTCCTTTTCCTGATCACCCATGAGACTGATTGTTGTTCGCTCATCTGCCTTATCTCTGGGTTGCTCTTGAATTCATTCCACTTTATACCGAGTATTTTCCTGAGGCATTTGTTTCAAAAGAGTCTAATGTGTTGTCCATTTCTTATTTTATTAGCATTTTATTTCGCATTTTATTCCAGCATAAAAAAAATGTAACAAGGCTTTCCCGTCGCCTTGCAGATGGCACTCTTATCGTAAATCTCAGCCTCGGTACGATACTGTATAATTGATGCATCCACGGTACAGATCTTGAGCATTATGGAGAACTAAGCAAGGAGACAAAGCGTGAAAGATAATAAATATTCGTATCAATAATTCACAAAGTGGGACGTGAAATACTGAAAGTTGTCAGAGAAATACACCGAATTCTCTGATTTTCCTGCGTGATATCTCACGTTCACCTGAATCCTTGGACCCTGCGGAAAGGCAGGGTCGGGTCCCTCGAGGGGCGGTTACTTTCTGTCTTTTTGTCTTAAATAAGGAAAATGGAGGGGGTCGGGTCGTGGGGCGGGGGAGGAAAGGACCTGGGGGGGGAGTCATTTAAAAAAAACTAGAGGTTATCTATCTATCTATCTATCTATCTATCTATCTATCTATCTATCTATCTATCTATCTATCTATCTATCTATCTGTCTATCTGTCTGTCTGTCTGTCTGTCTGTCCATCTATCTATCTATCTGTCTGTCTGTCTGTCTGTCTGTTCGCCCCTTCGTCCAACTGTCTGTTTGTCCATCCATCCATCCATCCCTCCATCCATCCATCCATCCATGCATCAGTGCGTCCGTCCGTCTGTCCGTCTGCCTGTCTGTCTGTCTGTTTGTCCTTTCATTAGGCGTGTAAATTCTCTTAATGTTAAAAAAAAAACAAATTTGGAGCTGATCGCTTACATTGTACTTCTGTCTATGGAAGACACAAAAATCAAGAATACTAGATGCTAACTAGCAACAAAACTAATCCAGTATGTTAAATACACCATTTCGATTTACGCAGAAAGGAAAAACTTAAATCACTAATAAAAGTCCCTCCCCTTTCAGAAGCCGAACAAACTACACCTTGATGCTGGATAAAATTTTTGTGAATTTTGGATGGCTTGTGCTCTCGATATCGATACAGCAAAACTGTATTCGTTTGTTTCTGTATAGATAATTTGTATTTGGATATTTCCTGGTAACAGAAATACGTTTGTTTACTTCCTCATTTCTGTCATGTACCTCTTTTGTTTCTTTATACCTAAAGACATATTTGTATCTGTTCATCTGTCTATGGAGTGTAGGCGCTGTCCGTTCTAGCTGATATGCTTGTGTCATTCATTCATTCATTCATTTGCATGTCCCTTGCGGAACTTTGCCTCCCTTTACTCCTGTAGGCCTCTCGGTTGTGAGCAAGATGGCCTGCTGCTGATGCATCCATTTGAAGATCATCAACGATGTCTTGCAGCCATCTTCGCCTTGGTCTTCCTCTCTTTCTTTTTCCCATTATGTACCCTTCCAAGACGGTCTTCTCTAGATTATCATGACGTTTAATGTGTCCAAAATGTGTCAGGGGTGGCAAATCATAGCTGACCAAGACCCTGTCCCATCTCTTCCTTGGTAACCTCCCCCCCCCCCTCCCCAGCATCGTGTGAGAGATGAGATAAATGACGACTGTGGTAAAACTGGTTCTCTTAACGAAAGTAAAGATGAAGATGCAAGGTTCAGTTTTAGAAAAAACATCGAAAGAGTGAGGAAAGTGGGAAGAAACACACGTGAAGAGCATGCAACCATCCAATATTCTGGCAAAAAGCTTTTATCAGGATCAGGCACAAAAACAACACTACAAGAAACATGGAAGAGAAACATGGATGAGAAACATGGATGAGAAACATGGATGAGAAACATGGACGTGCCTTTGTTGCTCTTCTCCTAGTAGGAAGAACGGGAACAAAATGCCACACACTACCACTCACACCTATACACTCACACACACTAGCACTCACACCTATACACTCACACACACTAGCACTAACACTTATACACTCACAAACACTAGCACTCACACCTATACACTCACACACACTAGCACTAACACTTATACACTCACACACACTAGCACTAACACTTATACACTAACACACACTAGCACTCACACCTATCCACTGACACATACTAGAACTCACACCTATACACTTACATACACTAGCACTCACACTTGTACACTCACACACACTAGCACTCACACCTGTACACTCACACACACTAGCACTCACACCTATACACTCACACACACTAGAACTCACACCTACACACTCACACACACTAGCATTCACACCTATACACTCACACACACTAGCACTCACCCCTACACACTCAAAAGCAATCACATTTATACACTCACACCTATACACTCACACACATTAGCACTCACAATTACACACTCACAAACACTAGCACTCACACCTATACACTCACACACATTAGCACTCACACTTACACACTCACACACACTAGCACTCAGACCTATACACTCACACACATCAGCACTCACATCTATACACTCACACACACCAGCACTCACACCTATACACTCACACACACAAACACTCACATCTATACACTCACACACAGCAGCACTCACACCTATACACTCACACATACCAGCACTCACACCTACACACTCACAAACGCTACAACTCACACCTATACACTCACACACACCAGCACTCACATCTATACACTCACACATCAGCACTCACACCAACACACTCAAACATATCAGCACTCATACCAACATACTCAAACACATCAGCACTCACACCAACACACTCAAACATATCAACACACACCAACACACTCAGACATATCAACACATACACACCACCACACTCACACATATAATAGCACTCACACCAACATATTCAAACATATCAACACACACACTCAAACATATCAACACACACACCAACACTCTCAAACATATCAACACTCACACCAACATGCTCAAACATATCAGCACTCACACCAACACACTCAAGCATATCAACACACACCAACACACTCAAAAATATCAACACACACGAACATACACACCAGCAATCACACGAACATACTCAAAAATATCAATACACACACACCAACACACTCAAACATATCAATACACACACACACCAACACACTCAAACATGTCAACACACACACCAACACACTCAAACATATCAACACACATACATCAACACACACACCAGCACTCACATCAACATACTCAAAAAAATCAACACACACACGAACACACACTCCAGCACTCACACCAACACACTCAAACATATCAACACACACACCAAGATACTCAAAAAAATCAACACACACACGAACACACACTCCAGCACTCACACCAACATACTCAAAAATATCAATACACACACACCAACACACTCAAATATATCAACACACACACACACCAACACACTCAAACATGTCAATACACACACACCAACACACTCAAACATGTCAACACAAGCACAAACACACTCAAACATATCAACACACATACATCAACACACATACCAGCACTCACACCAACATACTCAAAAATATCAATACACACACACCAACACACTCAAACATGTCAACACACACATACCAACACACTCAAATATATCAACACATACACCAACACACTCAAACATATCAACACACACATACCAACACACTCAAACATATCAACACAAACACACACACCAGCACTCACACCAACACACTCAAACATATCAACACATACACCAACACACACATCAGCACTCACATCAACACGCTGAAAAATAGGAGCACCCACACCAACCCACTGAAAAATATCAGCACTCACACCAACACACTGAAAAATATGAGCACTCACACCAACACACACACCAGCACTCACACCAACACACTCAAAAATATCATTACTCACATCAACACACAAACCAGCACTGACACCAACACACTCAAATATATCAATACACACACACCAACACACACACCAGCACTCACACCAACACAATCAAACACGTCAACACACACACCACCACACACACCAGCACTCACACCAACACACTCAATCATATCAACACACACACCAACACACACATCAACACTCACACCAACACATTCAAAAATATCAGCACTGATACCAACACGCTGAAAAATATGAGCATTCACATCAGCACACTGAAAAATATGAGCACTCACACCAACACACTCAAAAATATCAACACACACACCAACACACACCAGCACTCACACCAACACACTCAAACATATCAACACATACACCAACAAACACACCAGCACTCACACCAACACGCTCAAATATATCAACACACACACCAACACACACACCAGCACTCACACCAACACACTCAAACATCAACACATACACCAACACACACACCAGCACTCACACCAACACACTCAAAATATCTGCACACACACCAACACACTCAAACATATCAACACACACACCAACACACTCAAATATATCAACACACACACCAACACACTCAAACATATCAACACACACACCAGCACTCGCACCAACACACTCAATCATATCAACACACACACCAGCACTCACACCAACACACTCAAACATACCAACATACACACCAGCACTCACACCAACACACTCAAACATATCAACACACACACCAACACACTCAAAAATATAAACACACACACCAACACACACATCAGCACTAACAGCAACACACTCAAAAATATCAGCACTCACACCAACACACTAAAAAATATCAGCACTCACACCAACACACACATCAGCACTCACACCAACACACAAACTCATGAAACAATGACGCGAACCCCCCACCCCCTCTCCCTCACCCTCTATTCCCCCCCCCCCCCAATTTATTTCTAATGGATCTCAACCTAATGGAGAGAATTTTTAACAGCCAATGCAATATTCATGCATCTCTGTCAGGGACCCGTAACTCTTGTTACAGAATCCGGGCCCGCAGGTTTATTTGCCCTTGTCAGCTATATCAAATATTTATAAGACTATCTCAACCGATTCTTTTATTCGCCACAGAAAAGCGTTGCTCATACATTTTATGCAAACCTCCCAAGTTAATTTCTCTCTTGGGTGTAGACAGTTTTTCACGTAAACGTCATTTATACAGAAAGGATAAAAAGTGAAGAATCGGAGTTTGAAGAAATTTACGACAGCAGATAACGAAACCACAAACGTGCGCATGGGTGAAAATGTTACTGTTCAAATATTTTGGAGTAAAAGAGTAATATAGTAGGAATGTTAAGTGCGTGTATATAAAAATGTTTCCATTGTTTTCCATCATCACCATCCTGTGCCGTGAAGAAGTTCCCTTGATAGGTTTATAGTAAGACAGTAAATGAAGACAGTAAATGAAGACAGTAAATGAAGGCAGTAAATGAAGGCAGTATGACAACATTAGATGTACAGCTTGGACTTAAAGATAATAATAACAACTCTAGGATACATTCTGACAATAATCATGTCCTACAAGCCCCTAGTGGTACCAAACACAGGAGACTCAACATTTCATAGCGTGTTAAGCAATTTGTAATGGTTAATATGAGGGTGATGGATCTTTGAGTGAGGCTGATATTGGTTAACATGAGGGTGATGGATCTTTGAGTGAGGCTGATGATGGTTAACATGAAGGTGATGGATCTTTGAGTGAGGCTGATGATGGTTAACATGAGGCTGATGGATCTTTCAGTGAGGCTGATGATGGTTAACATGAGGGTGATGGATCTTTGAGTGAGGCTGGTAATGGTTATCTTGAGGGTGATGGATCTTTGAGTGAGGCTGATGAAGGTACCAATTACTGGTCAAACAGACACGAATACAAATACACTGGCAGGAGAAAACACAGGCCAATGGTTCAGACACGAGAAAACGAAATATGAAGACATTTTATCTGCTTTAAGTTATAAGTTAAAGGATCGTCTAACACACAACCGCTGATGAGTCAAGGGTCCAGTGTATCTTACCTTTCTCACAAACAAACAAAAACTCAAACACATTTCTTTTTCTTCCTTCAGTTATTTCTTTTTTCACTGAGAATAGTTTTCATGATAATCTTGAGAATACCGTCTTGGAAGGGTACATAATGGGAAAAAGAAAGAGAGGAAGACCAAGGCGAAGATGGCTGCAAAAACATCGTTGATGATCTGCAAATGCATGCATCAGCAGCAGACCATCTTGCTCACAACCGAGAGGAGTACAGGAGTGCTGTTAGGGAGGCAAAGTTCCGCAAGGGACATGCAAATGAATGAATGAATGATAGTTTTTCATACATAGGATACAGAAAACGAGGAAGACTTAGACTTACACGGAGACGAGAAATTATGACAGTGCTCAGAGACATGGGTTAGTAGATAATTATTCCAGGAACAGGGATGACTGAAGAGGCTTTATCCGCGGCCTATGCTCTCAAGAGAGTGAAAGGTGATGATGATGATGATGATGATCATGATCATGATGATAGTTGTCATTACTGTATTACTCTTATTCTAGACATGATCGAATTAGGAGAGAAAATCAAACAGTCGTGACAAGTTGAAAATTACGCGCTGATCATAACCCACAGAAGATGAAACAATAAAACACATTCCCAATGGCTGATGGGTAGTTTGAACACACACAGCGCAGCACTTTGCCCTTAGTCTAAACGAAGCCACGATCAAATAAACACGAAACGCTCCACTGCGGGATTGCACCATTGATGAACAACGCGCTGTAGTAAGATCTCTTTAATTAACCCTGTTCTTTATCTGCAGTTTAAAAGAGAAGAAAACTATTTCTCAAACTACTCTTAATTTTCGTGACTAGAATTCTCTTCAATTTTTTTTTCATGCATATTTAGAAATTGATTGAAGATATTGATCAACAGAAACAAACATACATGTTGCACACTATTCAGCTGTTAGTCTCGAAAGCTAAAATAACATTAACATCGTTCCTTTTATGTGGCAAAGAAGACATATGTAACGAGAAGTTTTCTTTGATCTTATTATGCTGAAGATAAATTACCTAGTCTCCAGGAACTGTTTGTCATTATCTTGATTTTTAGATCTTGTCTTGTCTTGTCTTGTGCTATCTACTGCGAGCTGGTGTTCTTTGCAGCCGATGCTGTGGAGGTGTTGGGGTACAGCATCGTATTGGCGTGGGAGCGGGTTATGGCAGCTACTTTTTCAGTCCTGGAGTACAGCTAAATACCAGGGGGATGTGCAATGCTCCAACGTCATGGAGACTATGGCGATCCCTGCCCGGTTAACCAGGCTATGCATGTTACTGGGGGTACCAATGGAGAGGTGGAATAGAGTCTTGGTCAGCTATGGTCCACTAACTCTGACGCTAGCATATCAGTTATATATATATATATATATATATATATATATATCACTCTTGCCAGCATGCACAGATCAGCGGAATTCTGCTTGATCTGTCACATATCCTTTATCGGAAGTTGGGCTAACAATCTTACCCTAGGACCTAACTAGAGGCGATTCTAGATGGAGAAAAAAAGAAGTTATGGAAGCTCGCAAAAAATCAACTGAGCATCAGGGATGCCGACTCCGTTGGCCCTAAACATGTGACAAAGATTGGATTCTGGAACGTAAGAACAATAGCAACACCAACAAAAACTACTCAGGTAATCAGAGAACTGGAGAGATACCACCTAGACGTACTGGGCATCAGTGAAATGCGATGGCCAGAAGCAGGTAAAAGATCGGCGGAAAACCGTAAGTTAATAATACATTCAGGCAGAGAAGACGGGACACACCAAGAGGGGGTAGGTATAATTATGTCAAATGTAGCAGCAAAAAGCCTTGTAGAATGGAAACCCTTGAACAGTCGTATAAATAAGAGCACGATACATCATAAGACACGGAAAAATGACAATAATACAGTGTTATACACCCACGAACGATGCAGATGTTGAGGTAAAAGCCGATTTCTATCACAAATTAATAATTAACAAAGTTCCTAAACACAACATCCTAATTGCTATGGGGGACTTCAACGTTAAGGTAGGGAAAGATAACACCGACGTCGAAAAAGTAATGGGGAAAGAAGCAGTTGACATGGTAAATCAGAACAGAGAAAGATTAACTGAAATGTCTAACAGAGGGCATGGTCATTAGAGGCACAATATTTCCACACAGAGAGATACATAAAACAACGTGGATATCTCCATATGATAGAACTAGAAACTAGATAGATCATTTGTGTATTAGAAAGCAATACATAACACCTATGATAGATGTACGGGCATATGGGGTGCAGATGTTAACAGTGATCACAATCTGTGTATAGGGAAAATAAGACTAAAACTGAGAAACCAACACAAGAAAACAATACACAGAAAGATATACAGCCACAGCCTACAAGAATAAAATACCAAAAGTAATTTCAATCAGGAACTTGCAATCATTTCACAACACTCAATGAAGTAGAGAAGATAGGTATAGAAGAATTATGACTATGGAATTCTTACAGCACAGCTATAATCACAGCAGCAAAAACAAGCGCTGGACTGAAAAAAAAACCAAATAGAAAAGCATGGATATCAGAAAACACATGGAAGTACATACATGAAAGACGAGAAGCCAAATTAGACATGTTGAATGTAAAGACAGATCTTGGAGAAGATTTGGCGAAAGCAACATACAAAGAAATAGACAATAAAGTAAAAAGTTCAGCTAGAAGGGATAAAAGAGAATACATAGACAATATGGCAAAAGAGGCAGAGAAAGCAGCAAAAACAGGAGACAGCAAAACTATATATAACATACAAAAGAGGCTAACAGGTACTATTATATCTAAAGAAAGACCAATCCTTAGCAAAACTGGAACCCTATTAACATCAAGTAAAGACCAAAAGCAAAGGTAGGGTGAACACTTAATAAACCGTGAAACCGACTTACCAGCCCCATAACTAAATGTCAGACTAGATGAAATTACATTCAATGAAATTGAAACAGCAGTGAATTTAATGACTAACAACAAAGCTGTGAATGAAGATGAAATAACAGTCGAAATGTTAAAATCTATTAGCAGTGACAACATGAGACAACAACATAGAATGTTTAATAAGATTTGGAAAGAAGAAAAGGTCCCTTCTACATGGAAAAAAAGGAATCATTGTTAAAATACTAACAAGAAAGGCAACCTCAGTGACTGTAACAACTGGTACTAAAAGTGTTAAAAGTATTTTGCAAGGTCATTTTGAATAGACTTAAAGATATACTGGAAGCTACAATGAGAGAAGAACAAGTAGGATTTCGAAAAGGGAGAAGCTGTCTCGACCAGATCTTTACTCTAAGAGTGGTACTTGAAGAACATATTGAAAAGCAGAAACCATTGATTCATAATACTGCATAAACTTTAAAAAGCCATTTGATAACATACACAGATATTCATTGTGGAGAATTTTATGTCTATATGGAATACCATCTAAAATTGTCAACATCATTAAAGACTTCTACAATAGATATGTTTGTGCAGTCACAACAGAAGAGCTAATGGTTCCAGATTGAAAGAGGCGTGAAACAAGGATATATACTATCTCCATTGCCTTTTGAAATTGCAACAGACTTCACAATGAAAACATGGTACATGGGACCCAACTAGAAGATCTTGATTTTGCTGATGACATAACTCTTACCAGTAACAATGTGATTTCCACGCAAGAAAAAAACAGATAGCCTGTCTTCACTGGCTAGCAAAATAGGACTTGAAATAAACAAAAACAAAACAAAAATAATGAAAGTTCCCATTAATCAAAATAGAAAAATACACGTAGAAGGGACAGATGTTGAAGAGGTCAATCAATTTGCATACCTTGGTAGCTACATAGACCAGGATGGTGACACCAGAAAGGAAGTTAGAATAAGAATCTTTAAGAATCTTGAGAACATAAGACATTCAAAAGTTATAAGCACAACAACCAAGTTAAGACTATTCAATTCAAATGTAATGTCCACCTTCATGTACGCATGCGAAAGCTGGAAAACAACTAAAGAAATAGACAATAAATTAGACTCTTTTGAAAACAAATGCCTAAGGAAAATACTCGGCATCAAGTGGAACGAAATCAAGAACAATGCAGAAATAAGACAGATGAGCAAACAACAATCAGTCTCATGGGTGATCAGAAAAAGAAGATGGACATATGTTGGTCACTTGATGAGAAGAAACGATCAGAGAATACCAAAACAAGCTATCAAGTGGAACACAACAGGCCGAAGAAAAAGAGGCAGACCACGGGAATCTCCAAGAGGACATTTTTAAGAGATGCCACATTAACAGGCATAAAATCCCTTGATGAGTTGAAAGACTCGCTGAAGATAGGAAAAATTGGCGAACTACCGTGTGAGCTCTATGTGACGTTTAACGACACGGGAATGATATAAGATATATATATATATATATATATATATATATATATATATCTGAACCTTAAGTGCCCAGGGCACATGGGGCTTCCGCAAGGGTTTTCCACAAATGCCTGTCTTTCGCCTTTTTTTCTGCTCTTGCCCAGGTGAGCCCTCTATTGCTCAACATCCTTTCTGTTGTTCTTCTCCATGTCTCTTTTGGTCTACGTTTACTTCTGCTCCCCTGTGGTGTCCATCTTAGTGCTATTTTTGGTAGTGAGTTGTCAGTCATTCGGAGCACATGTCCCAACCATCGCCAGCGTCTTTCCTCAATAATTGTTGTCAGTGGTTTCATCTGCATTTCTGCCAATAAAATGTTATTTCTTATGGTGTTTGGCCAAAATATTTTTTTAATTCTACGTAAACATTTAGTCTGGAAAGAATTCAACTTGTTTTCTATGGTTTTGGTGATTTTCCAGCATTCACTTCCATAGAGTAGTACACTTAGAACATTACTCTTAAATATCCTGATTTTCATATTTATGCTTAGTTTATTTGATTTCCATATATTCTGTAGCATTGCAAAAGCCTGGTTTGCTCTAGTAAGTCTGCTGTTGATGTCCTCTGTGCTGTCTCCATTTTCTACTACTCATATATATGAATATTAAATGAACTTTCAAAGACACCACTTTCATATAGTACTGTTGACTGCACTGTCAGGTTCTACTTGCACTGCTTGTAAATAAACATAACTAAATTTTATAAGCCGAATATATTTGTACTGTTCTATAGACCGAACATTTTATACTTGAAACACTTGGTGACAATTAACATCGTCAGTCCACGGCGATTTTTTCTGACGAACACAACTTGAAAATAAGTCCTTGATGATTAGTGTTCGAATAATAAACGTTTATTCACATATAGCTTCGATGGACATAATATACACCTTTATAAGATAAAATAAAAGATTAATTCATTGCTTTAACGCACATGTAGATCACAACTATAGAACGCGTGAATTCGTTATTTAATTTCTAACTAATGTATAGTCACTATCCATTTTTTTTTCATTTGTAGTCTGTCATTCTGGTTTCGACTCCTGTATATCTCTCACTGATTGTAACTCTTCTACCTTTTCTAAGTCTCTTCACTTCGAAGTCTCTCTAACAAACTTTCTCTCTAGCCTCTGGTGAGGTCTGTCTAGACTCCTGGTTGAGCGATGCCTGCCTCTGATCTAGTAGAGTCCATCCCCTTCTGGTCTAGTGGAGTCCAACCTATCCTCAAGTCTGCTGTTCTCTTTTCTGATCTCAACTGTCTCTCCCCAGCTGTTCTTCCCTCAACGAATATTTCACCACTAACATGTATATCGAGTCTGTCATTCACACGTCCAATCCATCATATAAGCACCTCCCTTTTGGTCACTTTGCCTTTTTGCGTCCTTAATTGGACTCCGGGATAAGCCTCCCCCTTGATTATCTATTGGCAGCCTGGCCTCTTCGAGTGCCCTTAGATAACGTATACATGCCAATCCTGTCAATAATTCTGTTCCATCAGCAGTGTTAATCCGCCTATTCATTTGTCATGGGGGATATTATCCAATCCACTTCTCTTTCGTGTCGCAGGTAATAGCGATTAGTCTGTTCTCTACTTGTATTGTGCCGTCGCTTCATTGTGTCTTGTCTTTCTGTGTATCTGCTTAGTTTGATTACTCTTGTCGTAATATTATATTAGTTACTACTACTGTAGGAGTTCCTCTTCCACTGATTCCCAAATTTTCCATTTGGTTTCATTCGTTCCCTAGCTCGACTTCACTAATCAAGAATAATTATAATAATAATAATAGAATTCTTAATAATACCCTCTTAGTTTACAAGGCATTATGTTACAGAAAAGTTAAAAAGCAATTTGGAAGTTAAGAGTAAGAAAAGAAATAAAAAAATGACTGTGATTCTAAGCAAGAAACGAACAAGCGCCTAGGAAACTAAAGAGTGCTCGTTATGCTATCAGCTGGAGTACTGAGGCCAGTAGTGCTCTATGTGCATGACTTTAGTTCGTGACATTGTTGCTCGCGCACTGGAGCTTCAACCTTGACACCAGCATGCAGGTTATGATTCGCCAACCTTGACACCAGCATGCAAGCTATGATTCGCCAACCCTGACACCAGCGTGCAAGCTATGATTCGCCAACCCTGACACCAGCATGCAAGTTATGATTCGCCAACCCTGACACCAGCATGCCAACTATTGGCCGCTGACTGTCAGAACGGACATCCAAGAGGCTTTATTGTATTTATTTTTTTTTGTTATAATAAAAGTGTTACTGGTAGGAGACATACTAGATTACACGTACATACATAACAGACAACTATCATTATTGCTCTCTTGTTATGTCAGACTCGCGAAACTTAAGTATTGAACAACCCTCGCTTGTACATGAGACAGTTCATGCATTCAAAAGCGAGCCAAGAAGAAAAAAATCACTAATAAGAATCAATATCTACCGTGCAAGACTCCTGGAAGGATGTCTGCAAAACTCTGTAACGATGAAGTAATAAAAGATGGAGAACGCCATCGTATCCTCCAGATGATGTCGCGGTGAAAATATTTGATGGCGTTAGATCCTGTTTCCACGGCAACCTCGGATTCGAAGTGACGCTTTAAATGTATAAATGTTCTATCCTCGGGAAAACAAAATGGTCGTGCGTGAAATCTCGTCACAAAAATAGGACGTAAACGAGATTTCCACGAGATGTTGATCGGATCGAGCTCAGTCGATTACACTTTGTTCTTCTTGCTTAAAAGTTTTCCACACATTAACAGGGAATCGGCTAGCGTAGTGATTAGAGCACTCATCTAGCAACAGAATGGTCCAGAATTCGAATCCCCAGCTGAGCGGGATTTTTTTCAGACCAATACGGCCCCGACGTCGAACCCAGCCTCGTACAATTGGTACCGGGGAAAATCTGGGAAAGAAAGGCAGCGAGGAAAGGAACTGGCCACCCTACATCATACTCTGATGGCCCAGCATAATGAGGTCTCTAAAGCTTCATTCCCTACGGCATTTGTTATAGGACTACCTTTCTTCTTACATCTTACATCCTTCGCGTGCCGCTAAACGTCACATAGGCCCTGCATTGTAGTTCGCCAAGATTTCCTGTCTTCGGCGAGTTTTTCAATCTCAACAAAGGATGTTATCCCCACTGTACTGGCCTCTCTTAGCAATGTCCTCTTTGGAGTTTCACGTGATCGACCTCTTTTTCTTCGACCTGTTGTGCTCCACTTGATAGCTTGGGACTAGCTTTACCCATTAAAAAAAACAACTTTTCGTTGAGTGGCGCTGTTTTCACATTAGTACGGAGCCAACATCCATCGGCGAGTTTCAACAAGTTTCACTTCCTCTCTTTACAGTGCATTGTTCAACAATGGTGTAATCCCGCAACAGAATGTTTCATGTTTATGTTTGCATCATTATATTATTACGTGGTAAACGCATATCTTACCAGTATGTGAACTAGTAGCTTATATATAGCATAGCTGCAGCTGGTCAGTAGACCACCATCTAAAACAGTTTCTAAGGCAGAAAATGTCTTCACTGCAGGATGTCGAACAGAATAAACATTTGGAAGTCATATTTAATTCAGAAAGTCATGTTTAATTCAGAAAGTCATATTTAATTCAGAAAGTCATATTTAATTCAGAAAGTCATGTTTAATTCAGAAAGTCATATTTAATTCAGAAAGTCATATTTAATTCAGAAAGTCATGTTTGATTTTAAAGCGGTGAAGACGCTGTCCGATGAGGCAACCAGCGAACCATAGCTGATCAAGACCCTGTCCCACCTCTCTGTGGCACCCCCATTAGTAGGCCTAGCCTGGCTAACGGGGCAGGGATCGCCATAGTCTCAATGGTGGTGGAGTCTGCTAAAGAAGCATTGAACAACCCCTTCATTTTAGCTGTAGTCCGGGGCTGAAAAAGTAGCTGCTATAACCCGCTCCCGCGCCGATACGATGCTGTACCTCAACATCTCTACAGCATCGGCTGCAAAGAACACCAGCTCGCAGTTACGGGGAGATAGTACAAGTACACGTTTAATTTTTAAAAGTCGTATTTTACTTCCTTTGCGAGGACCATTACCCCGGACACAGCGAGCCACATGTGGAGGGTAGTGAACGACCTCCACATGTGGAAGATACCTGTAAATAAGGGCTTGCATAAATAAACAGGCGTCGATCAACTGGCTGCAGTCATGGAAACGTGAGGTAGATTACTGAACGACATCTCTATCCCCAGAAAATACCTCCCATGCTCACAGAAGTGACTGTCAGGCGAATAAGAGTATTACAACCTTTATCCCCTCCTCCCCCCTCCCCTCTGATGGCTTGTGAGACCGACAAAGTCCAGAGACTATCACAAAGACCATGCTCAAACCTTCAGAAGGGAACGGGAAATCAGTCAGTCAGTCACTCAGTCATCTGCATGTCCCTTGCGGAACTTTGCCTCCCTAATAGATCTCCTGTAGGCCTTTCGGTTGTGAGCAAGATGGCCTGCTTCTGATGCATCCATTTGCAGATTATCAACAATGTCTTGCAGCCATCTTCGTCTTGGTCTTCCTCTCTTTCTTTTTCCCATTATATACCCTTCAAAGACGGTCTTCTCTAAATTATCATGTCCAAAATATTGAAGTTTTCTCTATTTAATCTTCTTTACTAGTCAACCTCCTTCAATATTAAGATCTTGTAGTATGGATATATTTGTTCTTTTTCTTTTGTGTCCATGATATTTGAAGAAACTCTTCTGTGGCATTTACATTCAAAGGCATTTATGTGTTTCTTGGCTGCTTTGTTAAGTGACCAGGTCTCACAGGCATATGTTGCCATAGGAAATCACAGTCGTTAATTCCAAGCATAGTCACAGAGAAACAAAGGAAGAAATCATGGGCAGTCTAACGCTAGGCTTCAATAAAAAAGTCATCAAATGAGCTGATAGAAAATACCAAGGACTGAGAACTGTGGAGGAGCATGATCGCCAACACCTACTGGCACGACACTTGATAATGATAATATTTAGTTCTGTATATAAAAAAAAATATGCGAATGGAATGAAGAAATCGCTAACATTATCCAGTGATGGTTTCAGCCAACAATCTCTTTACTTCGTCTCAGATTTGAAGGGGCACTTAAATTTACGAATGGAAGTTATAAAACTATGGAGTTGTCTACCCCTGGCCCATGTTTATCTGTGATGCTTTCTCTATGTGTGGCTTCATGGTTCTTCTTCTTCTTCTGCTATTACTACTACTACTACTACTACTACTACTACTACTACTACTATACTACTATTCTTTTCCTTCTATTACTACACTACGACTACTACTACTTCTCTTTTACTACTATTCTTCTACTACTACTACTACTACTACTACTACTACTACTATTCTTCTTCTATTACTACTACTACTATTCTTCTTCTTCTATTACTACTACTATTACTATTTTTCTTCTTCTATTACTACTACTACTACTACTACTATGACTACTACTACTACTACTACTACTACTACTACTACTACTATTCTTCTTCTTCTATTACTACTACTACTGCTGCTACTATTCTTCTTCTTCTATTACTACTACTACTACTACTACTACTACTTATTTTAATACTACTACTAATTCTTCTTCTTCTGTTACTACTACTATTGCTGCTACTAATACTACTTTTTCTTCTATTACTACTACTACTACTTCTACTACTACTACTATTATTCTTTTCCTTCTATTACTACACTACGACTACTATTACTACTACTTCTACTTCTACTACTATGCTTCTACTACTACTACTACTACTACTACTATTCTTCTTCTTCTATTACTACTACTACTACTACTATTCTTCTTCTTCTGTTACTACTACTACAACTACTACTACTGCTAGTACTACTATTATTATTCTTCTTCTGTTACTACTACTATTACTGCTACTAATACTACTTTTACTTCTATTACTACTACTATTACTTCTACTACTACTACTTCTTTTTCTTCTTCTTCTTCTGTTACTACTACTGCTACTACTACTGCTACTACTATTACTATTACTACTACTACTACTGCTACTACTATTACCACTACTACTACTACTATTACTACTACTACTACTGCTACTACTACTACTGCTACTACTACTACTACCACCACTACTTCTTCTATTACTACTACTACTATTGTTACTACTGCTGATACTACTACTACTACTTCTGCTTCTTCTTCTTCTTCTTCTTCTCTCCCTGGAACTGCAGGCCGGTCTTATTTTCAGCCGATTGGATGAAGATGCTGAGACATAGCATTGTGTCGGATTGGGAGCGGGTTATGGCTATTTTTAGCCCCTGAGTGCAACTGAAACCCAGAGGGTGTCCAATAATTCTTCAGCGGACTCTTACCGCTCTGCCCAGTTGTTCTCCCGCTTCCTGCCCAGTTAGTCTCCCACTTCCTGCCCAGTTGTTCTCCCACTTCCTGCCCAGTTAGTCTCCCACTTCCTGCCCAGTTAGTCTCCCACTTCCTGCCCAGTTAGTCTCCCACTTCCTGCCCAGTTAGTCTCCCACTTCCTGCCCAGTTGTTCTCCCGCTTCCTGGCTAGTTATTCTCCCACTTCCTGCTCAGTTATTCTCCCACTTCCTGCCCAGTTAGTCTCCCACTTCCTGCCCATTTATTCTCCCGCTTCCTGTCCAGTTATTCTCCCACTTCCTGCCCAGTTAGCCAAGATAGGCCTGTTACTGGGTGTAAGAATAGAGAGGCGGATGGGGAGACAATTTTGTTCAGCTGTGGGTCGCCAACCCTGACGCCAGCATGCCAGCTGTGATTCGCCAACCCCAAAGCCAGCATGCCAGCCATGGGCCGCTGACTGTCAGAACGGACCTCCAAGAAGCTTTATTGTAAAACTGTCAAGAAGAAAGCAACATGCTTCCGGCAGTCCACAGAGTGATCTACGGATATGGTGTCTACTGCTTGTTGTATCCTTGTAGGCCAGGATGGTGACGTGGTCATTATCACGTCTGGACGCTAGAGGGAGCCATGCACCTATATCTACAGCTGGAGTGGAATGGGCTTCCAGCTATTCACTTCTTTCGGCAGCGAGTCCACAAAACCTACAGAAATTACTACACCACAAGCCAAGAATGGGGACTAGAGATAAATACTTTTTAAAAAATCAAAGTAATAGTCATCAGCAGGAAAGAACAAAAGCTACACAATGAGATATCCACAAAGCAAAGAAAACATGGAGCAAGCATACAAGCTACCTAGGGGAATACGCTAAACCGAGGGTCTGAGATGTGAGATGGAGATAAACAGACGCGTAGAATGACAGCTACCCAGGCCTCTCACCTTGCTCTGGATCGATGCCTGAAACTCCCAGCAACGCTAATGGCCTAGGCAGATTAATAAGCAGAAGATAAAGAGAAGAATAGAAATGGCAGGAGACACAGTTAACATAATAAAGACAACCCTGATATCCAGAAATCTATCCATGAAAACAATAATGAGACGTATAAAATCCTATGTCTGTTCTTTACTACTATACTGTATAGTTCGCAGAACATCCAAAATGAAGGGAAAGTAGAAGAATTTAAGAGGCGACACACGTTTGTGAAACAAGTTAAATTTTAAGTCATTGTTTTTCTCTCACTTTAATTTCGGACAGGGAAAAGCATTAACCATGCAGGGTCTTGTCGTTACCCAGACAACGTAAACAAAACAAACAGAATCTTTCTTTCAGTCTAGGCCTTGTTGGAGCAATAACAGACAACGTAATCCTATGACAGCGGTTCTCAATCCTTTGTGGTTCCTGCCCTATGCACCTTTTTCACCATATGTCATTTTATCATTCTCCCGCCAGTTTCGTCACATGCACCTTTTTCATCATACGTCATCATGTCATTTTCCGGCCAACTTCGTCACATGCACCTTTTTCATCATATGTCATTATGTCATTTTCCCGCCAATTTCGTCCCATGCACCTTTTTCATCATATGTCATTATATCATTTTCCCGCCAACTTCGTCCCATGCAACTTTTTCATCCTATGTCACTTTGTCATTTTCCCGCCAACTTCGTCACATGCACCTTTTTCATCATATGTCATTCTCCCGCCAACTTTGTCCCATGCACATTTATTCACCATAAGTCGCAGTGTTATACTCCCCCTTCCCGGCAGTGGAGATTGCCTGACTCAAAAAAAAATCACATTCCAAATAATGGATACATAATATCCCAACAGTATGAGTCCATCCAACCTGTGATCTCAATGCCCGCCCCCCCCCAAAAAAAAAAACAACCAAAAAACTTAAAATTCTCTCCTGTAGGGGGATACCCCCCCCCCCCCACTGTTTGAGAACCGCTGGCGTAGGTGACTGAGCCGAGAATGCAGCCAGCAAAACAGCACCGTAAGATTTCTCGTATGTAACAGACGAGCCAGGTACAATGTGTCTACCAGACTTTCCCCAGACAAGACGGCGTCTGCCCATCTGGCAGTGTCAGGCTCTTGCTTGCTATCTCTGCTTCAGTTTCTTTTTTTTAACGTATGTTACGGTTTTTAAGTTACGTTACGTTTTTTTTTTCCTTAAGTTCTTTGCCCCGACAGAGGGCGCCCTGAACTGTGGTAAACTCATCGCGTGGGAGAGTGAAATACTGAGGATGTGGACGAGAGCGTAAGGAGTAAAAGGGATGGTAAACAGAAATGAAAACAACAACAACAAAAAATGGAAAGAGTATGAGGAATATATTCCAGAATGAAATGAATCTGGAGGTAGCAAAGTAGGCTGAGGAGGTGGTAGGGTTGAGCAGAGAGAAGGTAAAGTCGAAAGGGAGATAGGAAGATGGGAATGGAAGATTTCAACCGGGGAGATGGTCGGGTAGAAAGATGATAAAGTCGAAGAGGGCGATATAATGTTGAATGGAGAGACAGTGCAGAGAAAGATAGTGAGGTGGAGTAGAGAGATGGTGAGGTGGAATAGAGAGAGGAGAGAGAGGTGGAATGGTGAGGTGGAATAGAGAGATGGTAAAGTGGAATCGAGAGAGAGAGGGGTGGAATAGAGAGAGGGAGAGGTGGAATAGAGAGATGGTGAGGTGGAATAGAGAGATGGTGGGGTAGAATAGAGAGATGGTAAGGTAGAATAGAGAGATGGTGAGGTGGAGCAGAGAGAGAGAGAGAGAGGTGGAATAGAGAGATGGTGATGTGGAATAGAGAGATGGTGATGTGGAATAGAGAGATGGTGATGTGAAATAGAGAGATGGTGAGGTGGAATAGAGAGAGGGAGAGGTGGGATAGAGAGAGGGAGAGGTGGAATAGAGAGATGGTGAGGTGTTATAGAGAGAGAGGTGGAATAGAGAGATGGTGAGGTGGAATAGAGAGATGGTGAGGTGGAATAGAGAGATGGTGAGGTGGAATAGAGAGAGAGGTGGAACGGAAAGATAGTGAGTTGGAATAGAGAGATGTGAGGTGGAATAGAGAGATGGTGAGGTGGAATAGAAAGATGGTAAGGTGGAATAGAGAGAGAGAGAGAGAGAGGTGGAACGGAAAGATAGTGAGTTGGAATAGAGAGAAGGAGAGGTGGAAAAGAGAGATGGTGAGGTGAAATAAAGACAGGGAGAGGTGGAATATAGAGATGGTGAGATGAAATAGACAGATGGTGAGTTGGAACAGAGAGAGAGAGAGAGAGGTGGAATAGAGAGATGGTGATGTGGAATAGAGAGATGGTGAGGTGGAATAGAGGGATTGTGAGGTGGAATAGATAGATAGTGAAATCTAATAGGGAGATAGTAAAGTGGAATAGAAAGATAATGAGGTGGAACAGAGAGATAGTAAGGTGGAATTGAGAGATAGTGAGGTGGAATAGCAAGATAGTAAGGTGGAATAGAGAGATAGTGAGGTGGAATAGAGAGATAGTGAGGTGGAATAGAGAGATAATAAGGTGGAATTGAGAGATAGTGAGGTGGAATAGAGAGATAGTGAGGTGGAATAGAGAGATAGTGAGGTGGAATAGAGAGATAGTGAGGTGGAATAGAGAGATAGTGAGGTGGAATAGAAAGATAGTAAGGTGGAATAGAGAGATAGGGAAGTGGAATATAGAGATAGTAAGACAGAAACAACGGGTAATGAAAAATCTGTGTTGTACAGATCAAGCACAAAGTTTGTCTCACTACCTTCATGATAACATAGAATACTAATAGGGCGACAATAGTTATATATGAGTGTTCAACAGTGAAACTTCTTCTCCTCCTCCTTCTCTCTATCCACCCTCCTCCTCCTACCTTCTTCTTCATCTCCTCCTTCTTCTTTTACCTCCTCCTTCTTCTTCTTTTTTCTTCTTCATCTCCTGCTCCTCTTTTTCTTCTTCTTCATCTCCTCCTTCTTCTTCTTCCTCATTCTCCTTCTTCTGTTTCTTCTTCTTCGTCTCCTCCTCCTCCTCCTTCTTCTTCCTCAGCCTTCTTTTTTTTCCTTTTCCTTCGTAAGAATCAAACTAAGCAGGAGATGAACCATAGAACCCAGTGTCAGACATAAAGGTGATGGGAAAAAACCCCTCATTTATCGATATGTCAGCAAACTACCATTACCCTTGACCCCTTCCAAACCACAGAGTATTAGAAAGATAGATTTAAACAGGCGATCCATAGCTGACACGGTAGCATTAAGGTTAGAGAATCACAGCTGGCCAAGACCCTGTCCCACCTCAACGACTGGCACCCCCAGTATCAGGCCTAGCCTGATTAACGAGGGCAGAGATCGCCATAGCCTCTACTGAGTCTGCACGCCCTCCCCCTCCCCTTCTTTCTAACTCCACCCAGGGACTGAATAAAATCGCTGCCATAACGCGCTCCCAATCCGGCACTAATGCTGTGACGCAACACCTTCACAGCATGGACTGCAAAGCTCTAACTCTCAGTTCCAGGGAAGAGAAGTCAAGGAAAGGTATACCTGTCTAGACTACGAAGCCACGTGGCTGTTCCGCTATGAAAACAATGGGAGTCTTTTAAGAGATAAGTCGGTACTATCTTGGGGGAATGCGCGGCAATTAACATGTTACAGCGAGGCCTCCACCTGCTTCCCTCCCTATAGCAAACCAAAGTATACTTCTACCGCATTAGTGAGAAAAATGGTTTCTCATACAAAGTAATATATGAGGCATTCACATTGTAATTCTTCTCCTCCTCCTCTTCCTTTTCCTTCTCCTTTTTCTTCTTCTTCTCGTCCTCCTTCTTCCTCCTCTTCCTCCTCCCTCTTCTTCTTCTTCTTCTCATACTCCTCCTCCTCCTTTTTCTTCTTCTTTTCCTCCTCCTCCTTCTTCTTCTTCAGAAGTTGGTGGTAAGTAGATTGTAAGTATAAGTAGAAGAAGTAGGTGTTAAGTGTAGGTAGTAAGTGTACATGGGTGGTAAGTGTAGGTGGTACGTAGATGGTAAGTATAAGTCGAAGAAGTAGATGGTAAGTGTAGGTAATAAGTAGATGGTAAGTATAAGTAGAGGTAGATGGTAAGTGTAGGTAATAAGTAGATGGTAAATATAAGAAGAAGTAGATGGTAAGTGTAGATAATAAGTAGATGGTAAGTATAAGTAGACTAAGTAGATGGTAAGTGTACGTAGTAAGTAGATAGTAAGTATAAGTCGAAGAAGTAGATGGTAAGTGTAGGTAGTAAGTAAATGGTAAGTATAAGAAGAAGTAGATGGTAAGTGTAGGTAGTAAGTAGATGGTAAGTATAAGTAGAAGAAGTAGATGGTATGTGTAGGTAGTAAGTAGATGGTAAGTATAAGTAGAAGAAGTAGATGGTAAATGTAGGTAGTAAGTAGATAGTAAGTATAAGAAGAAGTAGATGGTAAATGTAGGTAGTAAGCAGATGGTAAGTATAAGTAGAAGAAATAGTTGGTAAGCGTAGAAAGAAATAGATGGTAAGTAGAAGAAGTAGTTGGTAAATGTAGATGGAAATAGATGGTAAATAAAAGAAGTAGTTGGTAAGTATAGGTAGTAAGTAGATGGTAATTATAAGTAGAAAAAGTAGTTGGTAAGTGTAGATAGTAAGTAGATGGTAAGTATACGTAGAAGAAGTAGTTGGTAAGTGTAGATAGTAAGTAGATGGTAAGTATAAATGGAAGTATCTGGTAAGTGTAAGTAGTAAGTAGATGGTAAGTATAGGTAGAAAAAGTAGTTGGTAAGTGTAGATAGTAAGTAGATGGTAAGTATAAGTAGAAGTAGTTGGTAAGTGTAGATTGTAAGTATAAATAGAAGTAGTTGGTAAATGTAGGTAGTAAGTAGATGGTAAGTATAAACAGAAAGAGTAGTTGGTAAGTGTAGGTAGTAAGTAGATGGTAAGTATAAGTAGAAGAAGTAGTTGGTAAGTGTAGATTGTAAGTATAAATAGAAGTAGTTGGTAAGTGTAGGTAGTAAGTAGATGGTAAGTATAAACAGAAAGAGTAGTTGATAAGTGTAGGTAGTAAGTAGATGGTAAGTATAAGTAGAAGAAGTAGTTGGTAAGTTTAGATAGTAAGTAGATGGTAAGTATACGTAGAAGAAGTAGTTGGTAAGTGTAGGTAGTAAGTAGATGGTAAGTATAAGTAGAAGAAGTAGATGGTAAGTGTAGGTAGTAAGTAGATGGTAAGTATAAGTAGAAGAAGTAGATGGTATGTGTAGGTAGTAAGTAGATGGTAAGTATAAGTAGAAGAAGTAGATGGTAAATGTAGGTAGTAAGTAGATAGTAAGTATAAGAAGAAGTAGATGGTAAATGTAGGTAGTAAGCAGATGGTAAGTATAAGTAGAAGAAATAGTTGGTAAGCGTAGAAAGAAATAGATGGTAAGTAGAAGAAGTAGTTGGTAAATGTAGATGGAAATAGATGGTAAATAAAAGAAGTAGTTGGTAAGTATAGGTAGTAAGTAGATGGTAATTATAAGTAGAAAAAGTAGTTGGTAAGTGTAGATAGTAAGTAGATGGTAAGTATACGTAGAAGAAGTAGTTGGTAAGTGTAGATAGTAAGTAGATGGTAAGTATAAATGGAAGTATCTGGTAAGTGTAAGTAGTAAGTAGATGGTAAGTATAGGTAGAAAAAGTAGTTGGTAAGTGTAGATAGTAAGTAGATGGTAAGTATAAGTAGAAGAAGTAGTTGGTAAGTGTAGATTGTAAGTATAAATAGAAGTAGTTGGTAAATGTAGGTAGTAAGTAGATGGTAAGTATAAACAGAAAGAGTAGTTGGTAAGTGTAGGTAGTAAGTAGATGGTAAGTATAAGTAGAAGAAGTAGTTGGTAAGTGTAGATTGTAAGTATAAATAGAAGTAGTTGGTAAGTGTAGGTAGTAAGTAGATGGTAAGTATAAACAGAAAGAGTAGTTGATAAGTGTAGGTAGTAAGTAGATGGTAAGTATAAGTAGAAGAAGTAGTTGGTAAGTTTAGATAGTAAGTAGATGGTAAGTATACGTAGAAGAAGTAGTTGGTAAGTATAGATAGTAAGTAGATGGTAAGTATAAATGGAAGTAGCTGGTAAGTGTAAGTAGTAAGTAGATGGTAAGTATAGGTAGAAAAAGTAGTTGGTAAGTGTAGGTAGTAAGTAGATGGTAAGTATAAGTAGAAGAAGTAGTTGGTAAGTGTAGATAGTAAGTAGATGGTAAGTATAAACAGAAGGAGTAGTTGATAAGTGTAGGTAGTAAGTAGATGGTAAGTATAAGTAGAAGAAGTAGTTGGTAAGTTTAGATAGTAAGTAGATGGTATGTATAAGCAGAAGAAGTAGGTGGTGTTACCTTCTTACTTCAGGAAAACCAAAACAAAAACACAAGCTGAGAATGGTACGAAACAGAGGGAAAATCTGCCCACGAAAGAGATGGACGGAGGAGAATACAGAAACCTCAAATAAATTTATTCATCATCTTACGGCCTCATGTACCATTGACCGGTCATTTAACCGTAAGTCGATTTGGCCGTATGTCGGCCGTTATAGGGGAGAGGACACTAAGTACACTTCACTACTATAACACGTTACAAGATGAATAGACATGTTTACTGTCACTTTAAAATACTAACAGATTGTGAATTAGCACAGTAACTGTGCGGAAATTAATTACAAAATATGAGCTACAATACATTAAAAAAATAATCATACTATAATGGTACTTCTGTTATTAAGTACAAACTTCCGTAAATCGGTCGTCCGTAAGTCGGGGAATAACCGTTATACGAAGCAAAACGCGGACTCAAGTTCAAGGCGTCTATTTTTCACCTCATTGCTTGAAGTTCCACAAGGAAATCGATCAGACAAGACAAGACAAGACTTGCTGACCTCCATAAAATTTGCTCCTTGCACTTGGACGTCGCGATAAAGTAATATCGGATTTGGAGCGGATAACAATTGTAACAAATATGCCATTATTTTAACGTAAGAACAATAATGTATGGAAACTTAACACAGAAGATTACTCAGCCACTTAAAATCTTAGATTACGAGGTCTGGTCAGAAAGTGACCGCGGATGAAGGGAGTCAATTACTGAAAAATGTATGAAAGGAGTTGAAGGCTAAGTCAGTCACTTCATACATTTCAATGGTTACGTCCCTTGATTTGCGGTTACATTTTGAATCATCCTGTTATACACATATATCTTCTTGTTCTTGTTCTTCTTTTTCTTCTTCTTCTTCTTCTTGGAACAGCGAGCTAGTGTTCTTTGCAACCGATATCGTTGAAGACGCTGACGAGAAGCATCGTGACGTATTGAAAGCGGCTGTTTTCTTTCTATCCATGAGTTGAGTCTAAAATGCAAAGAGTGCGCAATACTTCTTTAGCAGACCCCATTACCCCCTGGGGGACTATGTTGATCCCTGTCCCTGTTAGCCAGGCTGGACCTGTTATGGGGGGGAGGGGTTTGGGTGGGGTACCAACTGATAACTGGGATATTATTGATAATCTAAGAAATCTTATCAACACCAGCAATAACAACAGCAAGATAACGGTCTATATCGCTTTACCGAAGAAATAACACCACCAATAACAACAGCAAGATAACGGTCTATATCGCTTCACCGAAGAAATAACACCAGCAATAACAACAGCAAGATAACGGTCTATATCGCTTCACCGAAGAAATAACACCACCAATAACAACAGCAAGATAACGGTCTATATCGCTTTACCGAAGAAATAACACCACCAATAACAACAGCAAGATAACGGTCTATATCGCTTTACCGACGAAATAACACCAGCAATAACAACAGCAAGATAACGGTCTATATCGCTTTACCGACGAAATAACACCGCAGTAACAACAGCAAGATAACGGTCTATATCGCTTTACCGAAGAAATAACACCAGCAATAACAACAGCAAGATAACATTCTATATCGCTTTACCGAAGAAATAACACCAGCAATAACAACAGCAAGATAACATTCTATATCGCTTTATCGAAGAAATAACACCAGCAATAACAACAGCAAGATAACGGTCTATATCGCTTTACCGAAGATATAACACCAGCAATAACAACAGCAAGATAACGGTCTATATAACTGTCATAATAAATGAAGTCCTGATTACTCTTTAGAGCTGCATAAATGTTTTCGGCGTTTTAAGAAATGCAAATAGACTTTAGAAAAAGTTATAAAAGTGAAACAAAATAGGAGAAGGGGGTGGGGGAGAGACCGAAAGCAAGAGAAAGAAAGAGAGGGAAAATGAGAAAGAAAATGAGAGAGGGAGAGAGAAAGCGCATGAAAAAATAGAAAGAGAGAGAGAGAGAACAAGAGAATAAAAGAAAGAGTTAGAAAGAGATAGAGAGATAACAAGAACAGAATGAAGAAAGAGAGAAGGGGAGAGAGAATGAGAAAGAGAGAGAGAGAGGCAGACAGACAGAGAGACACATAGATAGATAGATAGACAGACAGACAGACAGACAGACAGACAGACAGACAGACAGACAGATAGATAGATAGATAGATAGATAGATAGACAGACAGACAGACAGACAGACAGACAGACAGACAGACAGACAGATAGATAGATAGATAGATAGATAGATAGATAGATAGATAGATAGATAGATAGATAGATGATAGATAGATAGATAGATAGATAGATAGATAGATAGCGACACACGCTTATAAAGATCCTGTATTTTTCCGTAATTAGACTGCACAAAGTGCAGGAGAAAACGGTGCATACATTTGTGTTATAAGTGTAAACAACGAAACGTTCCAAACATAAACAAAACCCAACTGAAATAACACAGAGTAAAAAAGAAATCACACTTGCAGCCAGTGAAGCGGTTCTGTCGGTAAAGTACCGAGGCCCTTAATTAATCTTTCATTGCGACAGTCCCATATGGTCAATTGGAAAGTTTTGCAGAGTGGAGCAGTATTCGAGATAAGAACTTCGTGATCGATATTGCTTGTTCTCTACAGCTGGCGGCAAACCGCAGTCTGGCAGCAGCAATCTTTTTACTCGATAATCTGAAATAATAACACAAATTGCTTCAGTTTTTTTTTTTGTTTTTTTTTGTCTTTTGTTTTTAAATTTCAGATGAATATGTAACTGTAAAGAGAGGTCTAGCTCTCCGTTGTGTCCTGTGAATCGGGTTCATTCATTCATTCATTCAATCATCATCATCATCATTATCATCAGGTGCCGTGCCTACTGGCGTTGGCAATTATGCTTCTCCAGAGTACCCGATCCTTCATGCAAGGCCATTAGCTCAGTTGGTGATCTCCTCTCACACCATCCCGTCACACTGTCCCGTATAATTTCTCCTGGTCTTCCCCTAGCTCTTCTTCCCTCCATTTTCCCAGCTTCATTACACTCGGGAATTCAGATGAGTATATACGTGTATCCTCGCTTGTATGTATACGATATTTGAATAATATCTACAGATATCATGGACACAAAAAGAACTAATATATCTATACTACAAGAACTTAATATTGAAGAAGGCTAGCTGGTAAAGAGGATTAAACTTAAATATTTTGGACACATGTTTTATATAGAATAATTTAATATTATTTAATATTATAAAATATTATATTATAATATTTTGGACACGTCATGAGAATTTAGAGAAGACAGTCTTGGAAGGGTACATAATGGGAAAAAGAAAGAGAGGAAGACCAAGGCGAAGATGGCTGCAAGACATTGTAGATGATCTGCGAATGGATGCATCAGCATCATCTTGCTTACAACCGAGAGGCCTTCAGGATAGAGCTGTTAGGAAGCAAAGTTCAGCAATGACCATGCAACTGATATACGTGTATAAATGATAAGTAAGTCCAGAAGGTGTCTCATGGTGCTGTTGTGACGGGCTCAATGGACATGCTAAGGAAGATTAAGAAGTTTCTTCGGAGACATGGGTGAACCTGCTGGGACGCTCACGTGCGAAGGAGGATTAACGTGGATCTACTGTTCAGGGCATGTGGCTGTGCATGGAAATGAGTTGGATGATAGACTGACTGAACAAGCTGAGAATGGTTAAGGCTGTAACAGACAGACTGCAGGATGACGAACAGAGAGAGTGGATGGACAATGTTCATATACAGAGATCGATGATGTTGTGACAGAGCAAGGGCGCTGGAAGAAAATTTGATCTAAACAAACAGCATTCCATAGGAGCCATCAGAGGACAGATGTGGCAGATTAGCCACAAGTAAAGGCGAGATAACTAGTTTAAAAGTTAGTAAGCAAGGGTGTTCCCCTTGATACACAAGTCTCACTCCTTGACCTTTGGGTCTTAGAGTTCACGGAGAGATCTAAAAATAGTAAATTTAGTGTCAAAGGTTAAGGTGACAGAGTCCAATGTATGGGATGTTTATGGCATGTCACACGAAATTCATATTAAAAAACTAGAGAAGGTCAAAAACAGTTAGTTTTTCTCGTGGAACTTGAGTTAACGGATAAGGAAAACTGGACAGGAGGTTTTTAGAAAATGCTAGGATTATAAAACTGATTTTCAGGGTGAAGCAGCAGGATAGCAGTAAGACTACAGTAGCAGAGTAGCAGTCAGTCAAATGTAGAGTTTTGATTGTTGGTCAGTTTTCAGTAGAGTTTCCAAGATTTAGAGTGTTATTTATGTTTGTCCTATTTTTTAGAACAGCCAGTTTAGAGTGTTGTTTTTATTTGTCCTTTTTAGAACAGCCAGTTTAGAGTGTTATTTATGTTTGTCCTTTTTAGAACAGCCAGTTTAGAGTGTTGTTTTCGTTTGTCCTTTTTAGAACAGCCAGTTTAGAGTGTTATTTATGTTTGTCCTTTTTAGAACAGCCAGTTTAGAGTGTTGTTTTCGTTTGTCCTTTTTAGAACAGCCAGTTTAGAGTGTTATTTATGTTTGTCCTTTTTAGAACAGCCAGTTTAGAGTGCTGTATTTTTGTTTGTCCTTTTTAGAACAGCCAGTTTAGAGTGCTGTTTTTGTTTGTTCTTTTAGAATAGCCAGTTTAGAGTGCTATTATTTTTTATCCTTTTTAGGACAGCCAGTTTAGAGTGGTATTTTTGTTTGTCCTTTTTAGGACAGCCAGTTTAGAGTTTTTCTTTTGTTTGTCCATTTTAGAGGAAGACCAAAGCGAAGATGGCTGCAAAACATCGTTGATGGTCTGCAAATGGATGCATCAGAAGCAGGCCATCTTGCTCACAACCGAGAGGAGTACAGGAGTGATGTTAGGGAGGCAAAGTTCTTCAAGAGACATGCAAATGAACGAATGAATGTCCTTTTTAGGTCAGCAAGTTAGTTGTCAGGAAATTCATTTGCAGGAGACTGGGGATGATGTTTTTTTGTGAGTGATTTCACGTGTGTTGGTTCATACAATTGTAGATATGGAACCTAGATAGTCTCTCTCTCTTTCTCTCTCTCTCTTTCTCTCTCTTTCTCTCTCTCTTTCTCTCTCTCTCTCTCTTTCTCTCTCTCTTTCTCTCTCTCTCTTTCTCTCTCTCTTTCTCTTTCTCTCTTTCTCTCTCTTTCTCTCTTTCTCTCTCTATATTTCTCTCTCTCCCTTTCTCTCTCTCTTTTTCTCTTTTTCTCTCTCTCTTCCTCTCTTTCTCTCTTTATCTCTCTCTTTCTCTCTCTCTTTCTCTCTCTCTCTCTCGCTCGCTCGTTCGCTCTTCTCTTCCCAGTGCCAAACATGTTCTTGCCAGGAAGCTGGGCTTTTTGTGTGTATAGTTCCTGCCTTGTGGCAGTAGTTTCTTTATTCGTCATACACTTCATCCTCATTTACCCCATTAATAAATATCGTATTTAGCCTTGCTACACCATTGGGTATGTTGATTTTCTGTTATTGTCAACAGTCAGGTCTTGTGAGTCTGTAAGTTTGTCGTCTTATTGTTCTATGTTGTCCTAGTGTCTGGAGTCAAGTTGTTCTATGTTGTTCTAGTGTCTGGAGTCAAGTTGTTCTCTGTTGTTGTAGTGTCTGGAGTCAAGTTGTTCTATGTTGTTCTAGGGTCTGGAGTCAAGTTGTTCTCTGTTGTTGTAGTGTCTGGAGTCAAGTTGTTCTATGTTGTCCTAGTGTCTAGAGTGCCTGGGACGTTAACGTTCTAAGCTTTTAACGGGAATGTAGAGTTCAAGAGCTCTACATACAGATCTAATATACTTAAACCTAATAAATAAGCACTAGGCAACGCATCTAATAGAAGAAAGCAGTTGTAAACTTGTTTTACTGGTAACTTGCCTCAGCAATATTCAACTGCTTTAGTGGTATTCTCTTTTACAGACTTATCTGTGGACATTGAAGTATACGACAAAGCACGTATAGAATTGTCCTGAAAGCTAAGATACCGGATTCTGAATTCTGAAATCTGAAAAAAAGCACCCAATATGTTGCATATATTGCAACAAGCTGACAATCAGGGATACATGGGTATACACAGTCAATGGGCTATCACACAGCGTACTCTGTGATCAATGTTAATGTCGAAGGCTGAGCACGTATGCAATCAAGTCCATCTCTAGGCCAGCAGAGGAGCATAGCCCTTCCTCAAGTTCAAGTATGAAAGCAAATTTGCTTATAAGGGAGGGCACTGGAATAAATTACGGGCCCAACCAAAAAAAAAAGGGAAACGGCCTTGAGGCGTGAAACTTGTAATTGATTCCATATATTCCTCCTAAAGTTCACCACGTGTGCCACAGCGTTTCTCATGTTTTTGTTATTGCTTTTGAAAGTTCTAATTAAACAACAACAAAACTGATAGCTCGTCACGGACATGCTGCTGAATATACACATACCAATACAGTGGTCCGGTGAGCAGATGGGAGTGGGGCCCGGATGACTTTATTTGTTTTAAATGGGACCCTGAGAGAAGAGGGTGATAGGTAGACAAGGCAGATAGTGGTCACGATACGTAATCCAAGAAAATCAATTACCGAACTCGATAAACCAATCAACAAACAAGTAGACAACTCTTACACAACCCAGTCAGTCAGTCATTAGCATGTCCCTTGCGGAACTTTGCCTCCTAACAGCTCTCCTGTAGGCCTCTCGGTTGTAAGCAACATGGCCTGCTGCTGATGCATCCATTTGCAGATTATCAACGATGTCCTGCAGCCATGAATGATAAACCCAGTTTGTGTCCCAGCACGTGGATGCAAAATAAAATTAAGGCACAAGAGCTGTCTTCTAAGAACTTTTTGTTCTTGCTCTGTGAGCCTTCTTTTTGCCTATTTCTCATCTGCCTTCCAGCTCTCATTTTTATCTGCAATTTTACCATTTCTTTGTCCCTACTGTCATAGAATACTTCACTTTTAGTTAAGAAATTACTTTAAAGGAAATAAAGAGAATGCTGCATAAAGAGAATACTGATCATAAGAATATCAATAAACTATTTGATAAGTCTAGTTGGTTCATATTTTCTGAATGTTAAATGTTACATTTTCAGCTTACATGCTTCCCGTGCCGTCAGGCGTCACATCGGGGTCGCAGAGTGTTTCGATATGAGTCTTTTGATTATCTGCGCGTTTCCGTAACATATAGGTTTTCTCCACCTAGAGTCACATCTAGAAGGGTCCCAGAGTGGGGTTGTCGGCCTCACACCCAACCCTCCTAACCTGGAGGACTGGGTGTGTACGACTTAGTCTGGCCACTGCCCCAGAGACTTTTCTACCTTGGCTGAACCAACAAGGAGTACTAGTTCCCCGCTGGCATGTCTCTTTTCGTAAGGGAACGAAATGCTTACACTATCTCAACAGAGATCTCAGTCATTCAGTCAAACACCTACATGTCCTTTGCGGAACTTTGCCTCCCTAACAGCACTCCTGTAGGCCTCTCGGTTGTGAGCAAGATGGCCAGCTGCTGATGCATCCGTTTGCAGATTATCAACGATGTGTTGCAGCCATCTTCGCCTTGGTCTTCCTCTCTTTCTTTTTCCCATTATGTACCCTTCCAAGACGGTTTGTTCTAAATTATCATGACGTTTGATGTGTCCAAAATATTTAAGTTTTCTCTCTTTAATCCTCTTTACTAGCCAGCCTTCTTCAATATTAAGCTCTTGTAGTATAGATATATTTGTTCTTTTTTTGTGCCCATGATATTTGAAGAACTCTTCTGTAGCATTTACATTCAAAGGCATTTATGTGTTTCTCAGCTGTTTTGTTAAGTGTCCAGGTCTCACAGGCATATGTTGTGATGGGAAAGATGCATGCCCTTAAAAAACTTATTTTTGTGGTTCTGTCTGTTCCTCTCCACAAATTCATTAGTTATCAGAGGTTTCATGATTAAAAAAATATGTTTAATATTTGATGACTCGACCTCTCCTTCAAGGTTGGTTGAAGATGTTTTCATGATCCAGTCTCTTCTTCAGTGTTGGCTGAATGTGTTTTAATGATTCAGACTTTTCTTCAGGCCTGTTGAAGATGTTTGAAAGGCAGCAATTCACGCAGTTACCGCCAGTCTAGTTTGTGGTCCATCAGCATTTCAGGCAATACCGCCAGTCTAGTATGTAGTCCATCAACATTTCAGGCAATACCGCCAGTCTAGTATGTGGTCCATCAACATTTCAGGCAATACCGCCAGTCTAGTATGTGGTCCATCAACATTTCAGGCAATACCGCCAGTCTAGTATGTGGTCCATCAACATTTCAGGCAATACCGCCAGTCTAGTATGTGGTCCATCAACATTTCAGGCAATACCGCCAGTCTAGTATGTGGTCCATCAACATTTCAGGCAATACCGCCAGTCTAGTATGTGGTCCATCAACACTTCACCCATCAAGACCTGTACAGGAACCAGTATGGTCGATAGCACTACGAAGTCAAGGGGAAGGACAGACTGGAGACTCATTGCTGCCAATCTTCCGTATAGGGAGACGGTACATGATGATGATGATAATGATGATGATGATGACGACGACGACTACGACTCTATTTTAAATGAAAATTATAAAAACTTTCTTTAAAAAAAACCGAGACATGAAGCAAGCCAACATAGCTCACACCGCTGACATGGCACATGATGATGGCTTATAACAGCCTCTTTTCAATTTTCTTCGCAGACTCTTCAGTTCTAAAAGTGCACGCCTGCTAAGAAATTACTGGAACATGCAGCAAATTCACAAACATATTAATGCAGTCATTTTTTAAAAAAAAACTAGATAAATCAGGCACCAATGGTTAAAACTGATAGAGCCGGTGCCAGTTATCTTGGCAGAACCGACGTGTTTAAACATAGTTTTGATCCAGCTTTGCACTTGTGCTACTGATTTACAGAAGAGGTCTTCGTTGTGTTCCACGTGTTGCATGAACGTTGCAGATGTTAACAGCATCGAGCAGTGCTTTTATGAAGGCATTGTTTCCCCATTATCCACAGTTACGCAACTTCATATTGTAGAAATATCCTTAAGTAGCACAAAAAAGAACAAATATATCTATACTACAAGAGCTTAGTATTGAAGAAGGCTGGCTAGTAAAGAGGATTAAAGAGAGAAAACTTAAATATTTTGGACACATTAAACGTCATGATAATTTAGAGAAGACCGTATTGGAAGGATACATAATGGGAAAAAGAAAAAGAGGAAGACCGAAACGAAGATGGCTGCAAGACATCGTTGACGATCTGGAAATGGATGCATCAGCAGCAGGCCATCTTACTCACAACCGAAAGGCCTACAGGAGTGCTGTTTGGGAGGCAAAGTTCCGCAAGGGACATGCAAATGAATGAATGAGCAGCTGGTTACACTGGAAGCTGTATGAATACTCTGCAGAGGTTTCCAAACTGCTGCTGGGGTTCCTAATTATTTTTCGTAACGAGCAATGCTTTTTATGGATTCACTGATTTTGCTAGTAAACGCATGATTTTTTAGTGAGCTCTGGACAAAATGTAATGACGCCAGAAATTTTAATTCTTAGCACTTCGGCAAATATACATACCGCATAATTACAATTATGTATACGTTTGAGTTTCAACAACAGTTCGTATGACAGTTCTCAAGAATTAAATTCTAAACATTTAATTAAAACAAAGAAGATGTGTTTCAAAAATATGTGATCCAAGAAGCTGATATAAGAATGTGTGACCAAAGAAAAGCTGATAGGTGAATGTGTGATAGTATAAAGGATCATGGAAGAATTTGTGATATAGAACTGGGTGACAAGAGAATAAGCAAATGCCTAAGGAACATACTCGATATAAAGTAGAACGAAATCAAGAACAGCACACAGATAAGACAAATGAGCAAACAACAGCCTGTCTCATGGATGATTAGAAAAAGGAGATGGACATATGTCGGTCACTTGATGAGAAGAAACAGTCAGAGAATCCCAAAACGAACTATCAAGTGGAACACAACAGGCCAAAGAAAAAGAGGTCGACCACGTGAAACTCTAAAGAGGACATTGTTAAGAGAGCAGGCATAAAATCCCTTGATGAGGTTGAAAAGCTCACCGAAAACAGGAAAACTTGTGACTAACTACCATGCGAGTCTCTATGTAACGTTAAACGGTACGGGTATGGTGCAAATGTAAGATAAGAGAATGTATAACAGAAGAAAGAATGATAGAAGAATGTGTAACAGAAGAGGGGATGATGGAAGAATTTGGAGGAGAAGATGACAACAGAAAAAACTATAAATGAAATTAAGAGAAAAACATCTGAGTTGTAAGGTCTTCGTGTGATACGTCAACATCATATATGCTTATGCCCATCCACATCTTCTTGTCCTTACTGCAGCGGTTTTGCCTAATAAAACAGTATCAGCAGCAGACTGTCCAGAGACTGGAGCTGAATTCATCATCTTTCCCTATCTATTTAAATGTGTTTGCTTTAGTTCTTCCTTGCTGACATTAACGGCGGGGGCTCAAGTGAAAGTGTGGCTATAGCTTTGCTCGGAAATTCAGAAAGAAATACAATTATCTTCACTTGAAACCCAGGTGGGCCGCGGACATTCGGATGCCAGACGAAGAGCGCCATGTGCGAAAGTCTCTCTGATCTGAATACATCAACAGAGACGTGTATAAAAACAGCTTTCCTGCCAGCTGCCACAAGATAATTCTAAATTTACTTCGCATTCACTGAGTATATTTGAATGTAAGGTAACATTTCCGTGCTTCTAGCCACCAGAAATGATTCTTATACAGGTAAATTACTTCTACAACGGACACAAACGTCTTCGAATTATCAGAAACAAAATTGTCACGTGCTCGTATTGCTGGATGCGCATGCGCAGGTGCTCAAATTAAAGACATAACAGCGAAATCCCTTTACGGACCACTAAAATACGAGGGAAAAAGAATTTTCCTGTCAAAAAGTTGTCCATCTACACAGTTCATCTCAAACATTAGACTACTTTGTTACAATGGTTCCCAAAATTTTAATGAACTGCCGTGCAGCCTCAGAACTGTCCCGAGAAACGTTTTGTTTTTTTTTTTGCCTGACGCTGGTTCTGGTGTTTCTTATTGGTTACTTGTCCATCACCACTTCCCCAGGAATTTCCCAACATCCCTAGGGGACAGGAGGGAGTTGGGGGGGGGGGGGTATATGGTCAATTTTTAAAAATCATTTATTTTAACATTGCTCTGTTAGAATATCATTTGCGTCGTCGTCGTCTTCTTCTTCTATAATCATTCTCAGATGTCCGCTTCATCTTCATCATCATCATCATCATCATCATCATCATCGCCTTTCACTCCCTTGAGAGCATATGCCATGAATAAAGGTTCTCCAGTCATCCCTGTTCTTGAAATTACTCTCTGCTTCCTTCCATGTGAATCCCTTGTCTCTGAGCACTGTCATGATTTCTCTTCTCCAAGTAAGTCTAGTTCTTCCTCCCTGTCTTCTATTTCCTCGAGGATTCCTTGTCAGCGCCTGTCTTGCTACGCTGGTGTCGGGTTTAGATGTCCGCTTGTATAACTCTAAACGAATCGGCGGTCTCCTGGAGTTGATGTACATCCCCATAAAGCTTCTCTCGAAATGCTATAGGCATGGCCCACATCTGTCTTCTCTACATCTCATATGTTGGGCACTCCTGCAGAATGTATTCTCCCGTCGTCTTACCAGTGCCACGTGAGCCACATGTCAGTAGGGCCAATCTTGAGCCTGTTAAAAAAAAGTGGTACCTCAGCTTAGACTGTTGTGACCGTTGTGGAGCCTAAAACTGATCATCTGCTCTTTCCGCAGAGCTGGCTGTAAGCGTCGTTAGAGCACACAACTATAGAAAAGCGACTGGGAAAAAATGTCAGTAAAACTAGGTATACAGTCTTCACTCTTAGCAGCAAACTAACAAAGACTGAACTGAAAATAAATCTTGATGGTGCTCAAATCATGAAAGGAAAACGATCCAACATACCTTGGTGCGAAACTAGACAGAAAATGGAACTTTAAAGAGTTCATGGATGGACTAGCAGAAAAAGCATCCAAAAGACTAAACATACTCACGGGGCTTCCAATTACATCCTGGGGTGCTGACAAAGCAACACTCAGACAACTGTACACAGGATATGTTAGATCTAGAATAGATTACAACCTTCCCCTACAGGTCACAGCATCAAAGAGCTCTCGTACACAAGTAGACAGAATCCAGAACCAAACCGTTCATTTCAGTTGTGGGGCAATGAGATCAACAACCACAGCTGCATGTGAAACTGGTGCAAACATAGAGCCATTAGATATAAGACGCGAAAAGTCAACCATTGAGGCAGTAGAAAGATATAAACGCATACCCCCAGACCATACTAACAGAATAGTGGTTGATAAATGGAAGCATAATAATAGACTGAAACTGAAAACTCCAGTGCATATAGCAGAACAGTTAAACACAAGACACAAACTCCCTGAAGACAGAGACGAACTTACAAAAGTACCAGACATCCAACCTAACACAAACTACACACTTCCTAAAACTAACACCAGACTCAATAACAAATTAGTGAACAAATCATCAGATCCCAACACCCTAAAGCTGTGTGCACTGGAGACCATAGAATCTTACCCCAAGGACTGGATCCATGCATACGCTTATGGGTCAGCGTTCAAGGAAACAGACAATGCAGGATATGGGGTGCTCATAATGTTTCCAGATAAGACAACAAGCCACATTTCTGCTCCTTGTGGATCTCGCTGCTCTAATTATGATGCAGAGATGCAGACAATATTAGCAGCCCTGGCAAACACCACCATCAAATATAGAAACAGTTCCTCTCACCCAAAAAAAAGTGTTATTTTCTCAGACTCCCAGTCTGCTCTCCAGGCCCTTGAAAACTGGATACCATCAGCTGATCACATTACCACTAACATACTTAGTGTAATAAACCAACTCGCCTCCTATGACATCAAGACCACCCTACAGTGGATACCAGGGCACATAGATATCAGAGGAAATGAACGTATTGACAGACTAGCAAAGAGTGGAGCCACCATGTCACAGCTCCACATCTTTACCAACACGAGAACATTTAAACCCATTATACACAACTGCAAGCAATAGAAGATGGATACCTGGGCCAGTAATCCAACTGGAAGATCCCTATATACACACCTACCAAAGCCTAACCCTGGAGACCATATCAACAGCTTATGTCGTAGAGACCAATACGCAATTTTCAGGCTGAGAACAGGCCACACCACCCTCAATAAGCACTTACACAGAGTGACCGCTAACCACACACCGTACTGCATGCACTGCAACAGACAAGAGATGTTACTGAAAGTAAAGTGACTTTATTGAAAGTAAAGTAACCTAAAGAGACGTTACCGAAAGTAAAGTGACTGACCGAAACTTTATTGAATGTAAAGTGGCAGACCGCGACGTTATTTAAAATAAAGTGACAGACTGGGGCATTAATGAGCGTACAGTGACAGACCGGAACGTTCTTGAAAGTACAGTGACAGACCGTTACGTTCTTGAAAGTAAAATGACAGACCGGGGCGTTCTGAAAGTGAAGTGACAGATTGGGACATTAATAAACATAAGGTGGCAGACCAGGACGTTCTTGAAAATAAAGTGACAGACAGAGACGTTAATGAAAATGCAGTAACAGACCAAGACGTAAAGAGACGGACGCAAACGTGACCAGTAAAGACTGCTACCAACAATTACGTGAGAGAACGGTGTTCAAGAACAGAAACAAAGAGCGTAGAAGTGGCAATCAACAAGAGCAAGCGAAAAACCAAGTGAGAAACGAAAAGACTGGAAACAGAGTCCGTGCAGCAACACGACACGTGATGCACGCAGAAATGTGGTCATATCATACCACAGAGGCAAAACCAAGAGATGTGGTGTTAGTGCCCATATTGTCCGTGTTAGTGCCCGTATTGTCCGTGTTAGTGCCCGTATTGTCCGTGTTAGTGCTCGTATTGTCCGTGTTAGTGCCCGTATTGTCCGTGTTAGTGCTCGTATTGTCCGTGTTAGTGCCCGTATTGTCCGTGTTAGTGCCCGTATTGTCCTTGTTAGTGCCCTTATTGTCCGTGTTAGTGCCCTTATTGTCCGTGTTTGTGCCCGTATTGTCCGTGTTAGTGCCCGTATTGTCCATGTTAGTGCCCGTATTGTCCGTGTTAGTGCCCGTATTGTCCGTGTTAGTGCCCGTATTGTCCGTCTCATGAGAGGATAATTTTTCACTAGATGGTGATGGTGGTCAGCTTGACCGTCTTTCCTTTCTCAGTTCCAGAAGTGGCCTTGTACTCATTTCTACAGATGAGTGACCTGGAAGGTCCATCCAGCTGGATTTGAATCACGCATCTCTGAATGAGAGACGCGGGCACTAAGTCACTTATGCCAGTCAGATGGCTTTATACAGAAAAGCAAGGGAAAGTTTTCTGTCGATGGGTAAAATTATACTCTATACTCTATATGTGTGTAACATACCAGCTGTCCCTGCTACTTGCACACTCTAACATCCCATTTGAAACTAAGAGAACACTAATTAATAGCGTAGTAATGCCATCGATGTGCTAGCAACGCCAGACATGGGCGCTTACTAAGAAACAGAAGAATAAAATAACCACACGTGAAATGAGACATCACCAAGTTTGGCAAGTTAAGAAATGGCACCATAAGACATCATCATCATCATCAGGTGCCGTGCCGACTGGCGTTGGCTATTATGCTTCTCCAGAGTACCCCATCCTTCATGCAGGCCATTAGCTCAGTTGGTGATCTCCTCTCACAACATCTCGTCAGACTGTCCAGTATCATTTCTCTCGATCTTCCCCTGGCTCTTCTTCCGTCTGTTTGTTCCTGTTGTTACAATATTTTCAATGCCCTCTCGTCTCATTGCATGTCCTATGAAAGTATAATCTCGTACTTTTTGACAAGATTGTGTGTCTCTCCAGCTCATCTTATACATTCTCCATTAGTTATTTTATGTCTCCATAAGACAGATCGTAGGAACTACACCATGTCTACGACACAGTGAAGCAAAGAATCAAATTGTTCAGTCACTTAATGAGAATTACACACTCACAGACAGCCACGAGAGCCTTCAAACAAATAACTACAGGATAAAGATCATGAGGAACACACAGAAGGAGATGGACAGATGGTATCAGAGAAACACTCGCTAACTGACTGTCCCTGTTTGGTTCTCTGGCCGTTAAGAGCGTGCGTTACAACTTTCTCCAAAACCACATCTCTGTTGCTTCCAGTGCCTTTCCGTCTCATGTCCAAGTCTCATAGTCTTAAGCAATATGTGTTCTATTAAAACCACATCTCTGTTGCTTCCAGTGCCTTTCCATCTCATGTCCAAGTCTCATAGTCTTAAGCAATATGTGTTCTATTAAAACCACATCTCTGTTGCTTCCAGTGCCTTTCCATCTCATGTCCAAGTCTCATAGTCTTAAGTAATATTTGTTCTATTAAAACCACATCTCTGTTGCTTCCAGTGCCTTTCCATCTCATATCCAAGTCTCATAGTCTTAAGTAATATTTGTTCTATTAAAACCACATCTCTGTTGCTTCCAGTGCCTTTCCATCTCATGTCCAAGTCTCATAGTCTTAAGTAATATTTGTTCTATTAAAACCACATCTCTGTTGCTTCCAGTGCCTTTCCGTCTCATGTCCAAGTCTCATAGTCTTAAGCAATATGTGTTCTATTAAAACCACATCTCTGTTGCTTCCAGTGCCTTTCCATCTCATGTCCAAGTCTCATAGTCTTAAGCAATATGTGTTCTATTAAAACCACATCTCTGTTGCTTCCAGTGCCTTTCCATCTCATGTCCAAGTCTCATAGTCTTAAGTAATATTTGTTCTATTAAAACCACATCTCCGTTGCATCCACTATTTTCCCTCTCCCCCCCCCCCCCCCCGACCCAAAAAAAAGTCACTTGCATCTCCCTTCCACATTTCACAGTACAAGAGGAAGGATAAAGTAAAGTAAGTATGTACTTTATTTTGAGGAAACGTATTTCCATACTCTTTCTCACTCGCGCCATGAAGTACGGGCACCGGTTTTGATTTAGTGAGTATTATAAACCACGAGCCTTGGTTTAAGCTTTTTTGGTGAAATCTATTAGAAACGTACCGCAAAGTTTGAAAGCTCCTTAAATACGAAAGAAAACAATGTGGAAATAACACATTGAGGGAAAAAAAATAATAAAACAAGCCTGGAAAAGAGGGAAGCGGGTTGAAGAAAGTTAACTCGTGCAGCTGGTTAAAACATCAAACTCCAGAACTTTCTAGGCCACCAGGAGGAGGCAGCTGGTGCCAGGTGTTCCCCAGCCTGGATGGCGCCAGCTCCTATCTTTCGCTTGTCTGCAAACGTTTGTCAGGTTCCGCGAAACAAGTGGTCAGTGATGTATGGTAGCCCGTGTGGGCCATATATTCTTACAAAGTTCTTATGCATGTATTTTGAACTCGCTCCGTTTTAATTTTTTTTCTGTTACTGCGTTCAGAAAGTCATTGTTGCAACATATAAAATTGCTGTGAAATAATAGTAATTTAGTGCATCATTATTTTTTTTAAGGGAGAGCTTTTAGCATTATGCAGTTGCTGTTAAGTTTTCCCACTTTTTCTCATTTCCGAACAATAACAGTCAGACCCACTACCCTTGTCTTGTCTGAGCTAAACCCATTGTCATGTGTCTTATGAAAGTCAAACCCACTATCCTGTGTCCTGCGTATGTCAGACACATTGCTCTATGTCTTGTGTAAGTAAAACCCACTTACCCCTATCTTATGTAAGTCAAACCCATTCCTCTATATCCTGTGTAAGTAAAACCACTGTCCTGTGTCCTGCGTAAGTCAGACTCACTGCTCTATGTCTTATGTAAGTCAAACCCATTGGTCTATGTCTTGTGTAAGTCAAACCCATTGGTCTATGTATTGTGCAAGTCAAACCCATTGGTCTATGTCTTGTGTAAGTCAAACCCATTGATCTCTGTCTTGTGTAAGTCAAACCCATTGGTCTATGTATTGTGCAAGTCAAACCCATTGGTCTATGTCTTGTGTAAGTCAAACCCACTGATCTCTGTCTTGTGTAAGTCAAACCCATTGGTCTATGTCTTGTGTAAGTCAAACCCATTGGTCTATGTCTGGTTTAAGTCAAGCCCACTTCTCTATGTCTTGTGTAAGTCAAACCAATTGGACTATGTCTTGTGTAAGTCAAGCCCACTTCTCTATGTCTTGTGTAAGTCAAGCCCACTTCTCTATGTCTTGTATAAGTCAAACCAATTGAACTATGTCTTGTGTAAGTCAAGCCCGCTTCTCTATGTCTTGTGTAATTCAAACCCATTGGTCTTTGTCTTTTATAAGTCAGACCCACTGCCCTGTGTCCTATGTAAGCAAAGCCCTCTGCCCTATATCCTTTAGTCAAACCTACTGCCCTGTGACCTATGTAAATTAAGCCCACCATGTTTGGCTCTCTGGCCGTTAAAAATGTGCTTTACAACTTTCTCCAAAACCACATCTCTGTTGCTTCCAGTGCCTTTCCATTCCATGTCCAAGTTTCATAGTATTAAGCAATATTTGGTCTATTAAAACCACATCTCCGTTGCTTCCAGTGCTTTTCCATTCAAGTTTCATTATCGTATGCAATATTTGTTCTATTAAAACAACATCTCTGTTGCTTCCAGTGCCTTTCCATCTCATGTCCAAGTTTCATAGTCTTAAGCAATATTTTTTATTCTTCTTGTTGTTTTTCTTCTTGTTCTTCTTCTTGTTCTTGTTCTTCTTCTTGTTCTTGTTCTTCTTCTGCTAGCGTGGGTCGCTGTAGTCCCTATGGAGGTGGAGTCAGTTAAAGAAGTACTGCACATCCTCAGGGAATGAAAAAAATAGCTGTCATTACCACCTCCCCCTTTTTCCCCCACTCCGTCACTATGGTGAGCCTCAACATCACCACAGCATCGGCTGCAAAGAACACCAGCTCACAGTTACAATAATACTGAAGAGGAAGAAGAAGAAGAAGAACTAATCGTGTTTTACTCAAACTGATTCCAAGATAAAACTGCCCGACATCGACTAAGAACCTTCACTTACATTTTCTCCTCAAATTTGATTCCGTACAGGACAGAATACAAACAGACAATTCCAGATATTATATAACACATAACCTTCAGTCCCAGTAATAAATCAAAGAAGATAAAATTCGAGCAGACGTGATTTTTAAACGCTGGAAAATTTTATCTTTGTCAGAACCTATAAATATAACATTTCACGCATTTATGTCTGTTCCTCCAGATAGATTATCATTTCTACCCTGGAACTTTTACAAAATATGATGAAATTATCCTGAAACAAGTTCTGAACTTAACGTAAAACACAAAATACAAGTGTTTAGAAATAATCCAACAAATGAACGGAAGCAGATAAACAAACGTTATGAAAGGAAACAGATAAACAAACGTTGAGTTCAGTAGGGGAAGTAAACCGCTGTCTTGAAAAGAGCTTAGACATGAGCTAGCAGGTTATCGTCCTTGCTACAACATACAATATTGGATTAGCCCCGTCTCTTCAAGCGGTGCCCTGCGACCATTCATACCCGATATATGTGATTCTTGGAGAAGGCTGGTCCAATTTGAATTGAATTAGACATCCAAATATGATAAGATGCAGACACTAGGAACATGATAATATGCTTAGAGTTCTACTGAAGGCAAAACAAGTTAGACTTCCAGTCACTGGATTTACATCTAATTTTTTTCAGGGCATATCACTTCTGACCTAGTACATACACAGGGAGATAAAGAGAGAGAGAGAGAGAAGCAGACAGAGATACAGACAGAGACAGAGAGACAGACAGAGATAGAGAGAGAAAGATCTGGGTGACAGACAGAAACAGATAGAGAGAGACAGGGAGACAAACAACGACAGAGAACCAGAGAGACAGGCAGACAAAGACAGAGAAACAGAGAAACAGACAGACACAGACAGAGAGAGAAACAAACAGAGAGACAGAGAATGAATGAACGAATAAATGAATGATCTTTATTTTAAGAAAGTGACGAATTAGGCGCCGTCTTACATTCTGCCTTCAGAGAGAGAGAGAGAGAGGAAAGAGAGAGGGAGACAAAGAGACACCATAGGGTTGATTGTAGCTGTTACTGACATTCTGATATTTGTGACCATGTATTTTAGTTTTCCGTGATAATATTTACAAATTACTATTAGTATTATTATTATTCTTATCATCTTCCTCAAAGTGACAAGGAAAGTGGCAACGTCAGAGGGAATGGAATGGGGGTGGGGGGAGGGGGCAAAGGTAGGTAAAGGTAACCCCGCTACACCACCAAGACACCCAGGACATTTGGTGTTAGTGCCCATATTTTCCTTGACCTGTCAGCATCACGCCTGGTCGCCTTTTCCTTCCCGACCTCCAGAAAGAGCCGAGGACTCACTTCTACAGCTAGAAGACTGGGGGCTCCTACGGCCGGATCCGAACCACCGGTCTTCCACATGAAGGACTACTGCATAAACCACTTGGCCATTGTGGTGGCGAAAATTCTCTAATGAAATGATGAAAAGACTGGACTTAAATCGCCATCTTCCGTCTTAGATCTGGACACAACCAGCTGTGAAACCGCATATATACATGCTTCCCGTTCCGTCAGGCGTCACACAGGGTTCGCAGCGTGTCTCGCCATGATTCTATATTCTCGGCGATCTTTTCAATCTCCTCAAGGGATTTGGTGCCAGCCATCTTAGCTTCTCTTGTCAGTGTTCTCTTTAGGGACTCTCGATTTCGGTCTCTTTCTTTCTTTTCCAAATGTTTCCCAAGTGATGGCTTTCTTTGTGTTCTCTGATTGGTTCTTCCCATCACGTGACCCGCACTTCTTTTCTTGGCCATGATATATTAACAAAGTTTAAGGTTTATTTCTGTGAGTACTCTCCAAGCTGGTTTCAGGCAAGGAAGAGGATCAAGAGATTATATACTCAATATAAGATTAATAATAGAGAAATGAAGAGAATTTAACGTGAATCTATATTTAGCCTTTATAGACTACTCAAAGGCATTTAATTGTGTACAATAGCAGAAACTTTGGGAATTAATGGAAAAAAATGGGATTTCCAACTCATTTGATGCAATTAACATCACTGCTGTATCTAAACCAACAAGCAGCAGTAAGAATAAATGGTGAAACAACAACTTGGTTTGACAGAAAACAAGGGGTCCGTCAGGGGTGCATATTGTCGCCTTACATATTTACCTTGTATACTGAAAATATAATGAGGAATGTTAGAGAAGACGTAGACAAAGAATATTACGATGCCATAACAATTGGAGGTTATGAAATACCACAGATTAGATATGCTGATAACACAATATTACTGTTCACAACACAAAAAGGAATGAAAAACTAATTATGTCAGTACGTAAGAACAGCAAAGAACAAAACCTCTGTCTTAATGCAAAGAAAACTAAATTGATGACAACTGACAAAAAAAAAAAAACAAGGCAGTTGATATATGTTTCAATGAGGAAAAACTGGAAGAAGTGAAGAGTTTTGAATATCTCGGATCACTGCTAACTAATAATGGAGATACAATGAGGGAAATTAAAGGAGGACATCTATCGCTCTTCAGAAAGTAAAACAACTAAAGATTCTGTGGAGAGGAATTGACATAACTAAAAAAATAAGATTTTAAGGTCATACATTTTCCCCATCACAACATATGCCTGTGAGACCTGGACACTTAACAAAACAGCTGAGAAACACATAAATGCCTTTGAATGTAAATGCTACAGAAGAGTTCTTAAAAAAAAGAACAAATATACCTATACTACAAGAACTTAATATTGAAGAAGGCTGGCTAGTAAAAAGTATTAAACAGAGAAAACTTAAATAATATGGACACATTAAACATCACGATCATCTTGAGAATACCGTCTTGAAAGGGTACATAATGGGAAAAAGAAAGAGAGGAAGTCCAAGGCGAAGATGGCTGCAAGACAACGTTGATGATCTGCAAATGGATGCATCAGCAGCAGGCCATCTTGCTCACAACCGAGAGGTCTACAAGAGTGCTGTTAGGGAGGCAAAGTTCCACAAGGGACATGCAAATGAATGAATGAATGAATGAACTCTCTTTAATCTCTGGAACATAATCTCAAAAGCTTCAGAAAGTATGAAACACTGAATCGCACAAGAATAACACATCCATAAAATAAGATCTGAAATTCTATACATAAAGTACCAAAAAAAAAACCCCCCAATTTATTCAAGAGAGGCAACTGCGGATCTTCTTCTATTTCATTGTAACATCGAGCTCGCCTTCCTTGTGAAGATTTCTAGGCACAGTATCGTATCGGATTAGGAGCGGGTTACAATGGCTATTCCCCCACCCCTTTCCCCCAGTGCTTGAGTAGGGCTAAAAAAGATTGGGTTTGCAGTACTTACTTAGCAGACTCCACCACCGCTATGAGGACTATGGCGATTGGTAAATGTATAAACTAGGAGAAAAAGTAGGAACAATAAAGCTGTTCCTAGTATTTTTGTTCCCAGTTTATACATTTTGGTATCACAGCTTTACTTCAGTGGCTTCGTGTATAGTTATATCTTCTTATATCCTTCCCGTGCCGTTAAAAGTCACATAGTGCTCGCAAAGTAGTTCGCCAGTTTTTCCTGTCTTCGGCGAGTCTTTCAACCTCATCGAAGGATTTTATGCCTGTTAATTTGGCCTCTTTTAAAAATGTCCTCTTCAGAGTTTCACGCGGTCTGTCTCTTTTTCTTTGGCCTGTTGTGTTCCACTTGATAGTTTATAGTTATATACTAATTATTGTAAGGTGATGCCTGCCCAATTAGCCAGGCTAGACCTGCGATGCCCGCCCAATTAGCCAGGCTACACCTGCGATGCCTGCCCAGTTAGCCAGGCTACACCTGCGATGACTGCCCAATTAGCCAGGCTAGACCTGCGATGCCCGCCCAATTAGCCAGGCTAGACCTGCGATGCCTGCCTAATAAGCTAGGCTACACCTACGATGCCTGCCCAATTAGCCAGGCTAGACCTGCTGCTAGGGTTACCAACGGAGAGAGGGGGGGGGGAGGCAGGGTCTTGTTTGGCTATGGTTCGCGAACTCTAACGCTATCATGTCATCTGTGCGTCGCTGATTGCCACAACGAACATCGTCTTCGTCATAGAACTGCATGTACAGACAGTAAACTCGTTCAAGAAGACTACATGGGATCAAGTTTGGTACATAGCACAGACAACTGTAGTGCATTACTATTTTTAAACGACATAGCTTTTAGCGTTCTAGTTGGTTGTCAGTTCCTCTACTTATTCTCATTTCCAACCACGGGCTGGCACACTCACTACCCTGTGTCTTGTGTAGGTCAGTGCCACTGCTTTTATCTTGCACACTCCAAACCCACTGCCTTTATCTTGTGTCAGTCAACCCCACTGCCCTGTGGGTTGTTTTAATCCAAACTCACTGCCCTGTATCCTGTGTAAGTGAAACCCGCTGCCATGCGTCTTGTGAAAATCAAACCCACTGCCCTATGGTTGTGAAACCAACCGCCCCATGGTTGTCAAACCCACAGCCAAATGGATGTCAAACCCACTGCCCTATAATTGTCACAACCGACTGTCCTATGGTTGTCAAACCCACTGCCCTATAATTGTCAAACCGACTGTCCTGTGGTTGTCAAACCCACTGCCCTATAACTGTCAAACCGACTGTCCTATGGTTGTCAAACCCACTGTCCTATAATTGTCAAACCGACTGTCCTGTGGTTGTCAAACCCACTGCCCTATAGTTGTCAGATCGACTGCCCTATAGTTGTCAGACCGACTGCCCTATGGTTGTCAAACCCACTGCCCTATAGTTGTCAGACCGACTGCCCTATTGTTGTCAAACCCACTGTCCTATAGTTGTCAGACCGACTGCCCTGTGGCAGTTCCAACAGTAAAGGCTGATATTGAGGACGGTGAGTGTTTGAAATCGATAAGAAAACGAAGGCGCCATTAGCAAATAAAGGCCGGAACAAGATCGTGTCGGGGTAATGTGTCTGCGTTGATTGAACATACAAAAACTCTGGAGGGAAACCATGAGCTGGCTTAAAGAATGTAACATCTGTGACATTCTCACGCTGTTTGATAGTGATCCACACGATTTCCTTTCACAAACCGTCACTTCTTCTTGTTGTTGATCTTCTTTTTCTTCTTCTTCTTCTTGCTGAGATTATCACTCCTGTTCTTCTTCTCCTTGTTCTTATTCTTCTTGTTCTTGTCCTTGTTCTTTTTCTTCTTAATCTTCTTCTTATTCTTCTTCTTCTTGTTTTTTGTTCTTCTTCTACGTGTGTTTTCTATGGTTCGAGCCTCAGACATCTAAGTTTTCTGTCCCGACAAACTGTACAGTCTTTTGGGAGGTCACGCTGTGCGACCCAAAGTTTGTCTTCCAGTGTGGTTCCCTGTGGCCAGAATTGAGTTCCAGCTTCTAGGTAAAGGGGACAGAACTGCAGGATGTGCTCTGGAGTCTTGGGTGCCTGTCCCACAAGTACAGTCATGGCACTGTGACAGGTCGAGACGACGCAAACGTGCTGATAATCGCAGTGCCCCCCCGCGCATAATCTGAAGATGGTGGCTTGTTCTTGATGCGAGAGTTGCCACATCTGATCTTCAGATGCTGCTTGGTGTGGCTGGCCTGTCCCCAGCTTCTTGTACTGGCCCTTAATTCTAGTTTTGGCTTCAGTGTATGAGACAAGGAGTTGACGGTGTGGTTGTCTGCTACCAGATTTGGCAAGTCTGTCAGCTTCTTCTTTTCCCTTCAGACCACAATGTGATGGGGTCCACCGGCCCTCAAATCGCATTTTCCCGAGAGAGCCTGCACAGCATTTGCAGTGTGTCTTTTTCCTCTGCTCTCTTTGAGCGATAGCACACTTTGTGTGACGGATGTGCTGTCGGTCAGGAAGATGATTTCTTCTTCTTCGTACGCATTTAGCGTTAATGTATGGTACCCTGATTTTTGCGATGAGCCTTCTGGCGGGGCATCTCCGGCTTCAGCAGCTTTCCTTGCTAGGGCAGACTGTGGATTTGCTCGGGATGCCATGAAGACAGTGGTGTAGGCTGGCCTGGCTTAAACTTTGTTTTCCGGCCTCTGGTGGCTGTACTTAAGCCCTTCTCCAGGTCAGACCCAATGTGCAATATACTGGCTGGCCAGACGGATTTGAGACAGTTCCACAGAGACACTCCGACTTTGGGATGAAGAATTCGATGAATGCTTCAACGAGATCCATTCCCCGCCATTTATACTCTGCTGGTTCTGTTTTGTTTACCTCTTTCTGATAGTCATTGTTGTAGAGGGCATAGGCTGGATGCATTGGTTTCAGACTTTCCTCATCCCTGCCGACAATCTCAATGTCCCCATCCGTCCACCATCCTGATATTACATTTTACAGAAACTAACAATTACAATTATTGTTGATAGCTACAGGTTTCTGGGCTACAGAAGTAGGTCGGAGTTTTTTTAAGCAACCAGATCTACGTTCCCTGTCTCACAAAGACTATATTAAGATAAGTGTGCTCTTAACACAGTTGTTGCAGGTGAGGAAGACGACGTGATTGCAAGTCACAACTGAGTCTCACAGGCAATACTGAATCTATGTTGCAGGTATCTTTGCAGAGACTCCAAATGTTGTTGTTTGTGAGCGAAGTTTAGTGTTTCAGATAGCGTGCGGATAATATGACTTAACAGACGTACCGACGTAACGTATTTTTTTTTTCCAAAGTGGTACTGAAGTTACAATTAATGAATTAGAAGGAACAAAGATCTTGATCTGTGTCCTGTAGTTCTTTGATTGAAGGTTCTTGTGGCTGGCTGGGAGTGTGTCACTCTCATTAAGTGGCCGAACCATTTGATTCTTTGCTGCTCTGTGCGTCGCAGGCATATCGTAGTTCCAACTATCTGTCTTATGGCATCATTTCTTCGCTTGTCAAAACTGGCAACGTTTGTTGCTTTTCTAGGACATATCATGTCAGTCAGTCATATGCATGTCCCTTGTGGAATTTTGCATCCCTAACATCTCTCTTGTAAGCCTCTCGGTTGTAAGCAAGATGCCCTGCTGCTGATGCGTTGTTTAGCAGATCATCAACTATGTCTTACAGCAATCTTCTCTTTCTTTTTTCCGTTATGTACCCTTCCAAGACGGTCTTCTCTATATTCTCATGACGTTTAACATGTCCAAAATATTTAAGTTTTCTCTGTTTAATCCTCTGTTTAGTTTTCCTCATTTCACATATGGTTATTCTATTCTGTTGATGTGCCCGTGTCTGGCAATGCTAGCACAGCGTTGGTATAAATAAGTAGAAACATTTTCATTTATTTCTTCGTATCTTTATGCTGGTTACAGCTAGGTTCTACGCGCATGAGACTTATGTTATTACTAAGAAGTTGTTACTTGTTACTGAACACGTGTACTGCAACTCGATATTGCTTTTATATGACAGATGACGTTTAGATCCACAAACGTCTGCGGTCAGAATGCAAGAATACATACAGGAATTAACTTTTTCTAACATTATTTTGCCTATCTGCCTAAAGCAGCACATCAGATATGATCATCCCAGTTTCCATGGAAACAGTAAACAATAACCATCTTTGGGACAAAACATAAGTTAAAAAAAAGGACTTCCATTTTCGAAAACTAAGTCACAAATCCTCTGCCTCATTTTTGCTCTACCAGGGGGGCAACACCTGCGTCCATTAATATAAAATAGTTCTTAGATAAATAAAACAAACATCGGTTATGTTTTATTAATCACATGAAAGAAAATAAAAGAGCGTTAATAGAAGTTGAAAATGAGAGCAAAATTTTTAACAATAAAAATGGAAGAAAAAAAAAAACCACACGTGAACATGTTACGTCACCATCAAATATTTCCATCAAATTTTTGCTTGGAAAATATGAAAAAGTGAACATATGGCATTTTCTCGCACCATACTCTGGCACGTAAGAACTCTCGTGGAAACTTGGCACCGTCTTGTGAGATTCTCATACATCAATTAGACAAATGCTGGACTCGGCACGGACATCGATTGTTAAAGGCCTGCAAAACATAAAACTCAGGGAAAGGGGGAATGTGTGGTAGGGACATGGAGAAAGGGACATTTCCATGTCTGGGAAATTCCAGAATGTTAGAAGTTCTGGGAGAAGTTTGTTTACATTTATTTAAATGAATTTGTTCATGTTGTAGCTGTTGTTGTTGATATTGCTGTTGATGCTGTTGCTTTAAATACTTTTGCTAATGTTGTTATTATTGATGCGGTTTTTGTTTTTGTTCTTCCTGTTATTACTGCTGTTGATGCTGGTGTTGTTGCTGTTGTTATTGCTGCTTTTGATGCTGCTGCTGTTGTTGCTACCGGTGGTATTGTTGCTGTTATTGCTGCTGTTGTTGCTGTTGTTGTGTCCATGATATTTGAAAGACTCTTCTGTGGCATTTACATTCAAAGACATGTATGTGTTTCTCAGCTGTTTTGTTAAGTGTCCAGTTCTCACAGGCATATTTTGCGATGGGAAAGATGCATGGCCTTAAAAATCTTATTTGTGTAGTTCTGTCTGTTCCTCTCCACAGATTCTTTGTTTTACTTTCTGAAGAGCGATAGATGTCCTCCTTTTAATTTCCCTCATTGCATCTCCATTATTAGTTAGCAGTGATCCAAGATATTCAAAACTCTCCACCTCTTCCAGTTTTTCATCCTTGATACATATTTCAGCTTCCATATGTGTGTCGTCAGTTGTCATCAGTTTAGTTTTCCTCATTTCACATATGGTTATTCTATTCTGTTGATGTGCCCGTGTCTGGCAATGCTAGCACAGCGTTGGTATAAATAAGTAGAAACATTTTCATTCATTTCTTCGTATCTTTATGCTGGTTACAGCTAGGTTTTACACGCATGAGACTTATGTTATTACTAAGAAGTTGTTACTTGCAACTGAATACGTGTACTGCAACTCGATATTGCTTTTATATGAGAGATGACGTTTAGATCCACAAACGTCTGCGGTCAGAATGCAAGAATACATACAGGAATTAACTTTTTCTAACATTATTTTGCCGATCTGCCTAAAGCAGCACATCAGATATGATCATCCCAGTTTCCATGGAAACAGTAAACAATAACCATCTTTGGGACAAAACATAAGTTAAAAAAAAGGACTTCCATTTTCGAAAGCTAAGTCACAAATCCTCTGTCTCATTTTTGCTCTACCAGGGGGGCAACACCTGCGTCCATTAATATAAAATAGTTCTTAGATAAATAAAACAAACATCGGTTATGTTTTATTAATCACATGAAAGAAAATAAAAGAGCATTAATAGAAGTTGAAAATGAGAGTAAAATTTTTAACAATAAAAATGGAAGAAAAAAAAAAACCACACGTGAACGTGTTACGTCACCATCAAATATTTCCATCAAATTTTTGCTTGGAAAATATGAAAAAGTGAACATATGGCATTTTCTCGCACCATACTCTGGAACGTAAGAACTCTCGTGGAAACTTGGCACCGTCTTGTGAGATTCTCATACATCAATTAGACAAATGCTGGACTCGACACGGACATCGATTGTTAAAGGCCTGCAAAACATAAAACTCAGGGAAAGGGGGAAAGTGTGGTAGGGACATGGAGAAAGGGACATTTCCATGTCTGGGAAATTCCAGAACGTTAGAAGTTCTGGGAGAAGTTTGTTTACATTTATTTAAATGAATTTGTTCATGTTGTAGCTGTTGTTGTTGATATTGCTGTTGATGCTGTTGCTTTAAATACTTTTGCTAATGTTGTTATTATTGATGCGGTTTTTGTTTTTGTTCTTGCTGTTATTACTGCTGTTGGTGCTGGTGTTGTTGCTGTTGATGCTGTTGTGATTGCTGTTTTTGATGCTGCTGTTATTGTTACTGCTGATGGTATTGTTGTTGTTGTTGCTGTTAGTGCTGCTGTTGTTGCTGTTGATGCTGTTATTGATACTGTTGTCGATCTTGTTGCACTTTGTTGTTACTGTTTCTGCTAGTGATCCTGCTGTTGTTGTTGGTAATACTGGTGCTATCTTTGTTGTGCTGTTTTGCTGTTATTGTTGTTGCTGGTACTGTTGCTGGTGATGCCGTATTTGTTGTTGACGATGTTGCTGGTGTTGTTGTTATGTTGTTGTTGTGATGTTGTCGCTGCTGTTTTTCTTTTGTTGCCGCTTCTGTTTTCTCATCGCTGTTGTTGTTAGTGTCGCTGCTGCAATCGTTTTTTCTCTGTTTTTTTTTTTTGCTGAAATGTTGTTTGTGATGTTCCTGTTGTTGATGCTGCGATTGCTGTTGTTGCTGTCATTGCTGTAATTTCCGCTGTTATTGTTTTTGTCGTTGTTGATGCTTTTGTTATTGCTGTTTCAGTTATTGTTGCTACTGATGTTGCTGAAGTTGATGCGTTTCTGCTGCTTTTTTTTGCACCATTGAAGGACATTATATAGCAACAAAAGTGGGTTTTACATGAGTAAGTTGTCCACACCGTTCCAAGCTGGTTCAGTTTCTCTCTCTCTCTCTCTCTCTCTGACACACACACACACGCGCGCGCGCGCGCGCGCGCGAAAGATAGAAACAATGAGGAAAGTGAAAAGGAAGAAGAACGGAAGAAAGTAAGATGAGCACATATCTTTTTACTCATTCTCTCTTTCATTTCGTCTGTCCTTGTCAAGTTAGTTTATGCTCTCTCTCTCTCTCTCTCTCTCTCTCTCTCTCTCTCTCTCTCTCTCTGTCTGTCTGTCTGGTCCATGCCAGTCAGACTTTTATGGCAGAATAGTCATTAGTGTAATGGTCATGACCAGGAAACGTACAACTACCTGCAGTTTACAGGTCACATGAATTTTTTAAAAAGCTCGTGATAAATGAATTAGAAGTTTTCTGTAGCTTAGTTTACTAGAGAAACTTAGTTTACTAGAGAAACTTAGTTTACTAGAGAAGCTTAGTTTACTAGAGAAACTTAGTTTACTAGAGAAACTTAGTTTACTAGAGAAGCTTAGTTTACTAGAGAAACTAAGTTGTCCACGAGATTTTGTGCTGATATATAGAGCAATCTTAAAATGAGTAGTGGACTTCACGAAACTGGTGATGGCGTGGGAGAAAGTGAGGATCACTGGATAGTTTGGGGGCTGCAGCAGTGATTAGAAAACTGATGTTTTTTTTTTTAGTAGCAGATTGAGAGAGAGAGAGAGAGAGAGAGAGAGAGAGAGAGAGAGAGAGAGTCAGTCAGTCAAAGCATGGATTAGGTGAGAGCCAAGTTGATAGTTATGATTTAGTCAATGTTTTGAGTAATATCAGTTTTGTTTTTTTTTTTTGGGGGGGGGGGGAGTTGGAAGTGAGGTTGTATTCATTGTGAACTGTAAGTATGGAACTTTCTTATTTTTTAAAAATATGGCTCTGTTCCCACATGGCAAAGTTGTTATCTCGCCGGGAAGTTTTTTTTTTGCCATAGTGTTCTATGTTTCCTGCTTTGTGGCAGTGATGTTTATTCATCCTCACAATTTTACTCTTCATTCTATCCATTAATAAACTTGTCTTGTCTTATGTAAAATTACACCACCGGCTTTGTTGAAACCCCCACTGTTTGACAAGTTTTGATTATGGTGGGGGAAACAAGGTCAGTTAAGTTGTTATATCAATATTCTTCTGTGGAGTTGTGAGCCTGGGAGTCTTGTTGAATTTTCTTAGTGTGTAACAGGGGAAATTAGGTTGTCTTTTAGCACTAACAACAAGTAATTTCTATGATGAAAAAATTGTACTCCACAAGAAAAACCATCCAGCTTAATACGGGTTTAGCTTGTGCCGGGTTGGGACGTAAGTACTCAGGCCCAGTGAAATACTTCTTCACTTTCGTCGTCACTGATTTCTACAACCTCTTTCTCTGAGAAGTATGGTGGACTGTGCTCTTTGCTGTTCTTGTTTATCTCCTTCTGCAATGTAGCCATGTTGTGTCTTTTCTTGTCATGAAACCTTTTCTATAACGGTTAACTAACTCTCTTAGTTCATTTATAACTATCTCTTTTTGTCTTTTTTTTTCCATCCATCCTCTCTCGTACTGACACTGGCCTCCATTTAGCCACTTCCAAGAAGATATCTTTCACTTTAATGTCTTTTACACATCTTACTTTCTGCCATTCTTGTCCCCGCCCATTTTCTTCACTTTTTTTCTATCTTTTTATAAACCTGAAACATCAACCCGATCTACCTTTATCACTAGAACCGGTCTTATCGCCATTTCTCTTATCTCTCACTGTCATCTCTCTCTCTCTCAAAGTCCATGCCGACGGGGGGAGGGATATAATGTTCTTCCACAACCTTCGATCCCTTGTTGCACCTCCAACTCTGAGCATTTCCCAAACCAAAATGTTAAACTGTCAAACATCTTTTCTGTCTCCCGCTGCTCTTCTGCCTTCGATCTTCCCTGCTGACCACGAAGCCATGCTGGTAGCTGCTGGACCAGGTAGATGATGATGATGATGATGATGATGAAGATGATGATGATGATTTCGACATTCTTAACAAAGAGACTGAGAAAATATTAAGGGGCCTGCAGCAGTAAAAATGTTTAGAACCCCTGATCTAACCAAGGTCATGAACATTTTAGGAAAATAAAAAATAACAAGGGAAGGGAAAATTTCTCAATTTTTGTTTTTCTCATTTAGAATCAATTTTTAATGGTGCAGCCCGCTTTAAAATCCTATTCATTTACATCTTTACTTTCCATTTCCCAAGGTCTGACAAGTTCTCTCGTTGCAGTTTTTTTTTCACGCGGAATATCAGCATCAAGTGTCAAGTTTATCGGGCCCAATATTACTCTATCGCTTCTTTGATTGTGTATCATGACGCATAAAACTTTGTGTGTTAAACAGTATGTATTGTACTGAGAGCTGGTGATAAACACATGTTTAGACGGTGTCACATTGTGGTGTGGCTATAAATACGTGTGTTGATTGTGTCACATTGTGGTGTGACTATAAACACATATGTTGATTGTCACATTGTTGTGTGACCATAAACACTTATGTTGACTGTGTCACATTGTGGTGTGACTATAAACACATATGTTGACTGTCACATTGTTGTGTGACCATAAACACTTATGTTGACTGTGTCACATTGTGGTGTGAATATAAACACATATGTTGATTGTCACATTGTTGTGTGACCATAAACACTTATGTCACACTGTGGTGTGGCTATAAACACATATGTTGACTGTCACATTGTTGTGTGACCATAAACACTTATGTTGACTGTCATATTGTGGTGTGACTAAGTTGCAGGTATGCAGTAACAACACAACGAACATTCCCCTGTAATATTATACTCTTCACCGGACAATCCCAGGACGTTCACAAAATGGCACATAGGACTCTCAGTCAAGACCGCATTATCTTAGCACCCACAAGCGTTTATTACATGGAACACGATGATGATGATGAAGATGAATCGAGCAGACAAAATATATGAAGTGACTTCTCCAACAATACTGAATTCCATCACGAACAAGATTCTGGGCTGCTGGCTAGCTAATACTAAGTTAGCGCCACGAGAATCACGTAACTTTCATCTGTCCACACACTTCAAATGTAACACTACCGTTGTGCGGTAACATATCAAGCAAGACGACACTAACATGACATACACATTTCCCAGTCAAACTCCGAATGATCTGAGCTGAAACTTTCGTTTCACACGCAGACCACAAACATATTTTTCACGAGCAAAAAATGAACTTGAAGTCATGGACAAAACAATTTATGAGATTCTACAAAACATACAACCGTCATGGACCTAACTCTGAGATAAAGAATCAGAGTTATATCAAGGGTTAGATACCCTTGACCAAATACTGTCACATACGAGGGAAAGTCACTAAGTAACTCGCAAATTTAAATATTTTATCAGTGGCAGTTATAAGGTAGTATGTAAATATATCCTTAGATAGTACCATCATCCAACTTTATAACAATTGTATGTAGGTGTCGCTGGGAGTTACGTGCGCATGCGCAAAGCAATAACAAAATGGCTAACCAACTGTTAGTGTGTACCAAAGAAGAACAGAGAAATGTAGTGCGACTTTTGTGGGTTAAAGGACATTCAGTTGAGGGCATTCGTAAGGAAATTATTACAGTTTATGCTGAAAAGTGATTATCACGTAAAGCGGTCTATAACTGGATAAAATAATTTTCTCAGGTACGCACCGAAATTGTTGACAAAGTCCGATTTGGCCGTCCTGTTCAGATTGCAACAGAAGCGACTGTGAATGAGATTATCAGAGGTGATAGACGAGTAACGATGGACAGTATAGCAAGTGCAATCGGATGTTCACATGTCTTAGCCTACAGAATAATGCATGAGCAATTTAATTTTTGGAAAGTTTGCTCACGTTTGGTACCTAGAGATCTGAATGATGAACACAAAATGAACCGATTTGGTTTGTCATTGCAGCATATCTGTCATTACGCATATGAAGGTGAAGACATGCTCCAAAGGATTATTACTGAAGACGAATCTTGGGTGCACCACTACCAACCCGAATCAAAACGTGCCTCAATGCAATAGAAACACTCGTCATCGCCGTGCGCAAAAACAATTCAAGATTACATCTTTTGCGGGGAAGGTTATGCTGACAGTGTTCTGGGATTATCAAGGAGGGTTGTTAACCAAGTTCCAGAAGTATGGTGACAGTGTGAATTTTGTATCGTACTGTGAAGTTCTGTCGATGCTACGGGATGCAATTCGAAGGAAACGTCCTGGTCTGCTGACTAGAGGTGTGCTTCTCCTTCCTGACAATGCCAGACCACATACTGCTCAGTTAACCCAAGGGAAAATTAGCCAGTTTGGTTGGGAAGTTCTTGAACATCCACCACATAGTCCTGACTTAGCTACAAGTGATTTTCACCTGTTTGGTCCATTGAAAAACCTCCTTGGCGGGAGAAGATTCTCGAGTGACGAAGAGGTGGAAACAGAAGTAAAAAAATTGTTCAGAAATCGGAATCTAGATTTTTACGCCTTGGGTATTGCATCACTGATTACACGATGGGACAAATGTATCAATGTTGGTGGCGATTACGTTGAGAAATATGGGAATAATGTAGGTTCAAAAATTAAAAGTTTTCAAATTACTGTCGCATTTATTTATTTATTTATTTTTGTAACAGGCATTTGGGAATTTCTTAGTGACTTCCCTTCGTATGTTGCATATGCTTACGATAAAGTCGCAGTGACTAGGTTAATGGACCAAAGAGTAAGACATAAATAAAGGTAAAATATCCCAGCTTCCATGCCATTAAGCCTTACTGTGAGACACTGCGCTAAGTCAGTATTTCCAAGATCATTGGCACATGAAAGTGTGACGTGGTCAGTATTACACCATGCCCCGTTTACCTTCCCATATTTCTCTAGTACCCAATTTCAGAGACAGAGGTCTTTTTTTTTTGGTGCGATGGGACCGGATTAACCCCCCCCCCCCCCCATCCAACCTGCTGGGACCTGAACCCGGTAGCACCAGCTCAGTAGGCCGAGCGCCTAACCACTCAGTCAACTAGACCACCAAATAGTAAGAAATATCTCACTGAAATTTCCTGGTTTAGACAGTGGACATTTTCATTGACGTGATACATGTTATGACTGGGGGAAAAAACTGTCAAGAATGGAATAATAACAGACAAAACAAATAATCGATCAAAGTTTAGAGCAGATGAAGGCCAGATCTATAGTGAACTAAACCGCCATGGGAAGTCAGGCAGTTCAGGATTCATCGCCAGAACTATTCAGTCGACTCGGTTGTAAAAACAGGTACTTGACACTCAGTATTGAGGAAAACAATCCATCTGGAGCACGGAGCTTTCTTAAGAGAACATGACATGATATTACAGCTCCTATAATTTATTCGGACCTAAAGATGCTTTGAGAACAGGAAAAAAAAAACAGAAACACAATTAAGACACACCGATCTTTCGATTATGGGTCTTCTTCGGGATATCTGGCGGCAACTTCACAACTAATAAACGTACAAAGCAAAAAAGGATAAGTCATGGGGGTTTTGTCGCTTGATCCCACTTTCGTTGTATAGTTGGTTGTAAAAAAAAAAATCAACTGAGGACTGTAATTCTCTACAATATTTTCACACGCAGTAATCCCCTTCACTATCCAGCCAATACAATCCAGTTTTCCGCCATATTCTGACCCATTTACTTAACCCCTAACCAAAGTTTTGCGGTTCGTGGGCAAAACTGTAGACCCGTGAGAAATTTATTCTAAAGAAATAAAAACATTTTGTGCGCATTTTTGCTTTCGTGATGGCATATAATCTAAAGTTCTCATTCATTCATTCCTTTGCATGTCCCTTGCGGAACTTTGCCTCCCAAACAGCACTCCTGTAGGCCTCTCGGTTGTGAGCAAGATGGCCTGCTGCTGCTGCATCCATTTCCAGATCATCAACGATGTCTTGCAGCCATCTTCGTTTCGGTCTTCCTCTTTTTCTTTTTCCCATTATGTATCCTTCCAATACGGTCTTCTCTAAATTATCATGACGTTTAATGTGGCCAAAATATTTAAGTTTTCTCTCTTTAATCCTCTTTACTAGCCAGCCTTCTTCAATATTAAGCTCTTGTAGTATAGATATATTTGTTCTTTTTTGTGTCCACGATATTTGGAGAACTCTTCTATAGCATTTACATTCAAAGGCATTTATAAAGTTCTCACAACACAAAAAAAAAAGAAACAACATAAAGTCAAATAAATCAGGAAAACAAATCCATATAGCACTATCATAATTTTTTTTTTTTGGGGGGGGGGAGGCTACTATAGCATAAAGCAATATCAGGAATTGAATAATAAAAGTATCACTTTCATGAATTTTGTGCAGAAAAAAAATTTTCGTGCGGAAGAAGATATATGTGTGTGCGCACCCGCGCTACGGCGAAGCTTAGTGGGACCACTGCCCTCAACTCCACAGCAAACAAACAAAACAAAAAATAATAAAACCTTCTATCGTCAAGACCATGGCACAGGTGATACACTACAGGTAGTAACGCAGTTTGCGTGTGGACTATGTTTCTGTAACCTCTCTGAACTGCTCAGAACCGGATCCAAGAATTTCGTTATAACTCATATCTGGCTCTGAGAAGACTCATAAGACAAAAAATAGTTCTGAGAAGAAAAAAAAAAGACCCAAAAAAATAGTTCGGAGAAGAAAAAAAATAGTTCGGAGAAGATTCAGAAGACAAAAATAGTTATGAGAATACAGAAAAAGACGAAAAATAGTTCTGAGAAGACACAGAAAAGGAGACAAAAATAGTTCTGAGAAGACAAAAAAAAAGAAGGCAAAAAATAATTCTGATAAGACAAAAAAAGAAAAAAAATATTTCTGAAAAGACACAAAAAAAAAATTAAAAAAATTTTTCCGAGAAGACAAAAAAAAAAAATGACAAAAATGTAGTTCTGAGAAGGCAAAAGAAACTTTCTGAAGAAACACAAGCTAGTTCCGAGAATGTAAAACAATAATAATAATACTAATACTAATTCTGAGAAGACAAAAAAATACTTCTGTCAAGCCAAGAAACTGTTCCGAGAATGCAGGAAAAAAAAAACAAACCAAAGTTCCAGGAAGGCAATAATAATAATAAAAAGAATAAACTTGAAGGCGGATTTTCACACAAAGGACTGCCTCAGGCTCTGTGATCTCTCAGCCAGATCCTTCTCATATTCCATGCTGGACCAGGGACGATCACTCATGCCAGTGTCCAGGACAAATGTTTCACCGTGTCCTTGTCCAGACGGCAGACACTGCTCGGTGTCACTGTCCATCGACGTACACTGCGTGACCCTGGTGTCCTCTGTGGAAGTGGTGGAGGGTCGGGAGTGTTGCTCATTGGATATCTCTGTGGTTTTTGAAGAATACGCTTATTATTATTGTTATCATTATTGTTAGTATTATTATTGTTATTACTATTGTTATTATTACTATTATTGTTGTTGTTGTTATTATTATTACTGGTATTATTATGGAAATAGCAGATGAACGGTTTGCATTTGTTGAAGGAAAGGGAACACACAATGCCATTTATGCTTTACGAACACTAACAGATTGATTGATTGATTGATTGATTGATTGATCTTTATTTCAAAAGGGTTAAGAATTGGGCACGCAGGCCCGTCTGACATAAAGAGCTTTAGAAGTACAGAAAGATCTCTACTTATGCTTCATAGATTACACCAAGGCATTCGACAAGGTGAAACATAATGAAATTATTAAAATGCTTGAAGACATCAATATAGACTGAAAAGACCTGACGATTGTAACACATCTATACTGGCAGCAAGAAGCAGCTATTCGAGTTGAAAACAGAACTGGAAAATATCAACCGATAAAACAAGGGGTGCGACAAGGATGTGTACTATCTCCAGACCTTTTTTTCTCTGTACGGCGAGAATATTCTAAGAACAATCATCACAGAACCTGGCATAAAAATTGGAGGATACAATACGGTGTCACGCAATCCCGCTTCCGAGACCCACCAAGAATACAAGCTAAAGACCTGTGATACTCTGAACCCCTTGTGGTCCTCTCGTGGATCTCGTGTGGTCTTCTCGGGGACCACACAGGGGACCACGGGCCCTAACGAGGACCACAGGCGTGAATTCAGTAGGATCACAGTGCGGCTTTTGGTGGTAGAAGCGAACGAAGAAGAAGAAGAAGAAGAGGAGGATGCAATATTAACAACCTTCGGTATACTGACGACACAGTACTGATAGCTGAGAACCAACAAGACCTGCAAAATCTCTTGAATAAACTCGCCAAAGAAAGTGAACAGAAAGGCCTTACTTTGAACATCAAAAAGACAGAGACTATGGTTATATCTAAGAAACAGAATCCACCAGCATGCAGTATTAAATTAAACGGAACTATTCTAAAGCAGGTGCAGAAATTCAAATACCTTGGAGCAGTAATAACTTCAGATGGGAAATGCAGAACAGAAATTCAAAACAGAATAGGCTAAGCAAAGACTGCATTTCAGAGAATGAAAAACATATTAGCTAACACATCTTTATCAATGAATGTTAGAAAACGAGTCCTAAAATGCTATATTGAACCTATCTTGTTATATGGAAGTGAATCATGGACAATAGGCAAGTCTGCACAAAAATCATTGGAAGCAGCAGAAATGTGGTTTATTAGAAGAATGTTGCGAATCCCCTGGACAGCAAAACTAACTAATGAAGAATGTAGGAGAAGAGCTGGGGAGACAAAAAACCTTGTCAAAAATATAAGAGAGAGACAATGTACTTTCATAGGACATGCAATGAGAAGAGGGGGCACTGAAAATATTATAACAACAGGAAAAATAGAAGGAAGAAGATCAAGAAGAAGACCAAGAGAAATGATACTGGACAGTCTGACGGGATGGTGTGAGAGGAGATCAACAACTGAACTGATGGCCTGCATGAAGGGTCGTGTACTCTGGAGAAGAATAATAGCCAACGCCAGTCAGCACGGCACATGATGATGATGATGATGATTATTATGACTTATTATGATTGTTATCATTATTGTTAGTATTGTTATTGTTATTACTATTGTTATTATTACTAGTATTGTTATTATTATTGTTATTATTATTACTGGTATTATTATGACTCATTATTATTGTTATCATTACTGTTAGTATTATTATTGTTGTTACTATTATTACTATTATTCTTGTTTTTATTATTATTATTGTTATTATTATTACTACTATTATTGTTGTTGTTATTATTATTGTTATTATTATTACTGTTGTTATTATTATTATTATTATTATCTTAACTGAGTGATTAGGCGCTCGGTCTACTGATATGGTGGTACTGGGTTCAAGTCTCAATAGTGGGGATTTTTCTTTCTGGCACAACCACACACACACACAAAAGGTCTCTGGGTTCACCCAGCCTCTAAAAATGGGTACCAGAGAAATCTGGGAAGGTAAATGTGGCCGGGCTTGATAATGACCACGTGACAGTCATGTGCCGAAGGTTGTTTGAAACCCGGGCCTAACACCGGGTCCTTAATATGCCTTAATGGTATGGAAACAGGGATTTTACCTTCTTCTTCTTAATATTATTATTATTACTGTTATTATTATCGCATAGAGACAGGTATTAACAAACAAGAAAGCAGTCAATAATATGTAAATATGTACATCTATGCAAAACTATGCAGAACGCATACATAAGTATATACATCTTATATCTCATATACTTCCCGTGCCTTTAAACGTCACATAGGGCTCGCAAGGTAGTTTGTCAATTTTTCCTGTTTTCGCCGAGCTTTTCAAGGGGTTTTATAGCTATTACTTTGGCCTCTCTTAACAATGTCCACTTTAGAGTTTCATGTGGTCTGCCTCTTTTTTCTTTGGCCTGTTGTGTTCCACTTGATAGCTTGTTTTGGGATTCTCTGTTTCTCCTCATCATGTGAGCGATATATGTCCATCGCCTTTTTTTTTATCACCCATGAGACAGGCTGTTGTTCGCTCATCTGCCTTATCTCTGCGTTGTTCTTGAATTCGTTTCACTTTACACCGAGTATTTTCCTGAAGCATTTGTTTTCAAAAGTCTAATTTCTTGCCTATTTGTTTAGTTGTTTTCCAGCTTTCACATGCATAAATGAGGGTGGATATTACATTTGAATTGAATAATTTTAACTCGGTTTTTGTGCTTATAACTTATGAATGCCTTATGTTCTCAAGATTCTTGAAGTTCAGTGCTGCTTTTGCAATTCGAATTCTAACTTCCTTTCTGGTGTCACCATCCTGGTCTATGTAGCTGCCAAGGTATGCAAACTGATTGACTTCTTCAAAATTGTCCCTTCTACGTATATTTTTCCATTTAATTAATGGCAAGTTTCGTTATTTTTATTTTGTCCTTATTAATTTCAAAATAAAAGGAGATGGACATATGTTGGCCACTTGATGAGAAGAAATGAGCAGAGAATCCCAAAACAAGCTATCAAGTGGAACACAACAGGCCGAAGAAAAAGGGGCAGACCGCGTGAAACTCTGAAGAGAACATTATTAAGAGAGGCCAAGTTAACAGGCATAAAATCCTTTGATGAGGTTGAAAGACTCGCCGAAGACAGGAAAAATTGGCGAACTACTTTGCGAGCCCTATGTGACGTCTAACGGCACGGGAAGGATATAAGATATAAGATAAGAATTTCAAGTCCTATTCTGCTAGCCAGTGAAGACATGATATCTGTTTTTTTCTTGCATGGAATTCACATTGTTACTAACAAGAGTTATATCAACAGCAAATTCAAGATCTTCTAGTTGGGTCCCATATACTTAGCCAATACCTGTGTTACTTGTGTAGCATTTTTTTCATTATGAAGTCTATTGTAATTCCAAAAAGCAAAGGAGACAGTATACATCCTTGTTTCACGCCTATTTCAATCTGGAAACATTCACTCATCCTTTCTTCTGTCTTGACTGCATAGTGTAGAAGTCCTTAATGATGTTTATAATTTTAGATGGTATTCCATATAGACATAAAATTCTCCACAATGAATCTCTGTGTGTGCTATCAAATGTCCCTTTGAAGTCTATGGAGTCCAGTATTAATGGTTTCTGTTTTTCAATATGTTCTTCAAGTATTATTCTTACAGTAAAGATCTGGTCGAGACAGTTTCTCGATGCATACAGACAGATAAATACGGACATGCGGATAGAAGGGTGGACGAATAGACAAGACATACATACATACATACATACATACATACATACATACATACATACATACATACATACATACATACATACATACATACAGACAGACAGACAGACAGACAGACAGACAAGTCAGACAGACAGTCAGACAGACAGACAGACTTACTCAAGTTATAACCTACACAGAAAACAAGCAACCCAAGAAAAAGCACCCCAGTCACTGCTCCTATGATGGCAGGATCCGCCCGGAGCTTAATCCAAACGGAATCTGTACAAACAAACAAAAAAAAAATATATATAATCTCACGTGGAGCTCAAGACGCCCATTAGTCAAAGATCAAGTGAAGTCTTCCAGTATTTGGCTGTGAGGAATTTCTCTTTAAGCTGTAACTGAGTGGCAGAGGTAAAGGGAGGGTTAGCGAACTAGAGGATTTTCAAGTTTGTTCCTTCATTGTTCAACGAACAGCTTCATCTCGGCTAGGGGATTCCCGTATTTCTCTACACTCCACAGGAATATAAAGTATTAACATAGGAACATAAAGTATTAACATAGGAACATAAAGTATTGGCATAGGAACATAAAGTATTGGCATAGGAACATAAAGTACTGGCATAGGAACATAAGTATTGACATAGGAACATAAAGTAATAACACAGGAACATAAAGTATTGACATAGGAACATAAATTATTAACACAGGAACATAAAGTATTAACATAGGAACATAAAGTATTAACAGAGGAACATAAAGTATTAACACAGGAACATAAAGTATTGACATAGGAGCATAAAGTATAAATACAGGAACATAAAGTATTGACACAGGAACATAAAGTATTGGCATAGGAACATAAAGTATTGACATAGGAACATAAAGTATTGGCATAGGAACATAAAGTATTGGCATAGGAACATAAAGTATTAATACAGGAACATAAAATATTGACGTACGAACTAAAGTATTGACAATGCCTTTTCTCTGTCTTTCTGTCTTCTTTCCTCTTTCTTTTCTCTCTCTGTTTTTCTCTCTTTCCGATGCAGCCCGTAGTTCTTTTACTTTATCTAGAAAGGCGCAATGAGAGGGAAGATAGATATAGCCCATGCTTTGTTCCGGCGTCTTTTTTAAGTGAAGTCAAAAAGTTCCCAGCAGACCGTAGTGGATCGAAACAGAATAGCTAATCTAGAGGAAATTGGCGTGGGATGGGGGTGGGGTGGGGGGGGGGTAAACATTTTTGCAATAGCTTCCAAGATTTACTTTACTGGCCCTTTATCTCATTCATTCATTTGCATGTCCCTTGCGGAACCTTGCCTCCCAAGCAGCACTCCTGTAAACCTCTCGGTTGTGAGCAAGATGACCTGCTGCTAATGATGTCTGGCAGCCATCTTCGCTTTGGTCGTCCTCTCTTTCTTTTTTTCCATTATGTACCCTTCCATGACAGTCTTCTCTAGATTATCATGACGTTTAATGTGCCCAGAATATTTACGTTTTATCTCTTTAATCCTCTTTACTAGCCAGCCTTCTTCAATATTAAGCTCTTGTAGTATGGATATATTTGTTCTTTTTTGTGTCCATGATATTTGAGGAACTCTTTTTGTAGCATTTGCATTCAAAGGCATTTATGTGTTTATCAGTTGTTTTGTTAAGTGTCCAGGTCACACGGGCATATGTTGCGATGAGAAAGATGCATGCCCTTACAGTCTTATTTTGTAGATCTGTCTGTTCCTCTCCACATATTCTTTAGTTGTTTTACTTTCTGAAGAACGATAGATGTCCTCCTTTTAATTTCTCTCATTGTATCTCCAATATAGGTTAGTAGTAATCCAAGATATTCAAAACGCTACATTTATTCCAACTTTTCTTCCATGATACATATTTCAGCTATCATCACTTTAGTTTTCTTCGCATTAAGATAGAGGTTTTGCTCTTCGCTGTTCTTACAGACTGACATAATTAGTTTTTTCCATTCCTTTTTGTGTTGTGGACAGTAATACTGTGTCATCAGAATATCTAATCTGTGGTATTTCATAACCTGCAATTGTTATGGCACCGTAATATTCTTCGTCTACATCTTCAGGATTACACATTTTGGGAATCTGAGAACATCGATAGAAAGGATCAGGACACTTCAAGAGCTAGAATGATAATATCTTTATATACTCTGGTGGAGAAGTAGGAGGAAAGAATGGAGTGAATTTTTACTTGGACAAATCAACATCAAAAGCATTACTAGGTTACAATCCAGTAAGTGATAGAATACTCACAATCCGACTTAAAGGCACACCTAGAAATGTAACAGTCATCCAGATATATGAACTTACATCATCAGTAGAATAAGAGGATGTAGAATACTTTTATAACATACTACAAACGACCAGGTACGGAAAAATGATAGTTTATTAATAATGGGGAAATTTAATGCAAAGATTGGTACAGAAAGAGAAGAAGATGAAGGAAATATTGTAGGGAAATTTAGCATAGGACATAGAAATGAGGCAGGTGACAATCTAATGGCTTTTTGCATGGAAAATGAGCTAATGATTGCTAGCACACTTTTTAAACAACATCCAAGAAGACTTTACCTTTACATCACCTGATAGGAAAACCAAGAATCAAATAGATTACATTTTAGTTCAAAGAAGGTGGAGATCAAGTATAACATCAGCAAAAACTTTACCAGGTGTGACTGTAACACGGACCTTGAGTTATTAATAGCAGACATGAAGATAAAGATAAAAAAGACAGTTACGGGATCAAGACCACTCCGCTTTGATATTACAAAAATACCAGAACAATACGGTACAGAAGTGAAGAACCGTTTCGAAATCCTGATGGCTGTACAGGAGGAGCTGACATCAGATGATTTGGCTATGTATGCCAGAGATATCTCAATAACAACAGCTAAAGACATGGTTCCAGTAAAGAAAACACAAAAGAATAGATAGATTACAGCAGGTACACTAGAAGTGATAAAACAACGTAGAGAAATGAAGACGCAATGGAAAGTGACAAACAACAACAAAGAGAAATATAAATCTTTAACAAAAGATGTACGAATAAACATAAGAAAAGACAACAAAAAAACAACACATACTAAATTGTTATGAAAGAATAGAAAGACATCAGAAGTGTGGAAGAGATAGTGAAATGTTTAAAGAAATGAAGACATTGACGAGAAATGTCACGCCTAAGCTAAATGTAATTTGTGATGAGATGGGGAATACCTTGACAGAGACAGAGGAAATTCTAGAAAGATGGAAGGAATATTGCAGAGGAATGTATGAAACAACTGACTGTGAAAGCAAAAATCAACAGTATGAATTATTTTTAGGTCAGAAAGAACTCGAATCGACAATAGAAGAAGTTTTATGGGCAATAAAAAATCTAGAAATTGTAAATTACCAGGATATGATGAGATGATAACAGCTGAACGTAATAAAGCAGGAGTAAAGGAGTGTGCAACAATCTATCATGCACTATGTAAGAAGATATGACATTCAGGTATTTGACCAAAAGAATGGAAAACAAATGTGATCATACCACTGCCAAAAAAAAGGGTAACCTGAAATTATGCACAAACTACAGAACTGTTGCCCTGATTAGTCATTAAAATTCTGTTAAAAATCATAATGGGTAGACTTCGAAAGAAAACATAAGAAGAAGTCAATATGGTCCAAGCTGGTTTCAGGCAAGGAAGAGGATCAAGAGATCATATATACAATATAATATTAATAATAGAGAAATACAGAGAGTTTAATGTGAATCTATATTTAGCCTTTATAGACTACTCAAAGGCATTTGATTGTGTACAACACCAGACACTGTGCGAAACAATTGGAAAAATGGGATTTCCAACACATTTGATACAATTAACATCACTGCTGTATCTAGACCAACAAGTAGCAGTAAGAATAAATGGTGAAACAACAACTTGGTTTGACATAACACAAAGGGTCCGTCAATGGTGCATGTTGTCGCCTTACTTTTTTAACTTGTATACTGAAAATATAATGAAGAATGTTAGAGAAGATGTAGATAAAGAATATTACGATGCCATAACAATTGGAGGTTATGAAATACCACAGATTAGATATGCTGATGACACAGTATTACTGACCACAACACAAAAAGGAATGGAAAAACTAATTATGTCAGTCCGTAAGAACAGCGAAGAGCAAAATCTCTATCTTAATGTGAAGAAAACTAAATTGATGACAACTGACAAAATAAACAAGGCAGGTGATATATGTATCAATGAGGAAAAACTGTTAGAAGTGGAGAGTTTTGAATATCTTGGATCACTACTAACTAATAATGGAAATACAATGAGGTAATTAAAAGGAGAACATCTATCGCTCTTCAGAAAGTAAAACAACTAAAGAATCTGTGGCGAGAAACAGACAGAACTAACAAATAATACTGTTAAAGGCATGCATCTTTCTCATCGCAACATATGCCTGAGAGACCTGAACACTTAACAAAACAGCTGAGAAACACATAAATGCTACAGAAGAGTTCTTCAAATACCATGAACATATAAAAGAACAAATATATCCATACTACAAGAGCTTAGTATTGAAGAAGGCTGGCTAGTAAAAAGGATTAAAGAAAGAAAACTTAAACATTTAGGACACATTAAACGTCATGATAATCTAGAGAAAACCATCTTGGAACGGTACATAAGAGGAAAAAGAAAGAGAGAAAGACCAAGGCGAAGATGATTGCAAGACATCGTGGATGGTCTTAAAATGGATGCACCAGCAGCAGGCCATCTTGCTCACAACCGAGAGGCCTACAGAAGTGCTGTTAGGGAGGCAAAGTTCCGCAAGGGACATGCAAATGAATGAATGAAAGACATCTTCTCTAACATTCCTCATTATATTTTCAGCATACAAGTTAAAGTTAAAGACGTAAGGCGACAATGTGCATCCCTGACGGACCCCTTGTGCTATTTGAAATGAAGTTGTTGTTTCACCATTTATTCTTACTGCTGCTTGTTGGTCTAGATACAGCAGTGATGTTAATTGTATCAAATGTGTTGGAAATCTCATTCTTTTTCTATTATTTCCCACATTTTCTAGTATTTTACACAATCAAATGCCGTTGAATGTCTATAAAAGATAAATATAGTTTCACATTAAACTCTCTGCATTTCTCTATTATTAATCTTATATTGAATATATGATTTATTGATATCCTCTTCCTTGCCTGAAACCAGCTTGGACCATATTGATTTCTTCTTATGTTTTCTTCCGGAGTCTAATCATTATGATTTTTAACAGAATTTTAATGACATGACTAATCAGGGCAACAGTTCTGTAGTTTGTGCATAATTTCAGGTTACCCTTTTTTGGCAGTGGTATGAGCACATTTGTTTTCCATTCTTTTAGCCAAATACCTGAATGCTATATCTTCTTACATAGTGCATGACATGTTGTTGCACATTCCTTTACTCCTGCTTTAATAAGTTCAGCTGTTATCTCATCATATCCTGGTTATTTACCAATTTTCAGATGTTTTATTGCCCATAAAAATTCTTCTATTGTCGATTCTGGTTCTTTCTGACCTAAAAATAATTCATACTGTTGATTTTTGCTTTCACAGTCAGTTGTTTCATACATTCCTCTGCAATATTCCTTCCATCTTTCTAGAATTTCCTCTGTCTCTGTCAAGGTATTCCCCATCTCATCACAAATTACATTTAGCTTAGGCGTGACATTTCTCGTCAATGTCTTCATTTCTTTAAATATTTCATTATCTCTTCCACACTTCTGATGTCTTTCTATTCTTTCATAACAATTTAGTATGTATTGTTTTTTTGTTGTCTTTTCTTATGTTTATTCGTACATTTTTTGTTAAAGATTTATATTTCTCTTTGTTGTTGTTTGTCACTTTCCATTGCGTCTTCATTTCTCTACGTTGTTTTATCACTTCTAGTGTACCTGCTGTAATCTATCTATTCTTTTGTGTTTTCTTTACTGGAACCATGTCTTTAGCTGTTATTATTGAGATATCTCTGGCCTGTGTAGCCAAATCATCTGATGTCAGCTCCTCCTGTACATCCATCAGGATTTCGAAACGGTTCTTCACTTCTGTACCGTATTGTTCTGGTATTTTTGTAATATCAAAGCGGAGTGGTCTTGATCCCGTAACTGTCTTTTTTATCTTTATCTTCATGTCTGCTATTAATAACTCAAGGTCCGTGTTACAGTCACACTTGGTAAAGTTTTTGCTGATGTTATACTTGATCTCCACCTTCTTTGAACTAAAATGTAATCTATTTGATTCTTGGTTTTCCTATCAGGTGATGTCCATGTGTAAAGTCTTCTTGGATGTTGTTTAAAAAGTGTGTTAGCGATCATTAGCTCATTTTCCATGCAAAAAGCCATTAGATTGTCACATGCCTTATTTCTATGTTCCTTGCTAAATTTCCTTACAACATGTCCTTCATCTTCTATTCTTTCTGTTCAGATATATGCATTAAAATCCCCATTATTAATACAATATCATTTTTCCTTACCTGGTCTATCGTAGTCCTTTATCTATCCATACTTAATCTCTATTTCTCTCTTTCTTTCTCTCATCTTTTTTTCCCACTCTATCCCTCCCCTCTTTTTCCTTTTATCTCTTTCTTTCTCTCTCTCTCTCTATTTCTTTTCACCTATTCCTCTCTCTGTCCCTTCTCTCTCTCTATGTCTCCATCTTTTTCTCTCTCGTTTTATGTCTCCTTCCTCTTTCTTTCTATTTCTCCTCTTTCTTTTTTCTTTCTTTCTATCTCTATTTCTCTTATATATTTTTTCATGTAATCTGTATACGTATATTTCACATAGTTTTATTTTACGTTCTTATATATAATATATATATATATATATATATATATATATATATAAGAGATATGGAGATACAATGAGCGAAATTAAAAGGAAAACATCTATTGCTCTTCAGAAAGTAAAACAAATAAAGAATCTGTGGAGAGGAGCAGACAGAACTACAAAAATAAGATTTTTAAGGACATACATTTTTCCCATCGCAACATATCCCTGTGAGCCTTGGACACTTAATAAAACAGCTGAGAAACACATAAATGCCTTTGAATGTAAATGCTACAGAAGAGTTCTCCAAATATCGTGGACACAAAAAAAACCCAAAACAAATATATCTATACTACAAGAGCTTAATATTGAAGAAGGCTGGCTATTAAAGAGGATTAAAGAGAGAAAACTTAAATATTTTGGACACATTAAACGTCATGATAATTTAGAGAAGACCATAATGGGAAAAAGAAAAAGAGGAAGACCAAAACGAAGATGGCTGCAAGAAATCGGTGACGATCTGCAAATGGACGCAGCAGCAGCAGGCCATCTTGCTCACAACCGAGAGGCCTACAGGAGTGCTGTTTGGGAAGCAAAGTTCCGCAAGGGACATGCAAATGAATGAATGAATATATATATATATAAAATATATATATATATAATATATATATTATATATATATATATGCGTGTGTGTGTACAGAGTGTGTATGCGTGTGTGTTTATTCATGTACTTTTGAAAACTTTATTAAATCGAGAGTGTGGGAAGAATGAAAGATGGGGTGATAAAGGACAGAATATAAGACGGGCCTTTCGCGCCCAATTCTTCACCATTTTAAAATAAAGATTATTCATTCAATCATTCATTAATTCTCTCTCTCTCTCTCTCTCTCTCACACACACACACACACACACTAATCCTGAGATTGAGGACTTATTCCTATACCTACTCTGTATTAAGAACATGACAACTCATACCATTATTATCACACACGAACTCATCCTGGCCGTCCTCACAGTCCACGACATCGTCACATCGGGCCGTGTTCCACATCAGCACGGACTTGTTCACGCCGACCAGGGCATCAGAAGGCACGCACTCAATTAGTAAGCCCCTCATGGCCGTATGTTTGAGCAAGCAGATGTCTGGTGAAAGAAAAAACAACATCCTGGATGCCTCTCGCTGTAACGGGGCTTGCAAAAAAAAAACAAACAATGTCTTCCTGTCTTGAAGAGTATCGTCTTTGCTAAGTATTGTTGTTCGCTCATCGGCTTTATCTCTGCGTCCTTCTTGAAAGTGAAACGAATTCAATAACAACACAGCGATAAGGCAGATGAGCGAACAACAACCTGTCTCATGGGTGATCTGAAAACAAAGAAGATGGACATATGTCGGTCACGTGGTGAGAAGAAACAACCAGAGAATCCTCAAAGCAAGCTATCAAGTGGAACACAAAAGGCTGAAGAAAATTAAATCAACCACGTGAACCTCTAGAGGATATTGTTAAGAGAGGCGAACCTATTAGGCATAAAATCCCCTTGATGAGGTTGAGAAGCTCACCGAAAACAAGAAAACTTTGCGAAATGCTATTCGAGCCCCATGTGACGCTAAACGTACCTGCTTGCCTGCATCCTTCTGCTGTCATTACGAACTATCACAGAAAACATCGAAGCTATCATTGCATGAATGAGAACACGTTTGGCTATATTAAATTTACTAGAAGCATCCCCCGTAGGAACAACTGTGTTAAGAACACATCTATCTTAACATAGTCGTTGTGGACAAGGAACATAGATCTGTTTGCTTAAAAACTCTGACCTCCTTTTGTAGCCCAGAAACCTGTAGCAATCGAAACTAATTGTAACTTTTTTTTGTGTGTGTACAATGTAATGTCAGGTTAGAGGACGGATGGACGTGGAGATCGTAGGCAGGGTATGAGGAAAATCTGGTGTGAAACCAGTGAATCCAGGACGTGACAACCCTATGAGTCTTTACAACAATGGCTATCAGAATGAGGTAAACAAAACAGAGCCAGCAGACTACAGGTGGCAGGGAATGGATATCGTTGAAGCACTCATCGGATTCCTCATCCCAAAGTCGGAGTGTCTCTGTGGAACTGTCTCAAAGCCGTCTGGCCAGCCGTGTTTCATGCTGGATCTGATGTGTAGAAGGGGCTTAAGTACAGGCACAGGCTGGAAAACAAAGTTTTGGCCAGGCCAGCCTGTACCACTGTCTTCATGGCAGTCCGAGCAAGACCACAGTCTGCCCTAGCAAGGAAAGGTGCTGAAGTCGGAGGTACCCAGCCAGAAAGCGCATCGCAAAAATCAGGGTACCAAGCATCATCGCCAGTGAGTGGAAGAAGAAAAAGAAGAAGATTGATTGATTGATTGATTGATCTTTATTTCAAAAGGGTTAAGAATTGGGCACGCATGCCCGTCTGATATTCTGCCCTTTATCATATATCTTTCGCTCTATTCCAGACATTCTACAAATATGCTGTTCATATAACAAACATAACTAACATTGAAGCTGAGAGACATCAAATAAAATATAGCGTTTACGTTTCGCTCTTAAACATTCACTCAGTACAGAACTAACTACATACATTATAAATGACTATCTACTAAACAAAATTTTGGGGACTATTCAGAAAACAATTAATTGTATTCGGTGTCTGTAAGAGCAGTTTAAGATAACTTTTAAGTTTTATAATTCATGGAGGCATGTAGTCGACATCAAATAGATATTGGGAAAGCTTGTAGTTGTAGCAGGGGGTATAATTTATATTTTTTATATAGGATGGGAGGGTATTCCAAAGATGAGCAGCAGAATAACTAAGGCTTTTCTTGTAAAGATCAAGTCTAGGTTTTGGAAGACATATGTTGTTCAAGCGTTGGCTGCACTTTGGGCTAAATTTAAACAGGTTCCGTAGATAAGGCGGGGCATGCGTGAAAGAATTTGATGTACTAACTTGGCTTTGTTGAAGAGGAACCTGTTCCAGAAGAAGAAGAAGAAGAAGACAAACACAATATCGATGTTGTGATTTTTTTTTAAACTAGACAAACGCACTGGCGACGAACCTAAGAACATTCTTCATGTTAATTCTGCCTCCAGTGTCGTCCTACATGCAAGGCACTATTTCTGTAGAGGGCAATTTAGTTCTTTCTTCATTTCATTCCAAATCTGATCCTTCAACTCTGAGTTTATCTTCAAGTATTTACAGCATTCCTATTTCCACGTGTACGGCCTGCCCATTCGCAGAACGTCACTGTTTCGATAGCCAACCTGAAAATTTCTCGTTCTCTAGATAGAGTGCCTGCTTCAGTGAGTGTGGTGTTTAGAATATGGGTGATAACGCTGAAAAATCATCTATTTCGCTGCCTCCGTTTCCTCATTTCTTAGGAACAATATCCCTCTCATTATTGTATCTCAAGACTTCTGCTCTTGCACCGTCACATAGGGCTCGCAAATTATTTCGCCAATTTTTCCTGTCTTCGGCGAGTCTTTCAACCTCATCAAGGGACTTTATGCCTGTTAATTTGGCCTCTCTGAACAATGTCCTCTTCAGAGTTTCACGTGGTCTATCTCTTTTTCTTTAGCCTGTTGTGTTCCACTTGATAGCTTGTTTTGGGATTCTCTGATCATTTCTTCTCATCAAGTGACCAACATATGTCCAACTTCTTTTCCTGATCACCCACGAGACTGGTTGTTGTTCACTCATCTGTCTTATCTCTGCATTGTTCTTGAATTCGTTCCACTTGATGTCAAGTATTTTCCTTAGGCATTTGTTTTCAAAAGAGTCTAATTTCTTTTCTGTTTCTTTAGTTGTTTTCCAGCTTTCACATGCATAAATGAGTGTAGATATTACATTTGAATTGAATAGTCTTAACTTGGTTTTTGGGCTTATAACTTTTGAATTCCATATGTTCTCAAGATTGCTGAACATCGATGCTGCTTTTGCAATTCTGATTCTAACTTCCATTCTGGTGTCACCATCCTGATCTATGTATCTGCCAAGGTATGCAATTTGATTGACTTCTTTCTTCAGTATCTGTCCCTTCTATGTGTATTTTTCCATTTTTATTAATGGGAATTTTCATTATTTTTGTTTTGTCCTTGTTAATTTCAAGTCCTATTTTACTAACCAGTGAAGACGGGCTATCTGTTTTTTTTATTGCATGTAATTCACATTTTTACTGATAAGAGTTATGTCATCAGCAAAATCAAAATTTTCTAGTTGAGTCCATTGTACCCAGTCAATACCTGTGTTACCTGTGCAGAATTATTTTCATTATGAAGCCTATTATAATTCTTAAATACTTTTTGCCTGTAAAAGAAGAAAAGAGGAAAATAAGAAAAAAGAACGAATGAATGAATGAATGAATGAATGAATGAATGAATGAATGGATGGATGGATGGATGAAAGGAAAAAAAAGAATGAATGAATGAATGGATGAAAGGAAAAAAAAGAAAGAAAGAACGACAGAAGAAAAGAAGAAGAAGAAAGATATAGAAGAAGAAAATTATTTGTATCCGAACTTCAGCTTACCAGGTTTCTCGTCCCAAGCATCGGGGCAGTGGGCGAACCCGTCACACAGGTACCACAAGACGTGCCTGTAACTGACATCGTTCCACGATAGGCGGGGCATGATGCATGTACCATCCCCACACCTGAAACATGGCTCTGACAGGACCCCAGATTGTGAAGTACCATCTACAGAAGTTAAGAAAAAAAAACCACTGTATCATCACATTAATATTGAAGAAGGCTGGCAAGTAAAGACAAAAAAAAGTTCATATTTTGGACATATTAAACGTCATGATAAGTTAGAAGTAATGAAGCAAAATGTGAACAACAGAAATGTACTCAGAGTAGATAGCAAGTTAGTGGAGGAGGTCAACGAATTTGTATACCTTGGCAGCAGAGTAGTAGAAAATGGAGACAGCACAGAGGACATCAACAGCAGACTTACTAGAGCAAACCAGGCTTTTACAATGCTGCAGACTATATGGAAATAAAAAAAAACTAAGCATAAATATGAAAATCAGGATATTTAAGAGTAATGTTCTAAGTGTATTACTCTATGGAAGTGAATGCTGGAAAATCACCAAAACCATAGAAAACAAGTTGAATTATTTCCAGACTAAATGTTTACGAAGAATTAGAAAAATATTTTGGCCAAACACCATAAGAAATAACATCTTATTGGCAGAAATGCAGATGAAGCCACTGACAACAATTATTGAGGAAAGACGCTGGCGATGGTTGGGACATGTGCTCCGAATGACTGACAACTCACTACCAAAAATAGCACTAAGATGGACACCACAGGGGAACAGAAGTAAAGGTAGATCAAAAGAGACATGCAGAAGAACAACAGAAAGGATGTTGAGCAATAGAGGGCTCACCTGGGCAAGAGCAGAAAAAAAGGCGAAGGACAGGCATTTGTGGAAAACCCTGGCGGAAGCCCCATGTGCCCTGGGCACTTAAGATTCAGAGAGAGAGAGATAAGTTAGAGAATACAGTGCTGGAGGGTACATGAAGACCAAGGCGAAGATGGCTGCAAGACATCGTTGATAATCTGCAAATTGATGCATCGGCAGTAGGGCATCTTGCTTACAACCGAGAAGCCTACAGAAGAGCTTTTAGGGAGGCAAAGTTCCGTAAGGGACAATGCAAATGACTGACTGACTGTGTCACCACAAAATACTGGCTTACATTGAAAAGATTCAGAAAAGTATGATGTTTTCTTTCAAACATTCTTAATATAGTCAATTCAAATAGCCATAGTAAGAATACATTCAGTTCAATTCAAGTGCCATGCCGCGTGGCGTGGGCGATCATTTCTCTCCACAATTCCCTGTCTTTAGACTTGATTATGACATCCGCTGGTGAGTTTCTTCCTAGCCACTTTGACAGCCCATCCAGTAACTTCTCTCTTCGTCTGTCTCTTCTTCCTTCAATTTTCCCAGTTGCCATAGCGTGTTCCAATTTTCTTCTTCTCATGAAATGTCATATAAATCACGCCTGAGGAAGAGGCATCAAGAATACATTACTTAAAAACGCGTTACAATAACATGAACAAACAGAAACAAGTTAGAAATGAGCATTTGTAATGAAAACTATTGAAGTATTTCAATAGAGAGTAATATTATTATCAGCTGGGGAAAGTCGATGCTGAAACTGAACAGATAACTTATTCCTATACCTACCCTGTATTAAGAACATGACAACCCATACCATTATTATCACACACGAACTCATGCTGGCTATTTTCTTTCACACAAATAATCCCAATGAACAAATAACATATTCACTGAGGAAAAAAAGTAGATCATAAATGAAACTGTAATAACAGCACTGGAAGATATGATTTTCCTCCCAGCTCTATGCTATCAACGTCAACCATGGACACTAACAAATGAAAGTAAAGAAAAATCATCACGACAGAAATGAGACGTTTAAAATGAACACTAAATGTGGCAAGAAGAGACCAAATCGGGAAACGACACCACAGCTAGAGGACACAAGCGTGGGGGGGGGGGGGGGGCAAAGCTTTGGGGCTCCTATCAGGATCTGGTGAGGACTGCGTGCTTTGGCATGTCTACAGGGATGAGGATCTGATGCGACCAACAACGTCGAAGGCAGAAGAAGAAGAAGAGGAAACGACACCACAGCTAGAGGACACAAGCGTGGGGGGGGGGGGGCAAAGCTTTGGGACTCCTATCAGGATCTGGTGAGGACTGCGTGCTTTGGCATGTCTACAGGGATGAGGATCTGATGCGACCAACAACCTCGAAGGCAGAAGAAGAAGAAGAAGAAGAGGAAACGACACCAACATGGCACAGGTTGGAGTAACGCCAGTACCACACACGGTGTATAAGTATATTAAATGTATATAAAATGTATAAGTATATAAAATGTATATAAAATGTATAAGTATATAAAATGTATATAAAATGTATAAGCATATAAAATGTATATAAAATGTATAAGTATATAAAATGTATATAAAATGTATAAGTATATAAAATGTATATAAAATGTATAAGTATATAAAATGTATATAAAATGTATAAGTATATAAAATGTATAAAATGTATAAGTATATAACAAATAGGAAGGAATGAAAAAAAAAAACCCAGAATGAATGAAGCACTTAGCTGTGACTTGTTTGAAGCAGGAAGCAACGAGAAGAGCAACAACAATAACAACAACAACAACAACAAACAATAACAACAACAACAGCCGCAACCCAACTCACTGGCTATGGCACAGAACTCGTCACGACCATTGGTGCAGTCCTTGACCCCATCACAGGTACGGGACCTATCTACGCACTGAACAGGTGAGCAGCCGAATTCACTCTTCGAGCACAGAACTGTATCATCAAGATCGTGAGAAGTAAGTAGAGGATCGATAATGTACCCAGTTAGTATTGAATATAAGTGCATTAACAAAAAAACAAACTACATATTCACGTTATTAGTTATAACCCGCTCCATTATAACGGGAACAAGGGCGGGTTGATCTTTATGCCGAACTGGCTTAAGCCTGAGCTGGTCGGGAAGGCAGAGGGCACGACGTTGACAAAAAGGAAAAAAAAACACTGCAAATACAGATTATAATGTCACAATCATTTATAACTTTTATCGCTGTATCAGCACGCTATGTTATCCACAAATATGTGACAAATCAGTTTTTGTGTGGTCTGTGCAATACATCTTGCACCGTACATCCTTCCCGTGCTGCTAAACATCACATAGAGCTCGCATGGTAGTTCGCCAAGTTTCCTGTTTTCGGCGAGTTTTTTTCAGCCTCATCAATGGATTTTATGCCTAATAACTGGCTTCTCTTAACAATATCCTCTTTAGAGTTTCATGTGGTCGACCGCTTTTTCTTCTGCCTGTTGTGTTTCAACTGATAGCTTGTTCTGGGATTCTCTGACTGTTTCTTCTCATGACGTGACCGACATATGTCCATCTCCTTTTTTGCTGATAAACCATGAGACAGGTTGTTGTTTGCTCAAGTGTCTTATCTCTGCATTGTTTTTTAATTCGTTTCACTTTACACCGAGTATTTTCCTGAGGCATTTGTTCTCTAAAGAGTCTAATTTCTTGTCTATTTCTTTAGTTGTTTTCCAGCTTTCGAAAGCATAAATGGAGGTGGGTAGTACATTTCAATTGAATAATCTGTACTTGGTTTTTGTGCTTATAACTTTTGAGTCCTATATGTTCTCAAGATTCTTGAAGGTCAGTACTGGTTTTACAGTTCCAATTCTAACTTCCTTTCTGGTGTCGTCATCCTGATCTATGTAGGTGCCGAGGTATGCAAATATTCTATTACTACTTGAATAATGTGCACATGTCTGAAACACAAATTAATATGCAGTCACAGAGAAATAAGAGAGTCTATAAATACGAGACTGAACCAAATGGAGGTTAGAAAATACGAATAAAATTTCCGAGAGAACAGATAGAAACCCCTTAGTAGTACCATATGCAGCACCAAGATCTGTGACATCAGTGAAAATATAGCGCCAGCGTTGCTAAGCAGCAAGTCCGAGAATAGGGCTCGCCAAGATGGCCGCTACGTTACAGACACACTCCATTTAAGAAGTGCGTTCTGTCATCTGATTCTTGTCCACCAAAGTTCTTTACCCTCGAATATACAACGTGAAATTTCTGCGATGTACAGTAATGAGTGCATGTACAAGGCTAAATTCACAGCTGGGTTCGAAGATCTAACAGGTATATCAAAGCTTACAAGGCCGTTCTGGGCAGGAAGGCAAGCCTGCGGCTCCTCCCGATATTCAGGTTCTTCTTTTTCTTATCGGAGTTCAGGCCCTATTTCACAGGTGTCACAACTGGGCGGTAAAAGAAAACACCCATATTAAATAATAAGGGTGTTATATTTCCTGTACTAAACAAAAGATGTTTAATTTTCATTTAATTTTCCGTCGTACATGACGTCACGATACCTTTGAACACCCAAATACATTTTAAACACAGGTTTGAACAGATTTATTTAATTTGTTCCACCGATGTTTTTTTCTTCTTCTTTGAAGTTCAGAACCTTCAATGTTATTAAGTGAATGTAATCATGTTAATAACACGCTTTTAGATGATTTTGGGGGTAGACCCAGAGACGAAATTACGTTTTTTTTTACAGCTAAGTCAGTAAAATCCATGCTGTATGTTACCAACATGGAAGCAAAGAGGACTGTGATAAAAGGATGATTGCTCTTGCTTGGAGTAGTGGACAGAGACGTTTAAGACCTCATCGCCTCTTCGTGGTACCCATAAAAACAAGCCACGTGCTCGTTCTCTGCGATGAGACAAAACCAGGTTTTATTTAGGAGGGGGAGGAGTCGGAGCTAGTAGGTCGAGCTTGATCATAATCAGCCCTTGTCGCATGTCCTCGAGGAGTCTGCATTTCTTTTACCTCGCAGTCTTTATTTGGAGTCAAGAGACTCACACAGGATTTGATGTGAAGTTTCGACATACATACATATCTGTGCTTGTGTGTCCCGTACAAGTTATATGTCGTAGGGGTTTGAAATGCTTGTACTTTCTCATCTCCAGACACCTTGCAGCACTTGAGGTAAGGAAGCCAGTACCTGTCTTCTCTGCTTTTGTTTTCCTAGGGAAACCCCAGGTAGCCATTTTTTTTAGGTTGGGTTGACTCTGCTGCCGGTTGGTCCGACAAAATTTCGTCAGAGTCGAGTGCGAATTCGACTTAGGGATCCCCTGATCGGCAGGCGAGAGTACTACTACTACTACTACTACTACTACTACTACTACTACTATTACTACTACTCTTGCTATATTTTTTCTTGTGCTCGCATTTAAACTACTAGAGAGACTTAATATCAGTCTTTCATATTTCTAGCTAAAAAAAATGGCAGTTATATTTGTTATAATTCTTTGTGTGGTCTTGGGATTTTTGTATGGATTAAGAAATACTCGGTGAAGGAGTCTTGAAGCAGAGATCAACAAGACCGACCACATCTGGAGACAGATAAGAAGAAACAAATGACAAAAATGGAGAACCCTTGTTGGTGGCTTATGCCCCAGATAGGATTAAAGATGGTGAGGATGGGAAAAGGAAGTCTGTTAACACACCAAAAAGAAAAAAAAAAGATCTCTGTACTTCCACCAGCTTCATTTCCTTTCACAGTCGCACCTGGCTTCTTGGCCTGGACATTTACAAAGAAACGCTGCGGAAGTTGGGTTGCTCTGTACACGAGCCACATGTGGCTGGCCTCCGAGACGAGCTCATAACGGACTTCCTCCCCGCAGAACTTGTAGGACGTCATCAGGTGGAGGTCCACACGTTGTGGATCGTTCCCAACATGAACATAATCCCTGGTGCAGTCCACGTCCGAGATGTTCCACGACGACCGAGTTGGCACGTAGACCAAATCCAGAACAATCCTCAAGTTTTTCTTGCAGGTAACATAGAGGGTGCAAAAGTTCGTGTGGGTTTTGAACTTCGTAAAGTTGTGAAGGTGTAGGTCTATGCTGTCTCCTTTTTCGACTCTGAAGACAAACTGGCATTCTTTGGTCGACCCTGAATGAAACGAAAGAATGGAAAGGGATGTAATTTCGACTGAAAAAAAAAATCAGAACTTTCAATTAGATTTAACCCCTCTTTATGACCTTCAAATTTTCAATGTAGTTACTTGACCTTTTATAACAAGCTGTAACCAGCGAAGATTGACGGGAAAAGAAATGGAAATTTGATTTCAACTTGAAATAAGCTCTCCTTGCAATTAAATTTTAGTATCCTCCGAAAATATAATTATTTTGGCACTTTTAACGTGACCAGCAAAACAGCCTCCAGAGTTAGTGTTATAAATATGCTATTTTATTTATTTTTTTTACTTCTGCTAACTAAAACTATTATTTATTTTTATATTCAGGCGTGGACAATAAAGCTCACCCACGCCTAGGAAATTTGTCAGTCCGACAAACTTAGAAAATTATGATGTCAGACGAAATAAAAATGTCTCTTCTTTCACATTTTTCTGTTCAGCTGGACTTACTGTCCCCATAAAGCTCTGCGCGGCTTAGTAGTATGTCAGTGTAAAACGGTCAGTATTTATGTATATCAGAATAAACCGAAGTATTTTGTATTACATAAAAAAATATGCGCAGTTATGCCCCTTGCTCCTTTACCAAACAACAGAAGTGTTAAAGTCAGAAATGTAGTAAGAACAGTCTCTGTGTATTTGTATATGCGCTTATATATATATATATATACATATATATCTTGTACTTGTACGACCTCCCTGTAACTGCGAGCTGGTTTTCTTTGCAGCCGATGTTGTAGAGATGTGGGGGCATGGCATAGTATCGGCGTGGGACCGGGTTATGGCGGCTACTTTTTCAGTCCCGGAGCACAGCTAAAAAGCAGGGGGGGGGGGTATGCAATGCTTCTTTAGCAGACTCCACCACTATAGGAACTATGACGAGTACTGCCCCCCGTTAGCTAGGCACGGAGAGGTGGGATAGTGTCTTGGTCAGCTATGGGTCGTTGACTGCCTTACTGGACAGACGTCTTTATCCCTATGTATATACTCGTATATACAAATAATTATACGACCTGAATTTTATCTTACATTCTTTTTCATGTCGAATGTCCAAACATCATGAAGTAAAAATACAAAAATGGGTACTACTACTACTACTATTACTACTACTACTACTACTACTACTACTACTACTACTACTACTACTACTACCACCAGCACCACCACAAATACTACTACTACTATCTATAATTTAAAAAAACCTATTATTTTACTACTGTACTAATATTTCTGCTATCAATTTTACTATTAAAACTACTTCTAAAGCTACCACTGTTGTTACTACAACTACTACTTCTAGAACTGCTGCTATGCTGTTACTATGACTTCCATTACTACTATCACAACAACTGCTATTATTACTTATGTTATTATATATTGTATTACTACTACTACTGCTGCTACTATAACTACTACTACTGCTACTACTGCCACCACTACCACTAGTGTTACACTACTACTATTACTACTATCATTACTACTACTATTACTACTGCTACAACTACTCAATCAATCAAGTGCCGTGCCGTGTGGCGTAGGCGATCATTTCTCTCCACAATTCCATCTCTTTAGACTTGATTATGAGATCCGCCGGTGACTTTCTTCCTAGCCACACTGACAGCTCATCCAGTAACTTCTCTCTCTGTCTTCCTCTGTCTCTTCTTCCCTCAGTTTTTTCAGTTGCCACAATGTGTTGCAAATTTCCTCTTCTCAGAAAATGTCCTACAATCTCGCTTGTCCGCCTCTGATCTTTGCTGTGATTTTCCTTTTAACTTCAGCCTCACTTTAGACTTCTTCGTTGGTTTTCTTGGCTGTCCATGGTACCTTCAACATCCTTCTTATAAACCACATTTCCATGGCCTCCATTTCTCGCCGTATTCTCTTATTCATGGACCATGCAACTATTACTATTATTTAAAACTACTACTACCACTAAAATCAATAATAAAACTATTACTTCTACTACTACTATTTTTTACTACCACTGTCACATTAAAACTTTTAATGCTACTACTACTTCAGTTGCCACTACTACTTTTACTACTTCTACAGCAAATACTACTGCTACAACTACTATTACTACTACTATTAATACTGCGCTTGTTATTACTATGACTTCTACAACTATTATCACAACACCTACTACACAGCAACTATTACTATTACTTCTATTACAGCTACTACTATTACCACTACGACTAATCTACTACTACTACTACTACTACTACTACTACTACTACTACTACTACTACTACTACTACTAGTGTAATAATACTACTACTATTTCTACAATTATTACTAACTACAACTACTACTACTACTATTACTACAAGTATTACTACTAATTACTAACACTGCAACTGCTATTACTACTTCTACTACTACTACTACGACTACTACTACTACTACTACTACTACTACTACGACTATTACTACTACTACTACTACTAACTTTTTCATAACACAGAGTGTCCTAGATCTGTAAACGCAAATCATATGCTTTAAGATAAGCGCTCAGCGCAAAAGAAACAGTTTTATACATAATAAATGAAAACCTTTTCATTATGGCTAGCAGAAAGAAACAAAACTTGAACAGACGTGTATATTTAAACAAAAGTAAGCAGCAGTTGTTTATTCTGACTCTTGGTATGTTATCTTACAAAAGAGAAACACTTCAGAGGAAAGTCAAACGCAACGCACCGCTGTCATGTTGTACTTCTGCTCTTGAGACACTGCACAGCAGAGCAATTACGAGAAAAATTTTTTCCTGAAGAACTGAAATATAGTAAACAATAACAATAATAATTTTGAAAATAAATGAAACGTAAAAAAAAATGAAATAACTGACAAATACAGAATATTACTTTTGAATATAACCGAAATGTATACAAAATATTTGATGTGAAATAAATAAAATATACATAAATCTCGATTTGTCTATAAGCGAAATGTATAAAAAATTAGTTCTGAAATAACTGAAATGTACGTAAAATTGTTTTTTTAAGTAACTGAAATATACATAAATAATAGTTTTGAAACCGCAGAAAAATACACAAAATAGGTCTGAAATAATTGAAATATCTTACATACTTCCCGTGCCACCAACCGTCAGAGAGCGCTCGCATGGTTGTTCGCCAAGTTTTCCTGTGTTCGATGAGCTTTTCAACTTCATCAAGGGATTTTGTGTCTGCTAAACTGGCCTCTCTTAACAATGTCCTCTTTAGAGTTTCACTTGGTCTGCCTCTTTTTCTTCTGCCTGTTGTGTTCTATTTTACAGTTTGCTATTGGGATTCTCTAGTTATTTCTTCTCAGCACATGACTGACATATGTCCATCTTCTTTTTCTAATCACCCATGAGACAGGATAGTGTTCGCTCATCTACCTTATCTCTGCGTTGTTCTTGAATTCGTTTCACTTTACATCGATTATTTTCCTGAGGCATTTTTTCTCAGAATAGTCTAATTTCTTGTCTATTTCTTTAGTTGTTTCCCAGCTTTCGAAGTATAAATGAGGGTGGATATTACATTTGAATTGAATAACCTTAACTCGGTTTTTGTGCTTATAACTTTTGAGTACCATATGTTTTCAAGATTGTTGAAGATCGATGCTGCTCTTGCAATTCGAATTCTAACTTCCTTTGTGGTGTTACCATCCTAGTCTATGTAGCTGCCGAGATATGCAAAATGGTTTACTTCTTCAACAGCTGTTCCTTATATGTATATTTGTCCTTCATGGTTAATGAGAAATCTCATTATTTTTAACTGAAATATACACGGCTGTAATTTTAAAACTAACTAAAATTTGCACATAATTAGGTTTCAAATAACTGAAACATGCGCAAAAGTTAGTTTTACAATAGTCGACACGGTCATAAAAGAAGGTTTAATATAACTGAAATATATTATACACAGCATTACTTTCGAAGTAACCGAAATGTACAAAAAGTAAGGTCTGAAGTGACCACACTATGGAAATATAAATACTACATTTCATTCTATATATATACATATACACATACATATCTATATCTTCTTATATCTTATATCCTTCCCGTGCCGTTAAACGTCACAAATGGCTCGCAAAGTAGTTCGCCAATTCTTCTTGTCTTCGGCGAGTCTTTCAACCTCATCAAGGGATTTTATGCCTGTTAATTTGGCATATATATATATATATATATATATATATATATATATATATATATATATATATATATATATATAGTGTTTTATATTCTTCTCTTTCTTTCTCTCCAAGTCTGTGTCCTCTTATTATTGATGCAAAGGTCCCGTACTGTCCCGTTTTATCTTATAATCAATAATTTTCGTTATTTCCTTAATATTTCAAATCATAAACGCAGTAAGGTAACTTCTACTCTGCCAACGTTAATTGCCAGTTAAAAGTACTACAATGTATACTACTACTACTAATACTACTACTACTATAACAGCTACTGCTACTTTTACTGCTACTACTACTACTACTACTGAGTGTCTGAGTGGCGAAGTGATTAGTGCACTGGTCTCTCATGGCGAAGGTCGGGGGTTCGAATCCGGCCGGCGGCACCCTAGTCACCCAGCTGTAGAAATGGGTACCCGACTTCTTCTGGAGTTGGGGAAGGAAAGGCAGCCAGGCGTGATACTGACCATATCACCCTCTAGTGTGCTGACAGATCAAGGAAAATATGGGCACTAACACCATATCCCTATTTGCCTCCAAGGCATGACAGGGTCACCTTTACCTTTATCTACTACTACTACTACTACTACTACTACTATTACTACTACTACTACTGCTATTACTAGTATTATACTACTAATACTACTATTAATACTACCACCACTACTACTACTATTACTATTTCTGCTACTAATACTTCTACTGTTACTACTTCTACAAAAGAAATGTACAACTACCACTATTTTCTACTTACCAATTTGTGTTGCTGCCATTGTCTATACAAAATGCTACTCTCTTTGCCTAAAATCTTTATCAAGGCTTCACTTTCCTGGCTTGAATTCACGAAACTAACTGTATTTCGTCCAACTTAAGCCCAGTCACTTTGTCCACCTCAATCAATCACGTGTAATTTATACATAAGCTACTTTCAGTACTATTTAGTACATATATTACTTTTCAAAACTCACTTCTTTTTTTTCAGTTACTTGCAATCATGGTACTTTTCTAACAAAATGAACATTCCTGATCAAGGAACTTAGCTCCTTGTATCCAGTATTCATCACACGAATAAGTATCCCATACCCGAATATCAGAATTCTGAATTCTGAGACTACATTGATCCAGTGCTACATAGAACCGGTTATGATCTATGGATGTGAGACCTGGAAGTTACTAAAGAGATACTGCAACGTCTGGAAGAACGTTGTGGACACTATGAACCGTACGATTAGCACATGGAGAAATTTTGAGAGAAAACGATTCGAGAAGACGAGTAGAGCAATCAGGGAAACAGTCTATATTTATAGGAAATGACATGAAAAAAAAGGGAAAGTTGGAAAACATCGCGACAACAGGAAAATTAGAAGGGGAAAAGACGCCAAAGTGTACAGGGAGTGAAAATCCTGGAAGAGGGTGGGGGAGGGGGGCTGCAAGTTGGCACGGAAAGAGGACACAAGAACAATTTCACGGAGGCAACAGAGAATAGAGAGTTGTGGAGAGTTGTGTTCGCAAATGCCATTATGTACGAGACAGGATAGAATAGTGTACCCTGGTTGATAAAAGTAAACTGTGGACAAATGAGAAGTCGATGACAAAGATGACTAGAGGCAGGAGAGATGTGCTTTCTCTAAAGAAAGTAAGAAGTATCACAGATACCTAAGATGAAAAACTAACAATATCACAGATACCCAAGACGAAAAACTAAGAATATCACGGATACCTAAGACGAAAAACTAAGAATATCACAGATACCTAAGACGAAAAACTAAGAATATCACAGATACCTAAGACGAAAAACTAAGAATATCACAGATACCTAAGACAAAAAAACTAAGAATATCACGGATACCTAAGACAAAAAAACTAAGAATATCACGGATACCTAAGACAAAAAAACTAAGAATATCACAGATACCTAAGACGAAAAACTAAGAATATCACAGATACCTAAGACGAAAAACTAAGAATATCACAGATACCTAAGACAAAAAAAACTAAGAATATCACAGATACCTAAGACGAAAAACTAAGAATATCACAGATACCTAAGACGAAAAACTAAGAATATCACAGATACCTAAGACAAAAAAACTAAGAATATCACAGATACCTAAGACAAAAAAACTAAGAATATCACAGATACCTAAGACAAAAAAACTAAGAATATCACAGATACCTAAAACAAAAAAACTAAGAATATCACAGATACCTAAGACAAAAAAACTAAGAATATCACAGATACCTAAGACAAAAAAACTAAGAATATCACGGATACCGAAGGTGAAAAACGAAGAATGTCCAGTAAATGCAAACTGAAAAAAAAAATTGAATTTAATACTCAACATTGATTGGACAACACAAAGAGGTAGAAAAGGTCTTTGAAACAAACATTACAGCAACAGGAAAGATAAGTAGTGAGAAGTTGGCTGACAATTGTAAGTGATGGAATGATTATAAACAAAAAATCACAGACTTACCTGATACAAATTTATACAAGATAGGTATTTTTACGAGGCATGTCCGCTACCCGATGATGATGACAAAGAGGAGGAGGATAGAAAGAAAAGGAAGATGGGAAAATGGGGAGTTTAAAATATTAATTATAACTCTCCGAAACATATCTTCACAGCAATCACTGTTTCTAAGAAACTTTTATGCAGTAAATCAGTAGCTGCTAACTATATTTGGTAGCTTTAGCACAGATTAGAAACAGCAAGCTACCATCTTTCTTCTTTACGTGTATTTCTTTGCTAACAGGATACCCAGAAACACTTTCTGTGATAGATGGAAAGGTCTAGTTTTAATAAACATATAACACTAAAAATAATCATCTAACTAGCGTAAGGTACTCTGAATCTGTCACCTGGTCACGTCTAGTTTTAATACAGAAATAACGTTAAAACACAACACTAACTGGCATGCAGGTATTGAGAACCTGTCACTGGTCACGTCTAGTTTTAATACAGAAATAACGTTAAAACACAACACTAACTGGCATGCAGGTATTGAGAACCTGTCACTGGTCACGTCTAGTTTTAATACAGAAATAACGTTACAAGAACATCTCTAAAACTCTCATACCGATATTGAGAATCTGTCACTGATGCATATAAATCTTTTGTTGTTTTTTTTTTTGCGCATAAACCGGCCCATAAAGATAACATTACAGGCATTATCAGTGCATTAGTAGAGGGATAAACAGGGAGAGAGAGATAAAGAGAGTGGGAGAGAGAAAGGAGGGGGAGAAAGACAGAAAGAAAGAGAGAGAGAGAGAGAGAAAGAGAGAGCGACAGACAGAAAGGTTTCTGTGGCACCCAGTAATTATTGCTCTCTCGTTATTTGTCCATCACAATCATACATATCCATCCAGTCACAAACGTTTCCTCTCGTTTATTGTCCTTGTACACAGCACTAATACTAGGCTACTGAACGCTGCAAATTTATCATCATCTTGTGCCGTCTTCTCATCGAATCTTTCCTGCACTAGTTCTCCTCCAAAAAGACTAAATAAATTATAGACTAGAAATAGTCAGAGGTATAAGTGCAGTTTTACACAGAAAAAAGTATAGAAAGAAACAAAAGTGAGGCGAAATGGCAAAAGAAGCGATGTGATGAGTTGCAGAAATGTAAAAACAAAAAAGCAAAACAAAAAGGTAACCCAATAATATTTCGGCGAAACGCTTTTATCCAGGACAACGAAAATAACAAAACAAACACTAAAATGGCGGTTAGCTGGTAGAGTTTCTCTTGGTTATCACTGACGATCTCTACTCAGTTACAACCAGTTTTACCGCAGTACACAAATTAACAAACTAATATGTTAAAGTCTGTCCCTTTATATTCAATAATACACTACTGTATTTCATATTCATGACAAATGTTAATATTTGAAAGTTAATACTCGAGGTTTGAGTACAGCCAGGTAAACTTTTTTGTCGAATCAAAAGAGTTAAAAGGCAGTGGTGTACAGACCGGGTAGTGGGTTGGGCAAAGGGTCAAGGCGTCGTGTTAAACGGGGTAGAGGTGGGGAGAAGGGGCCAAAGCGGACGATTCTTTCTTGTTATAAGCTTTGTTACTTGATTCATTCTTGTTATAAGCTTTGTTACTTGATTCTTTCTTGTTATAAGCTTTGTTGATTCATTCTTTCTTGTTATAAGCTTTGTTACATGATTCTTTCTTGTTATAAGCTTTGTTACATGATTCTTTCTTGTTATAAGCTTTGTTGTCTGATTCTTTCTTGTTATAAGCTTTGTTATTTGATTCTTTCTTGTTATAAGCTTTGTTACTTGATTCTTTCTTGTTATAAGCTTTGCTACGTGATCCTTTCTTGTTATAAGCTTTGTTATTTGATTCTTTCTTGTTATAAGCTTTGTTACTTGATTCTTTCTTGTTATAAGCTTTGTTACTTGATTATTTCTTGTTATAAGCTTTGTTACTTGATTATTTCTTGTTATAAGCTTTGTTACTTGATTATTTCTTGTTATAAGCTTTGTTACTTGATTATTTCTTGTTATAAGCTTTGTTACTTATTTGAAAAACGTTACAAATAAATATCTGCAGAGATAAATCATATATAATTAATAAATGATCTACATAAATAAACAGAACATGTACCTTTTTTTATTCGTGGACTCAAAATGGTCAGGGGGCGGTGTTGTTGCTCACCCAAGCTGCCGACAACCGCCTGTACGCTATTGGTTTTGTTTGGCTTTAATTAATTACCACTACTACTATTTCTATTGCAGATTATCAACTACTACTTCTACTACTACTAGTACCACCACTACTGCTACTAATAGTACCACTGCCACCACTATTACTACTACTACAATTACCACTACTTCTACTATCACTACTACTACAACTACTACCTCTACTACTACTACAACTACTACCTCTACTACTATTACTACTACTACTACTACTTCTACTACTACTATAACTACTACTACTTCTACTACTACTATAACTACTACTACTGCTGGCACCAAAGCCTTCGAGAAAAGCTGCTGCTAAACTACTACTACTGCTGTTGTTAAACTACTACATCTACTACTACTACTACTACTACTACTACTACTACTACTACTACTACTACTACTACTACTACTACTACTGCTAAACTACTATTACTTCTACTACTACTATTACTGCTGCTGTTAAACAACTACAGCATCTACTACTACTACTACTACTACTACTACTACTACTACTACTACTACTACTACTACTACTACTACTGCCGCTGCTGCTAAACTACTACTGCTTGTATTACTATTACTATCGCTGTTGCTGCTGCTGCAGCTACTACTAATACTACTACAAAATTTACATCTTACACAGCTAATCTCATTAGTATTATTATTTCTCCTGCTATTGCTATAATTACTACTATCACTACTACCATAACCACTACTACTTCTACTCTTATTTCTGCTTTTGCAAATTAATACTACAGCTGATATTACTACTAGGAAAAGAACTCTGCTGCAGTCGCTATTGCTACTACTCTTACCACTATTGTTACATTTAAAATTACCCCTGCGAATACCAATGTAACTACAGGAACTTTTTCTGCTACTTTACCACGTTAACACGTGCTAATGTATCTCCTTTATCTGCCATGTTAACTTTACATGGGTTTATGTTGTTTCATTTCTGTCAGTAAAATAAATATGAGTTCATAAATTGTTGTAGTTTCATTTCCTTGTAGCCGCGAGCTAGAAGATCTCGCTGTGGTGATTGTGTTGGTCTGGAGACATCAGAACACACATAATACTAAATGTCTGTCCTTTCTTCAGGACGGACTTAATACACGGACTCCTGGTTTGCTGACCCCTGCCCTAACGTACTCGGCATTTCCTATACGTTAACCAGTGTGCTGAATCAACACTAGTTGCATGGAGAGGAAGAAGAAGATAAAGAAGAAGAAGAATATCTTTCAGAAGCTTTGACCTGATGCCATGAGGTACCTCCGGTACAATTAGACAGTCATTTTCATGTCCCTTGTGGAACTTTGTCTCCCTAACAGCATTCCTGTAGGCCTGTAAGCAAAATGCCTGCTACTGATACACCCCAATGCAGATTATCAACGATGTCTTGCAGCCATCTTCGCCTTGGCCTTCCTCTCTTTCTTTTTCCCATTATGTACCTTCCAAGACGGTCTTCTCTAACTTATTACGACGTTTAATGTGTCTAAAATATTTACGTTTTCTCTGTTTAATCCTCTTTACTAGCCAGCCTTCTTCAATATTAAGTATGGACATATTTGCTCTTTTCTGTTTGCATGATATTTGAAGAACTCTGGTGTAGCATTTACATTAAAAGGCATTTATGTGTTTCTCAGCTGTTTTGTTAAGTGTCCAGGTCTCACAGGCATATGTTGTGATGCATGTCCTTAAAAATCGTATTTTAGTAGTTCTGTCTGTTCCTCTCCACAGCTTCTTTAGTTGTTTTACTTTCTGAAGAGCGATAGATGTCCTCCTTTTAATTTCCCTCATTGTATCTCCATTATTAGTTAGTAATTATCCAAGATATTCAAAACTCTCAACTCTTCCATTTTTACTCATTGATACATATTTCAGCTCCCAGATTTATTTTGTCAGTTGTCATCAATTTAATTTTCTTCACATTAAGATAGAGGTTTTTCTCTTCACTGTTCTTACGGACTGACATAATTAGTTTTTCCGTTCATTTTTGTGTTGTGGACAGTAATACCGTGTCATCAGCATATCTAATCTCTGGTATTTAATAACCTCCAATTGTTATGGCATCGTAATATTCTTTGTCTAACATTGCTCATTATATTTTCGGTATACAAGTTAAATAAGTAGGGTGACAATATGCACCCCTGATGGACCCCTTCCTTTATGTCAAACCAAGTTGTCGTTTCACAATTTATCCTTACTGCTGCTTGTTGGTCTAGATACAGCAGTGATGTTAATTGTATCAAATGTGTTGGAAATCCCATTTTCTCCATTATTCCGGTACAATCATGTTAGTTAATTCATAAGTCTACTGTCTAGTGTCTTGTCTTGTCTTGTCTTCTGTCTCCCTGAAACTGCGACCTGGCGATCCTTGCAGCCGATGCTGTGAAGCCGTTGAGGAGCAACATCGTGTCGGCGTGGGAGGGCCTTATGGCAGCTATTTTTGTCACGCCTTTAGTGGAGTTAAAAAGCAGGAGGTGTGCGATACTTCTTTACCAGACTCCACCACCATGGGGACTTAAAGAAATATTTTATTACATTTTTCCTGATTTCACGCCGAACACGTATAGACATGCCCTGACAGGAGCAGCATCTGGGCTAGGTCCTCTTTTAGAATGCAGAAATTCTTAGTATCAAAAGTGCTATTTTTATATGATATATCAAAGAAATAAACAAGAAATTAGACTCTTTTGAAAACAAATGCCTAAGTAAAATACTCGGTATAAAGTGGAGCTAATTCAAGAACAAAGCAGAGATAAAGACAGATAAGCAAACAACCTGTCTCATGGGTGATCAGAAAAAAGGAGACGGACATATGTCGATCACTTGCTAAGAAGAAAAGGTCAGAGAATTCTAAAACAAGCTGTCAAGTGGAACACAACAGGCCGAAGAAAAATAGATCGACTACGTGAAACTCTAAAGAGGACATTGTCAGGAGAGGCAAAATTAGGTGGCATAAAATCCCTTGATGAAGTTGAAAAGCTCGTCGAAAACAGGAAAACTTGACGAACTACAATGTGAGGCCTACGTGACGTTTAACGGCACGGGAAGGATGTAAGATGTAAGATATTAAAAAAAATAACACTTTTAATACTAAGAATTTCAGTTGACATTCAAACAATTTTATCTGCTTTCTGCGGTTTTTAACTTTGTGTGTGCGTTCATCCTACTTTCCAAATTTGAATGCTCGCTTTTTATCTTTGAGTTTGAAGGTTAAGATAAGTTCACCTGAAGTGAGGGAACGAGAGGTCTTGAAATTCTCTCAGAAGTGGCTTGAAAGAGTCCTGCTTGCTTGTCTGAAAGGTCTTTACCACAACATTCAAGTCAACAAGCTTGGACTTGATATAGTCTTTCAAAGTACAAAGAATGGAGTCAATTGTTGGCTTTTATCATTCGAGCGTTGGCGACGAACGCGGGTACATATTTTTGTGCTAGTGTTTACAAAGTTCTTTTTAGTGTGTAATCTTACTAATTTTTCTCATTGGCGGAGGCCCCTAGAGAAATTTTGTAAGCTGGCTCCCCCCCCCCCGTTTTTTTTCTTCAATTCCCACCCCCTCCCGTTGATTAGCAGTTGTCGTCAACTGCGGGGCCCCCGAAAACCCCAGGGTCCACCTTTAAAACCCCAGGGTCCACCTTTAAAACAGGAAAAAAATCATCCAGGCACCAGGGTCCACCTTTAAAACCCCAGGGTCCACCTTTAAAACCCCAGGGTCCACCTTTAAAACCCCAGGGTCCACCTTTAAAACCCCAGGGTAAAAATCATCCGGGCACCAAGGTCCACCTTTAAAATCCCAGGGTCCACCTTTAAAACCCCAGGGTCCACCTTTAAAACAGGAAAAAAATCATCCGGGCACAAGAGCAATGTACCAGCGGGTTTCCCGGTCCTCATAGGGCCTGTTTATAGTTACGTTTAATTACAAGAGAATCTATCTATCTATCTATCTATCTATCTATCTATCTATCTATCTATCTATCTATCTATCTATCTATCTATCTATCTATCTATCTATCTATCTATCTATCTATCTATCTATCTATCTATCTATCTATCTATCTATCTATCTATCTATCTATCTATCTAATCCAATCACTATTCTTCTGTTTCATGAATGCGGTATGTTCATACCAGCCATGGTATCTTGGAAGAACCTACGAAAGTTCGAGTCACGTGGAGTACACCAGCGCGTGAGCACTATCATATGAAGGAGGCGCGAAACGAGGACCAAACTGGAAGTTTGAAGAAGCAAGTGAAGGGGAACCAAGTCTTGCAACACAAACATTGCGTATAGTTACTGCGACTGATTTTACGAATCGAACATTGGTAGATGTTTTTAAACATCTGGGGCGAGCTGCACAAAATTTCGACTTCCCCACCCCACCTCCACCCCACTCCCCCTCTATTCATCTATGTCCACGATTTTAAAAAAAGAGGTACAAGTTTTGTTTATTTCTATGGATAATCTTAATCTTACATCCTTCCCGTGCTGCTAAACGCCACATAGGGCTCGCATGGTAGATTGGAAAGATTTCCTGTTTTAGGCGAGTTTTTCAGCCTCATCAAGGGATGTTATTCCGACTAAACTGGCCTCTCTTAACAATGTCCTCTTTATAGTTTCACGTGGTCGACTTCTTTTTCGTCGGCCTGTTGTGTTCCGCTTGACAGCTTGTTTTGGGATTCTCTGATTGTTTCTTCTCGGCACATGACTGACATATGTACATCTTCTTTTTCTGATCTCCCATGAGACAGGTTATTGTTTGCTCATCTGCCTTATCTCTGAGTTTTTGTTGAATTGGTTCCACTTTATACCGAGTATTTTCTGAGGCATTTGTTTTCCACAGAGTCTAATTTCTTGTCTATTTCTTTAGTTGTTTTCCAACTTTCATGTGGATAAATGAAGGTGGATATTACATTTGATTTGAATAATCTTAACTTGGGTTTTGTGCTTATAACTTTTGAATGCCATATGTTCTCAAGATTACTGAAGATCTATGTTGCATAAATGTATTTATGTAGGTAATTTATTTCTAAAATTTTGAAAATAAGTAAAAAGGCTTATAACAAGAACGAATCAAGTAACAATGCTTTTAAGGAGAAAGAATCAAATAACAAAGTTTATAACAAGAAGGAATCAAGTAACAAAGCTTATAACAAGAAAGAATCAAGTAACAAAGCTTATAACAAGAAAGAATCAAGTAATAAAGCTTATAACAAGAAAGAATCAAGAAACAAAGCTTATAACAAGAAAGAATCAAGTAACAAAGCTTATAACAAGAAAGAATCAAGTAACAAAACTTATAGTAAGAAAGAATCGTCCGCTTTGGCCCCTTCTCCCCACCTCTACCCCGTTTAACACGACGCCTTGACCCTTTGCTCACCCCACTACCCGGTCTGTACACCACTGCCTTTTAACTCTTTTGATTCGACAACAAAGTTTACCTGGCTGTACTCAAACCTCGAGTATTAACTTTCAAATATTAACATTTGTCATGAATATGAAATAGTATTATTTATTAATAGTATTAATAGTACTTATTATAATGGCCATACTTTAACACATTAGTTTGTTAAGTTGGGGGTAAAACTGGTTCTAGTAGAGTAGATATCATCAGCGATTACTTCCAGGACGTGATAACTCAGAGGAACTCTACCAGCTAAATGCCATTTTAATGTTTGTTTCGTTCTCCTTGGTAAAACCATTTCGCCGAAATATTGCTGTATTACAATTTTTTTTTTTTTTTTTTACAATTCTGCAACTCATCTCATCGCTTCTTTTGCCATTCCTTCTCACTTTTGCTTCTTTCTATACTTTTGTCTGTGTGGTTTGTATACAACTGCACCGTACACCTCTCTGTTTAGATGAGACATTTTGTAAGAATGCAAGTTTATTTCATGCTGTTGCATAAATTAGAGTGTAGAGTGTATGGACATGAGATAAGTTTGTGTCTTCCTTATTATTAATGCTCATTAACAAATGCTGAATGATTTGACTGAGTGAAACTGTATGATGAAGGGCAGAATGTCAGACTGCCCTGCGTGCCCAATTCTTAACCCTTTGAAAATAAAATATGTTCGTTCGTTTGTTGGTTCTTTCTTTCTCTCTATCCCTCTCTTATTCTCTCTCTCTCCCTCTCCTTCTTTCTCTCTAATTCGCTGATAATGCCTGTAGTTTTTATCTTTACGGGCTGATTTATACGCAAAACAAGGTGTATCGTGCATAAGTATTACACTCACAATACCTGCACGCAAGTTAGTGTTATTGTTTATACATTATTTCTTATTAAAACTAGACGTAACCACTGACAAGATTCGCAATACCTGCATGCTAGTTAGATTATTGTTTTAGCGTTATATCTTTATTAAAACTAGACATTTCCGTTTGTCACAAAAAAGTGTTTATAAATACTCTGAGGTTGTGTGAGCAGAGAAATACAGGTGTAATACTAATTCCTTGTGACCTGTGATAAAACCATATAATAGTAGAAAATCTGCTTATTTACCGCAGGCACGTTTCTTAGAAACAATGAATGTCATGAAGGGTATGTTTAATGGAGTTTATAGTTAATAATTTCAACTACCCTTCTTTATCTTCCTTTCCTTCCTATCTTCCTCTTCATCCTGCTGCTTCTCATCGTCATCATCATGTAGCGGACATGTCTCTCTTCAACTACCTATCTTCTATATTTTGCATTATCTCAGTCGTTGACTGTCCAAAAAGTAAAACAACTAAAGAAGCTGTTCAGAGGAACAGACAGAACTAGAAAAATAAGATTTTTAAGGGCATGCATCTTTCCCATCGTACCATATGCATGTGAGACCTGGAAACTTAACAAAACATAAATGCCCTTTGAATGTAAATGCTACAGAAGAGTTCTTCAAATATCATGGACACAGAAAAAAAAAACAAATATATACATACTACAAGAACTTAATACTGAAGAAGGCTGGCTAGTAAAGAGGATTAAACAGAGAAAACTTAAATATTTTGGACGCATTAAACGTCATGAGAATTTAGAGAAGACAGTATTGGAAGGGTACATAATGGGAAAAAGAAAGAGAGGAAGACCAAACCGAAGATGGCTGCAAGACACCGTTGATAATCTGTGAATAGATGCATCAGCAGCAGGCCATCTTGCTCACAACCGAGAGGTCTACAGGAGTTCTGTTAGGGAGGCAAAGTTCCACAAGGGACATGCAAATGACTGACTGAGTCGATGATTTTTTAAATCATTTTTCATCGCTTTAAATTGTCCACATCACAATGTGCCTTCCTTTTCTTTCTTATCTTTACTGGTGCTGTGATGTTTCAAGGGCAGTGTTCAGTGTTTTGTTATTCTTTCAGTTCGACTTCTTGTTTTTATTTTCATTTTGCCTTTATTGGACATTTATTGTTTCTCGTCTCAGTCATCATACTGTTCAGTTATCATAGTGGGAACCGAAGTAGTGGTAACAATGGTAGTAAGAGTAGTATAATACAAGTAGTAGTAGTAATAGTAATAGTAGTAATAGTAGTCGGTTAGCCGGGTAGGGTATCCCCTATCATAGGAGAAGTAAGACGCTTCCTTACCTCCGTCAGTTTACGGGACACCCTTGGGCAAGGTGGAGTACCCGTATAGTCCCCCCCTCCTCCAGATCAGGGTGACGTGAAGCCATGGGAGCAGGTGGTGGATGGAATGGGCAGAAATCAACAGTGTGAATTATTATTGGAGGAGAAAGAACCAGAACCGACAGTAGAAGAAGTTTTATGCGCAATAAAGAATCTGAAAAATGGTAAATCACCAGGATGTGATGAGATAACAGCTGAATTTATTAAAGCAGGAAGAAAGGAGTGTGCAACAATTTATCATACACTATGTAAAAAGATATGGCATTCAGGTATTTGGCCAAAAGAATGGAAAAGAACAGTATTCATACCACTGTCAAATAAGGGTAACCTGAAATCATGCACAAACTACAGAACTGTTGCCATGATGACAGTAAAATTCTGTTAAAAATCATAATGCGTAGACTTCGGAAGAAAATAGAAGAAGAAGACAATATGGTCCAAGCTGGTTTCAGGCAAGGAAGAGGATAAAGAGATCATATATTCAATATAAGGTTAATACTAGAGAAATGCAGAGAGTTTAATGTGAATCTATATTTATCCTTTATAGACTACTCAAAGGCATTTGATTGTGTACAACATCAGAAACTCTTGGAAATAACGGAAAAAGGCACCCCTGATGGATTCCTTGTTTTATGCCAAACCAAGTTGTTGCTTCACCATTTATTCTTACTGCTGCTTGTTGGTCTAGATATAGCAGTGGTTAGCAATTGTATCAAATGTGTTGGAAATCGCATTTTTTCCATTATTCCCCAAAGTTTCTGGTGTTGTACACAATAAAATGCCTTTGGGTAGGCTATATAGGATAAATATAGATTCACATTAAACTCTTTGCATTTCTCTATTATTAATTTTGTATTGAATATATGATCTCTTGATCCTCTTCCTTGCCTGAAACCAGCTTGGACCATATTGACTTCTTCTATTTTCATGCGAAGTCTACCCATTATAATTTTTAACAGAATTTTACTGGCATGACTAATCATGGCAACAGTTCTGTAGTTTGTGCATAATTTTAGGTTACCATTTTTTGGCAGTGGTATGAATACTGTTCTTTTCCACTATTTTGGCCAAATTCCTGAATCCATATCTTTTGACATAGTGCATGATAGATTGTTGCATATTCCTTTCCTCCTGCTTTAATAAATTCAGCTGTTATCTCATCACATCCTGGTGATTTATCATTTTTCAGATTCTTTATTGCCCATAAAACTTCTTCTATTGTCGGTTCGGGTTCTTTCTCCTCCAATAATAATTCACACTGCTGATTTCTGCTTCCACAGTCGGTTGTTTCATACATTCCTTTGCAATATTCCTTCCATCTTTCTAGAATTTTCTCTGTCTCTGTCAAGGTCTTCCCCATCATGTCACAAATTACATTTAGCTTAGGTGTGACATTTCTCGTCAATGTCTTCATTTCTTTAAACATTTCACTACCTCTTCCACACTTCTGAGGTTCGTCTCGGTTGTTGAAGGTCGCGGGTTCGAATCCAGCCAGAAGTAGCAGGGACTGTCTTCCTCTTGAATCTCTAGACATAACTTCCCTCCATCTCCAGGTAGTGGGGCTGAACGTCCGAGAGCACTCTCGGACACGTTGAAAGTACCTGGACATCTCTATCTCTCTCTCTCAAATAGGAACTTTGGGGGGGGGGGGGGCGGGGGTGCGAGATAGCGCAGGTCGTTTGTGGGCCGCTCTCTCTTTGTTAGGCGGTTGCTCGCTCTACCGGAGTCCGTGATTCGAATCCCAAGTAATTCTCTTGTGATCTACGATTTCTTTCGAGATCGAATCCTACAAAACTGTGTTCTGTTACAACAGAGTATTAGGATGCTGGCCGTAGGGGAGGAGGGCTGGGTTTGAATCTCAACAGAAATGACACGTTTTCTTTTCTCACCTGAATCATCTGTGCAGGGAGATCGTATTGCCACGTAAGCTAAAAATCCACAGAGTAGGCCAGACAGGCAGTGCTTGGTGAAAAATTCTAGAAAATCTACTACGCACTTTGGCGTAGACGGTCTGTATGTCCATGCTGACTGCGACATTAGTTCCAAGGTGTTGGAACCGGTAGCTGAGTAGATATGGGAATGCCTTGAACTCAGTGAAGCCATTTCCGAAGAAACGAACAAAGTTTTACCATCCAGTTACAGAAATATGTTACTAAACAAAATTAGAATTTGGTTTCTGTTAAAAGAAACATGCTGCCATATTATCTTTACGGCATGTAGGACAAGCCCGTAAGTGCTTCCAGCTCCTACCATGTAAGAGGAGCTAGCAAGGTGCAAGCACTCCGTAGCATCAGCAAGGACTTTAGGGAAGTGAAGGTGAAAGGGAAGGATTTTATCCTAAGCCTGAGATCCGAGACTAACTAGAGATACGACCAGTTTTGGAAAATTGCAGAAGAGCTAAAGCGTTTAGTGTTGCTAGCATGTTGCTAGTATGTTGCTAGTATTTTACTAGTACATTGCTTGTTTTTGCTTTTGTGTTGCTGGAATGTTGCTAGCATGTTGCAAGTACGTTTATATCACGAATATTTTTACATTTAATTGCAGATGTTTTCTACAAAATACTCTTAACAAAAAGGTGCCGTACCTTCATGTGGATCATTACTAACTAATAATGGAGATACAATGGGGGAAATTAAAAGGAGGACATCTATCATTTTTCAAAGAATAAAACAACTAAAGAAACTGTGGAACAGACAGAACTACAAAAATACGATTTTTACGGGCACGCATCATCACAACATATGCCTGTGAGACCTGGACACTTAACAAAACAGATGAGGAACATGTAAATGCCTTTGAATGTAAATGCTACAGAAGAATTCTTCAAATATCATGAAAAACATAAAAGAACAAATATATCCACATTACAAGAACTTAATACTGAAGAAGATTGCTAGTAAAGATTAAAGAGAGAAAACTTAAATATTTCTGGCACATTAAACGTCATGAGAATTTAGAGAAGACAGTCTTGGAAGATACATAATAGGAAAAATAAAGAGAGAAAGACCAAAGTGAAGATGGCTGCAAGACGTCGTTGATAATCTGCGAATGGATGCATCAGCAGCAGGCCATCTTGCTTACAATCGAGAGGCCTACAGGAGGGCTGTTAGGGAGGCAAATTTCCGCAAGGGACATGCAAATAACTGACTAAAGGACGTTCATTTGTAATGTCTGAGTTGTACAGGGACAACAGAGGGAGGGACAACCAGCAGAGCAAAGTCCAGACACCATATTCTCTAATGTCACTGGGGACAAGGCAACGATATGGCGCTGTATACCTGCTGTAGCGAGGAATCACTGGTCGATGTGGTTTAGGGGTGTTTTTATTTGACATGATTGTCTGTCCCTTTGATAAACAAGATGCAATTTAAGCTTAACAACATTTACTCGAACGTGATTTTAAAACATCAAGAGAGTTTTAAGATATTTAATATATACAACACCTGAGACGTAAACTGATTCGTTAAGTCTATTCGTTATCCTCATCTGACATTGCTGACCTTTGAAACCAGTTCTAATGTGACACTTCTTCTTGATATCCATTTGTAACCAATTTATATTTATTTATATTTCTTATTTTTTATAACTGTGTTCATTTCTCTCTCTCTCTCTCTTTCTCTGTGTGCAACAGACTGAAGGTTGAAAGAAGAATGGTGGAATGCCACAAGGGCCCTTCAATTTTTTTTTAGCATGGTGGGCCTGCATGGCCTTCCACTTGGACGTTTCCTTTGGGTGTCGAAGGTTGTGAGTTTAAATCTCATCAAACGTGGAAAATATTTTTTGTTTCATTTCGTGAATCCTCTTGGTACCGAGACCGCCATGTCATGCAGTTTCAGAATCCTTTGCCGGTATGTACCCTTTAATTAAAACAAAAAGGAGTATAGGTCTAGGCAAAATTCTGGGAATTCTACCACCCAAAACAGCCCCAGGCATATGCTGTATGAGACAGCCATTAAGAGGAGGTAATTAGATTTTTTTGGCGGGGGTGGAAGGGGGTGTGGGTGGGTAGGGGGTGCTGTAGGCCATTTTCCGAACAACGAACGAACAAACCCTCGTTCTTTATCCCTTCCTTATAGTCGTATGGTGGCTATGGAGGCAAAATTCCGGCAGCATACATAGGTTAGCTCCCTTTATCCCCTACTTTAAAGTCGTATGGTGACTATGGAGGCAACATTCCGGCAGCACACATAGGTTAGCTCCCTTTATCCCCTACTTTAAAGTCGTATGGTGACTATGGAGGCAACATTCCGGCAGCATACATAGGTTAGCTCCCTTTATCCCCTACTTTAAAGTCGTATGGTGACTATTGAGGCAACATTCCGGCAGCATACATAGGTTAGCTCCCTTTATCCCCTACTTTAAAGTCGTATGGTGACTATGGAGGCGAGATTCCGGCAGCATACATAGGTTAGCTCCCTTTATCCCTTCCTTTAAAGTTGTATGGTGACTATAGAGGCAAGATTCCGGCAGTATACATAGGTTAGCTCCCTTTATCCCCTACTTTAAAGTCGTATGGTGACTATGGAGGCAACATTCCGGCAGTATACATAGGTTAGCTCCCTTTATCCCCTACTTTAAAGTCGTATGGTGACTATGGAGGCGAGATTCCGGCAGCATACATAGGTTAGCTCCCTTTATCCCCTACTTTAAAGTCGTCTGGTGACTATGGAGGCAACATTCCGGCAGCATACATAGGTTAGCTCCTGCTGATAAGTTGTCTAGTGGGCTTTACTCTTGGTTATTAGAAAATACCTTCAGTAAATGGAATTCTAACACTCGTATACATGACTTAGTAATCTTTTGAATATATAAATACTTACTTTTTTCTAAATCGTACCTGTAACAAAGTTGAATGACATACAGACAGTCAGTCAGTCATTTGCATGTCCCTTGCGGAACTTTGCCTCCCTCACAGCCCTCCCGTAGGCCTTTCGGTTGCAAGCAAGATGCCCTGCTGCTAAGGCATCCATTCGCAAGTCATCAACGATTCTTACAGCCATCTTCGCCTTGGTCGTTCTGTCTTTCTTTTTGTTCCTATTATATACCCTTCCAAGACTGTCTTCTCTAAATTCTCATAACGTTTAATACGTCCAAAATATTTAAGTTTTCTCTCTCTAATCTTCTTTACTATCCAGCCTTCTTCAGTATTAAGTTCTTGTAGTATGGATATAGTTGTTATTTTTTGAGTCCATGAATGACATACAGAAACATCATTTATACAACCTTCTGAATGCTACTTATTTGCAAAACTGTCAATCCAAGATTTAGATGACTGATAACACTGAACCAATCAACCGAAGCCATAAAATACTGAAGAGATAAATGATTAATGATGATGGATTCCGAAGAATCACGTTGGTGAAATATAGCATATAACATCTCAAGCTGAAATTTATGACATAAGCAACGAAGATCCAACTGCTGATAGTCGCCGCAGGAACTGAAATAAATGATACATTTCAGTACACAAGAACTCACACTATCATTCCTCACTGACATTATCGAAAGCTAATTCTACACTTACGTGACCAAACGTAAACGTCGGAACGCTGCAAAAAAACTAAGACACAACCGTCTAAAATGTAATCACTGACCAGCCAACATCTACACGGGACTGAACTTTCCAGAAAGTGATGACTTGGAACACAAATTCCGTCGGGAAAAAAATCTTGAAATGTAATATTAACGGTACAAGGGAGTTAAAAGCTAATTTTATTTCACTTAAAGCTTTACGTGAGTTGCGTCTCTTTGACCGTTAGAAACGCCTGCAACGGCGCCAGTTTGTTCTGAAAAGATGTGAAGTTTCCTGTTTAACAAATATCAAAGAGAACAGCTGAAAGAAAGCTGTAATCTAACAAATTTTCATTTATGCAAAATAGCCCAGGGATCTAATCCCATACCCCTTTCACTCATTTCTCATACCCCCAAAGGGATATGGATAATGAAGGATAAGAAATCTGATCTTGAAAGGAAAACGCCATTATTTCTGTATTTACAGGGCATTAGCTATTAGTTTGCATTAGTTCTGTATTTACTGTATATAATAATATAAGTAAATAAGGAACTTTTATGTGTAATTTTAAGACATGTTTTTAGCTTTAAAAGGTCTCGTCACTATTTTATGTTACCGTGGAGAGTAGTGAAACATTAATTACTACATATATGAAGCAGATTATTACTTTTATTTTGAATCTCTGATGTTTCTCTCTCTCTCTCCCTTTCTCAACTTCCTCTGAATGTCTGTGAACTTGTCTGATTTTCTTTGAATTAGTGACACAGAGACTGATTTCATAATTATTCCAGTTTTTTTTTTTTTAACCCTCTCTCTTCCCTTTCGTCTCTCCTGTGTTGGCAGGTAACACATGACCAGGCAAGTCCGACCTGACGAGTGAACATGATGCTTATTAAATGGACTTGTTGATAATGAAGACGACCACAAAACAAGATGATGATGATGCCGTCGAGATGTGCCTTCCATATGGCAGTTCATTGATCCGTGCCTCACAAGTGATGTACATTCCGATAATATCGTCAGCGAAACATATTCTGCAGAACATCCATATTTCCCAACCTCGCGACAGAAAAAGTGCTTCATATCCACATTGGTCCAGCCCGAAACATACTAAGATACGCAGGAGCGACAATTCACCAAAACACACACGTACACAGATATACACCACTGTTATCTCCCTTGTACAGGAGCAACAATCGTCTAAAATACACACAAAACTATTATCACTGTTATCTCCCTTTTACAATAGCAACCATCAAGCAAGAAACTCACACAGAAATATATTATCACTGTTATCTCCCTTGTAACAAAATATTACATGATTTGTTTTACAGATTCCAGTGAGAGTTTACTTCGGGCAAGTCCTGCTGCTATTACAGTTATACTTGGCGTTGTTTGTTTAGTGTATTAGTTATCTTATGCAGGAAACTCTCTACCGTAGAGAGCGGAACAACAAATAACTCCTTCAGATCATCAGAGGAAGGTCATAAGTAGCTCTGATGATGAAGCTGAGCCTCAAGGGTGCCATTTTACAGATGTCATTCCATGTTAGTGATCTATGCAGGACTTCCTCCCATGTTGTCCATTGCCCTTGTTGTGATTGTTGGACTGCCTTCTGGACCCGCTTGTTATCCTCTGAATTCCTTACTTCGCTGATGATCATATCCCTTCTTTCCTTGCAGGAGGCCTTTGACCACCATTTGATTTCGCCATGACCAAATCCCCTTCTGTTGGTCTGGGTGTACCCTATTACTTCTTTCAGCTCCTGCGTTTCCCTGGCTGTGGTCACTTCCTCACCTACTTCCCATTTTCGTCCAGTTTTAAGTGTTGGCTGCACTTCTCGTACCACCAGATCTGTAGATTCTTGTAGCATCATTGCAAGTCTTGTTTTTCCTACCTTGTATTCTTCAACCACAGATTTGAATGACAGCTGCAGTTTGCTCTTCTTGCAGTACAGCGCTACATCAGTTAATCCTGGTGGTACGTCCAACCACTTTCTTATGGCTTTATTTATCTTTCTTTCGACTGCCTCTACTGTGCTGGTACTTACTTCGTAAATGAGTAGTGGCCACATCAGCTTTGGAATCAGCATGAACTGGAGGCACCATATTTTGAACTTACCCAGTAGCCTCCTTTTGTCAATGATGCTCAGTCCATTCTGCGCCATTTCTATAACCTGCTTCACAGCGCTTGAGTCTTTCATGGATGCATCATATACTCTGCCAAGGCTCTTCACTGGCTCTTCCCCTATAGTCGGGATTATTTGATTTGCCACTGTGTACGATCTTTCTATCACTTTCCCTTTCATGAGTGACAGACTTCTTGACTTCTTTGGCTTGAAGCTCATGCAGCACCATATGATAGGGCTGTCCAAACGCTCTAACATCTTTCGTGCCTGCGCTTCACTGGGTGCTATTACTGTTGTGTCATCCATGAATGCTTTTAGTAGTGGCATTTGACATCGATTTCTGAATCTTGGGCCTTCTGCTGCTCCTTCTACTGCTCTCAGGATTACTTGCATGGCTAGTACGAACAGTATGGGAGATATTGTACAACCCATTGCAATTCCTACCTGGAGCTCGATCCATCTTGTAATATATCCTGATGTTCCAAACCTCATGAGGAACCCTGTGAAGTACCTTTTCAGCATATTTGTGATTTCTTTTGGCACATGATACATGTCTAGTGCTAGCCATATCATCTGGTGCGGTACTGAGCCATACGCATTGGCTAGGTCAAGCCATATTACCTGTAGATCTTGCTTTCCAGATTTTGCCTGCTGAATAGCTTCCCAAATCATTGACGCATGCTCGAGACATCCTGGGAAACCTGGAATTCCTCCCTTCTGCACGGATGTATCAACGTAACCATTGTCTAGGAGGTATGTTGTTAGTCTTTTTGCCATCACAGAGAAGAATATCTTTCCTTCCAGATTCAGAAGTGAGATCGGCCTGAACTGGTTGATTTCAGTGGAATTCTGCTCCTTGGGGATGTATACTCCGTTAGCCTTTTTCCATTCTTTACATATGACTCCTTTGGTCCATGCTGTTCGTAGGAGTTTATGAAGCTTCTTTACTACTTCAGGGCATCTTTTGTATAGTATGTAAGGAACGCCATTTGGGCCTGGTGCTGACTTGCCTTTAGCTTTACATACAACGCTCTCTACTTCTTGTAAGGTTGGTGGGCTGCATTTGAATTTGCTGCCTGGTGCACAGGGCCACACTAGACCTTTCATCTGCTCGAGATGTGTATGCTGATTTTTATCAGAGTATGTCTTGCTCAGATGTTCCTCGAGCACCTCCTTACCTGCTTTCAGCGTACCTGATTTTGGCTGTTCAAATAACTGCTAGGCAAATCCGAAGGGATCTCTGTAGAACTTCTCTCTTGCGTATCTGGTTTCCCTCTTCCTTTTACATAGTCTTTCAGCTCTGCAAAGGGCATTGTGCTGGGATATTAGATGCTGCCAAACCTGTCTTAGTCCTTCTTTTTCTGATTCATGTGCCTTCTTGAATATTTTCCGGGCGTGGCTCTTCTGCTGTCTTATTGCTTCTATTTTCCTCTGTCTTCTGGACTTTCTTGGTGTCCCTTTTTCTCTTTTTGCCTGTTTGGTTCCAAACTCTTTGTGGCAGTGAAGATATATGATGTTACCAAATGCTTCCAGCTTTTGCTCCAGGTTTTTTCCTCTTAGCTGTTTGTCCAGTTCTTTGCATAATCTTGCGTCCAGGTTTTCCCATCTGCTTTTTGCACTTGCTGGTGGAAAGTTAATCTTGTCTCTGGTCTCGTCGGAGGGCTGCATTGCCTCCCCGCTGCCTGACTCAACCTGAATATTCTCTGTACTGTGGATTATATCCTGACAGAGATCTTCTAATGTCTTATCTGAGACTGGCGTCACAGTGCACTGTTGAGTATTGGGCAGCAAGGAACCACCACATCCCTTCTTCGTTCTGTGTATCTTCATGCCACGTTGAGTGTTAAATTTCCTGCCACAGATGCATGGATACTCCATCCGCTGTTCTGAACTCGAATTAATTGGGGCGGGCATGGTCGTTTCCGTATAGTCACCTGTAGATCCATTATTCTCTCCTCCTTTCGGTGAATCCTGGGGGCATTTCTTCTTTTTGGACTTTGTAGCAATATTATGTCGGCTGACAGGGTTACTGGCCCGGACAGCCTAGTTCAGGGACGCTTTCCCAGTGAGGATTCTGGTCTTTCCCGACTGTCCATCGGTCTTTCCCGATTGTCAATGGCATCACCATGCTCTATATGTAGGAAACTCTCTACCGTAGAGAGCGGAACAACAACACAATTCCTTCAGATCATCAGAGGAAAGTAGTTTGCCAGTTTTTCCTGTCTTCGGCGAGTCTTTCAACCTCATCAAAGATTTTATTCCTGTTAATTTGGCCTCTCTTAACAATGTCCTCTTCAGAGTGTCACGCGGTCTGCCTCTTTTTCTTTGGCCTGTTGTGTTCTACTTGATAACTTGTTTTGGGATTCTCTGATCATTTCTTCTCATCAAGTGACCAACATATGTCCATCTCCTTTTCCTGATCACCCATGAGACTGGATGTTGCTCAGTCATCTATCTATCTATCTATCTATCTATCTATCTATCTATCTATCTATCTATCTATCTATCTATCTATCTATCTATCTATCTATCTATCTATCTATCTATCTATCTATCTATTCGTACAACTTACTGTCCGCATGTCCGTATTTATCTGCCCTTATGCGTATACATATGTATGTGTGTACATTGTTGTACGTGTGTATATGACTGCTTTCTTTTTTTTTCTTGATACCTGTCGCTGTGGTACTACTACTACTACTACTACTACTACTACTACTACTACTACTACTACCACCACTACTACTACTACTACTACTACTACCACTACTACTACTACTACTACTACTACTACTACTACTACTAGTAATAATAATAACAAAAGTATAAACCTATTTCTTAATCACCACATTATTGTCCAAGAACCGCGCCTCCATACATGGAGAGAGTACTACAGGGGACACCATAGCCACTCAGTGTACGCCAACGAACATCGACCCTGAGCAGTATCTTCTGTCTGGTCAAGGACATACTGGAACAACTGCCCTGAATGATGACAAGAATGATCATCCACAACTTGAGAAGGATTTGGAGTGGGAAAGTTTGTCCTCACAAAGCATGAGGCAAATCGATTGTGTGAAAGTCAACGTATAAATGTATTCATCTTCTCCCCCCCCCCCCCTTTGCTTTCTCAGAACTATTTCATGTCTTCTCTTAAGTCATTTTTGTCTTCTCAGAACTAATTTTTTTTATCTTCTAGAAACTAGTTTATGTTCTATGAGAATTACTGTGTGTAGTCTTTTAACTATTGGTTTGTCTTCTCAGAACTATTTTGTGTCTTTTCAAATTCTAGATAACAGGAATAAGGAAATTATTTGGGCTGTTTTGGCTACTTTATAGAGGTCACAAAAATATGGCCCAGCATTAGAACCCCAACCCCCCTCCCCCCGTACCAGCTGTACGTTTAATTGTACCAGCACCTTGATTGTAGAAAGTACGGCTGTGCAGAAAACATCAATTTGTGGCTGAACCAAGTAGATAAATATTTTGAAATACAGTCACAATGGGGACATCAAACAAAAAAATACACATTACTACAAACATCAACGTGTGTGATTTCTGACTTTACATACAGAACACCCGACAATATACAAAGATGTTATCAATGTGGGCAAACCGACCACATTGCAAAATACTGTTGGAACAGCCCATCTCCAAGTAGGAACCTTTCACAGCCAAGTACCTACTTCCATTCATTATGCTCGCCGGAAACTACGCGTCATCAAGCAAGATCATCCACAGGTAAGCAACTGTCAGGGAAACGCTAGGGGAGGTCAGTAAGGCGACCTGCTCCACGCAGGTCACAGGCTCTATCTGTCAGTAATATAAACATGTACTCTAATAATGTTCCAACGGAAATTGCAAATAGGATGGTGCGTACGTTGATTGATACAGGGAGTGCCGTCTGTTTGATTGGAAACATCAATGGTCTCCCATAAAGCATAAGTATCAGTTACATCTGGTCAAACAACACTGCCACCTGGATAGGGCAAATAGGGTAACGAAACTATGACTTTTGTTGTGAGAGAGACCGCCCATGTAACAACATTTGTTTCTAAATTGTATGTTTAAGGAGCCTGAAATAAACTTTCTGTTGGAAACAAATGTATTTTTTTTATTTCTCCATAGCATGGTGGATAGTTCCTTTTTTTTGCACATTATATGTTATGGTTGTATTTCCTGTAGATTACACATGTAAACCATTATTTTCTAAAATGATATACTAGAATGTTGTTTTACATTGTACTTGAAAGTTTTTGTCGAGAAGTCGACTAAAAATTGTGTTCTTTGAGAACGGGGAGAGTGTTAAAAGGGGGGAGATACGGGAATCGTCTTTCTGGCATGGCCAACCAATGGAGCTGGTTCCAAATGCATCGCGTGTAGATAGAGAAGGCAAGCATGGATAAGTAATAGGAGTGAAAGATTTCACTTTGGTCTTGTCATTTGTTTTCGTGAGGTAAGGGGCGAATTTAAAATGTGTGGCGTTCTTAGTATATATTGTGTATATGTGCCTAAGGACAAATAATGGGAAAAAGAAAGAGAGGAAGACCAAAACGAAGATGACTGCAAGACATCGTTGACGATCTGCAAATGGATGCAGCAGCGGGGCATCTTGCTCACAATCGAGAGGCCTACAGGAGAGCTGTTTGGGAGGCAAAGTTCCCCAAGGGACATGCAAATGAATGAATGAATTAATGAATGAATGTGCCTAATAGGGAGAGAGCTGTAGTTTTGTCTTATAAATCAAGTTATCGCGCCATCTCTGTAATGTTGTTTTAGTGAAAGATCTGTGTGTACACGTAAGTTGTGTTATTATTATTAATATGAAAATAGGTAATCGAGAACAAATTGCTGATTAGAATGTGTATAGTTTTCATTTTTGGTATCGAGTTCACTTAGAGGGTCACTACATGTTGTTCATGTGATTACACTAGTATCGCTTTTGATTGTATTGATTATTGTGTGATTATATTGATGAATGTATGTATTTGTATGGAAAGCAGGAGCGTTGCACAAGGAAGGGTGCATGGAGAGCCACCAGCGCAGTAGGCACAATGACGGGTGCCATAAAGTGGAAGGAAGGAAGGAAGGAGTTAAGGAAAAATAGGAGGAAGGAGTTATAGAAGAAAGGAGACGGTTGCGCAGGCAACAGAACAGTATTTAATTAAGATAGGAGGCTACCAGGTGCAGAATGCACCGACGACCAAAGTCGTATGGTAGAGTGTGCGGACGAAAGTAGAGAAGGGATAGACAGAATAAGCTACCAGGTGCACGGGCACCAATGACCAAAGTCATAAGGTAGAGGATAGAGGGAGAAGAGGTGGGACTAGAGGAAAGGTAGGAACCCAAGAAACAGCTGATGTATATAGGGAACTAGTAGAAATGGAACTCATGATTGAGACAGTCAGACAATTGATAGTAATGAACCATGCTATTATTAGTATTGATCACTGGCAGTTATGTTGTGTCATGTGCTCTGTGTTGTGGTCCTGTTCTGTCATTCTCGTTTATTAAACAGCGGGAGCTGGAACTTGTTTTGAAACTTTTAGCTCTGGGTTTCCATTGATATATATTCGGCTGTTTCTATGTGTGTTTCTATGTGTGTTTCTATGTGTGTTTCTATGTGTGTTTCTATGTGTGTTTCTATGTGTGATGTACGTTGATAATTAACATCTTAAACAATGATTGTCGTCCCAATATATGGCAAGTCTGACATAGGTAGAGAGAGGGCCGACACAATAACGAAGTACTTATTACATCAATAACCAAAAGAGAATCAGTAAAAAAAAATATAATCTAACGTAATATCATATCTCTCTCTCTCTGAACCTTAAGTGCCCAGGGCACATGGGGCTTCCGCAAGGGTTTTCCACAAATGCCTGTCCTTCGCCTTTTTTTCTGCTCCTGCCCAGGTGAGCCCTCTATTGCTCAACATCCTTTCTTTAATATCATATATGAACAGATTAAATTATGTAATCCAATAAATTATCCACACGTCTACACAAACAGTGACAAATCTTTCTCGTTAGATTATCGGCTCTTTCTTGAAATTTTATCAGCAGCAAAACATTATTTTCTTGAAAGTTTATCGTCCCTGTACTGACATTTTTGGATCGTCAGTCACATCGAGGGTCGACATGTCTTCACTTCACCTCACAAATGAAAGACATTTACTACAGTACACACAACTGCCATTTAAAAGAAAGAATTCATCATCTAAAGCAAAATTGATTTTCTATACTCTGTCCGAAACGTCCACGACACACCTGCACACCCTTCGCGACACACTACTTGATAATCACCGGTCTAAGACCAGGTAATATGATATAAAAATATGTCATCATTACTACGGGTTCAGTAAAGGTAAAGGTAAAAGTAATCCTGTCGTGCCTTAGAGGCACATAGGGATATGGTGTTAGTGCCCATATTTTCTTTGACCTGTCGGCACACCGGAGGGTGATAATGGGTTCAGTAAGTGCTATAAGAAAACAGAGTTCGTTAAGAACCATAACCCATGAAAAGGTTCAAGTTATAATAAAATGTGGTTATCTCCCTTATACTAATTTTTAACGGCAGCCTACGCCAGAGTGACTCGTCTCCACGTGCCCTTCAGTTATTCTGCTTTCGTGTCTCCAAATTTCTCTGTTATTCATCAGCTTTACCATCTTCAAATTTCTTTGAGTTATTTTGTGCCTTACTGTCGCCACGTTTCTCTCAGTTATTCTGTCTTACTACCTCTGCGTTTTTTTGTCAGTTTTTCTGCCTTCCTGTTTTCACGTTTCTCTCGAATATTCCGCTGCCAATATTTCGACAAAATGCCTTTGTCAAGGATCAAGAAAAAAAAAACGACCCAACAGATAAAAAAAAATTTTTTTAATTAACAATTAAGTCGTTAGATACGTCTTCGTAAGAAAGACTGGCACAAAACTGGCCCGTACTGATGTAGGTAAGCACAAAGTAGAAGCAGTAGATTGCTTCAGAAATGGAAGACAAAAATCCTGACTTGGCTCAGAAATGAGAGACAGAAATCCTGATTTGGCTCAGAAATGAGAGACAGAAATCCTGATTTGGCTCAGAAATGACAGACAAAAATCCTGACTTGGCTCAGAAATGAGAGACAGAAATCCTGATTTGGCTCAGAAATGAGAGACAGAAATCCTGATTTGACTCAGAAATGACAGACAGAAATCCTGACACGGCTCAGAAATGAGAGACAGAAATCCTGATTTGGCTCAGAAATGAGAGACAGAAATCCTGATTTGGCTCAGAAATGAGAGACAGAAATCCTGACACGGCTCAGAAATGACAGACAGAAATCCTGACACGGCTCAGAAATGAGAGACAGAAATCCTGACACGGCTCAGAAATGACAGACAGAAATCCTGACACGGCTCAGAAATGAGAGACAGAAATCCTGACACGGCTCAGAAATGAGAGACAGAAATCCTGACTAAGAGTACGGGCTGGCAGGCATCACTGCCACAGGTCTGAGCCAAGCGAAACCCCTACAGATGCTACAGATAACAGAAGACTACTGGGAATTTAAGTATGAAGTTGGGGGGGGGGGGGGAGGGGAACCTGGGTTAAAAAATAGCTTAATGAAATAAATAGGCTGCCTCCACATATTTGAGTTCCACGTGCGATAATTCAGTACACCGGTATGACGCACATTTTCATCTCATACATCACATTCCAGTATTACTGATCCATTTATTCCTCTCATTTCCCCCCAAGTTTTCCAGCTCTAAATTCACTGGAGAAGCCAGCACCCGTCCTCCCTCCCTTGGTGGCCAGCTTCTTGTGTCCCGGTTATCTCCATCCTCCACCAGCAATCTTTGTCTGTTTGTCTTACTCTCTGTCTATGATATGCTCTACACTCTTTCTGGTGCCCTTTATTCTCTGTCTACAATATGCCCCTACATTCTACCTAGTGCCCTTTTTTCTCTGTCTACGATATGCCCTACTTTCTTTCTAGTACCCCTTTATTCTCTGTCTACGATATGCCCTACTTTCTTTCTAGTACCCCTTTATTCTCTGTCTACGATAAGCCCTACTTTCTTTCTAGTGCCCTTTATTATCTGTCTACGATATGCCTTATTTTTTTTCTAGTACCTCTTATTCTCTGTCTACGATATGCCCTACTTTCTTTCTAGTACCTCTTATTCTCTGTCTACGATAAGCCCTCCTTTCTTTCTAGTACCCTTTATTCTCTGTCTACAATATGCCCTACTTTCTTTCTCTCTCTCTCTCTGAACCTTAAGTGCCCAGGGCACATGGGGCTTCCGCAAGGGTTTTCCACAAATGCCTGTCTTTCGCCTTTTTTTCTGCTCTTGCCCAGGTGAGCCCTCTATTGCTCAACATCCTTTCTGTTGTTCTTCTCCATGTCTCTTTTGGTCTACCCTTACTTCTGTTCCCCTGTGGTGTCCATCTTAGTGCTATTTTTGGTAGTGAGTTGTCAGTCATTCGGAGCACATGTCCCAACCATCGCCAGCGTCTTTCCTCAATAATTGTTGTCAGTGGTTTCATCTGCATTTCTGCCAATAAGATGTTATTTCTTATGGTGTTTGGCCAAAATATTTTTTTAATTCTACGTAAACATTTAGTCTGGAAAGAATTCAACTTGTTTTCTATGGTTTTGGTGATTTTCCAGCATTCACTACCATAGAGTAGTACACTTAGAACATTACTCTTAAATATCCTGATTTTCATATTTATGCTTAGTTTATTAGATTTCCATATATTCTGTAGCATTGCAAAAGCCTGGTTTGCTCTAGTACTTTCTTTCTAGTACCCCTTTATTCTCTGTCTACGATATGCCCTACATTCTTTCTAGTGCCCTTTATTCTCTGTCTACGGTGTGCTCTACATTCTTTCTATTTCCATTTATTCTCTGTCTACGATATGCCCTACTTTCTTTCTAGTACCTCTTATTCTCTGTCTACGATATGCCCTACTTTCTTTCTAGTACCTCTTATTCTCTGTCTACGATATGCCCTACTTTCTTTCTAGTACCTCTTATTCTCTGTCTATGATATGCCCTACTTTCTTTCTAGTACCTCTTATTCTCTGTCTACGGTGTGCTATACATTCTTTCTATTTCCATTTATTCTCTGTCTACGATATGGCCTACATTCTTTCTAGTGCCCTTTATTCTCTGTCTACGGTGTGCTCTACATTCTTTCTATTTCCATTTATTCTCTGTCTACTATATGCCCTTACATTCTTTCTAGTGTCCCCTTATTCTCTGTCTGTGATATGCCCTTACATTCTTTCTAGTATCCTACTTTTATTTTTCTTTCTATTACCCAGTGCCCAATTTTCTGCAGCACACAATAATACAGAGTGCCCTTCCCTTCCTTCGAGTTCCCATTTAGAGGACTGCCTAGACAGTGAAATAAACGTAAAGAGAATTTCAGTACAGTACTCCTTTCTATCACATCACACTTTCATGTGCCGAATGTCACGGAAAATACAGGCCTAACACTGTATTCCCCAGTTTGTCTTAATGGCAAGGAAACTGGAGTTTTCAGTTTACCTTTTACCTTTTATCCTTCTCTATGTTTAAAAACATAAAAATAAACTGCAGTTAATCTTGTGATTTGTGCACATGCTTTAAAATAAGCTGTCTTATATTAATTTAGTATTGTATAATGTAAAAAAAAAAAATTGGCAAATTTACAGTAAGAAATCTTACTTTTGATTGGTCAGAAAAAAACCATATAAAGCGGTACGTATTTCTCATACATATATGAATTCTGAGAAAATGGACTCTCTTAAAGTCAAATGTTAAAACTATTTAAAACTAAAAATAGGACCAGCTTTATTAATAAAGGAGCACACAGTTGTGATATTTCGGCTTACATCTTAATCATACACAAACTAAAGGGAAATGCGGAAAAAGATAAAATATCAATTCAAAGGAATGTTATGCAACAAAAAGGAATGTTATGCAACAAACAGGAATGGAAAAAAAAATAAAGTTAGAAAAAAGGGGTACTTTCGTGGTTTGTAAGAAGCTACGCCCAGAAGTTCGTGTTATGGGGTATTAACAGTAATCCTGAAACTCTAAAGAGGACATTGCTAAGAGAAGTCATTTCATCCCTTGTATTTTGAGATTGAAAAACTCGCCGAAGACATAACATCTTGGCGAACTACCATGCGGGCCCTATGTAACGTTTAACGGCACGGGAAGGTTTAAGATGTAAGATGTCATGCCTTAGAGGCACATAGGGATATAGTGCTAGTTGCCGTATTTTCCTTGACCTGTCAGCACACTAGAGTGTGATATGGTCAGTATCACGCCTGGCCGCCTTTCCTTCCCCAGCTCCAGAAGAAGTCAGCTACCCATTTCTACAGCTATGGTGCCTCCGGCTGGATTCGAACCCCCGACCTTCGCCATGAGCAACCACTGCAATAATCACTTCGCCATTCAGACATCCGTATTGTGAATGTTTAAATGAAGATTTAAAATGTGTGATACGTTGTGAACTTATGTGTGATAAGTTGATAGTAAAGAAAGGGTGAGGAAGGTGGACGAGAGGGAGAGAGAGAGAGAGAGGTGGGTGGGGGGGGGGGTTGGAATAGATAAATGTTGCTGGGGTTGAGGGTTTGTAATCCAGTGAGGTTCTGAAATATAATTTACAAGTGAGGAAAGAGCAGAAAATATCAGATAGGGAAATATGATTATGGATAAAAGGACTTTAAAGTGTAGCTGACTTTTGAGTTCAGACCATGTGGTTCCTACGTCCCATATTCCTGAATGTAGCGGTTCTCAAATACCAGGCGGCTTCTGTTCAACGATCGCGCTAGGAGTCTTTGAAACCGGTGTAAATGCACCTGTTCTTCACCTTGGATGAAGAACTCTCTCTCTCTCTCTCTCTCTCTATATATATATATATATATATATATATATATATATATATATATATATATATAATGTAAAGTTAAACAAACTGTACAAGTATCAGCAGACAGTAAATGTCTCTGTAAATATTCTTTTTTTTCGCATCTCACATTCGGCGAAATGTAATCTTTACACAGTGCTCACACGCTGAATCGAAGTCAAAACTCGCTGATTCTCCTCCATACAAACTGAGCATCATCACCATTGCACCGGCCTGATTCTCCTCCATACAAACTGAGCATCATCACCATTGCACCGGCCTGATTCTCCTCCATACAAACTGAGCATCATCACCATTGCACCGGCCTGATTCTCCTCCATACAAACTGAGCATCATCACCATTGCACCGGCCTGATTCTCCTCCAGCAGATTCTCCCCTGGTTGCTGTTTGCCTAGGTTGTATAGGCTAAACGTCTATCATCAGGCACACCTGGAAGCCAGGTTTGAGAAGCCAGTTCTCTGTTTACATTATTTCTTAGATCTAAAAGTGCACACAAACAATACAAAATGTTCAGCATGTGAAGAACAAGAAAATACAACAGTATATTTAGAAACGAATGAGATAACATACGACTGGGTGGTGAACATATGTAGGTAGATAGTCCCAAAGTAAATGCCTTCGGGGATGAAGCGTTAGAGACCTCATTATGCTGACACGGCATTTCCTCGCTGCCTTTCCTTCCCATATTTTCTCTGGTACCCATTTTACGAGGCTGGGTCCACCTCGGGGCCGCATTGGTAGGGAAAAAATCCCGCTCAGCTGGGGATTCAAATCCTCGACCATTCTGTTGCTAGACGAGTGCTATAACCACTACGCTAGCCAGTCACCGAACGTGTATATATATATATATATATGAAGTTAAGCTTTTCATACTTTTAGTGTGTTTTAGGTCACAGCTGATTTAAGTTGAGGATTTCTTTGACTCCAGAACTACTTTCTATGCTCTGCCAGAATAAATTTTGATGAGATATTTTGGTAGAAAGGAACTGAACGGAAATTCTCCTTACATCTGACATCTTAAATCCTTCCCGTGCCGTTAAACGTCACATAGGGCTCTCATGGTAGTTCGCCAAGTTTTCCTGTTTTCGGCGAGCTTTTCAACCTCTTCAGAGGATTTTATGCCGACTAATTTGGCCTCTTTAAACAGTGTTCCCTTTAGAGTTTCACGTATCCGACCTGACTATATAATTAAAAATATGAGTTTGTTTAGAAATGCGTTACTTTTTAATTTGGTTTAGACTGCCTAAATATCACTCTGAGCATTGATTGCCGTAGACTAGCAAGATCTACGAACCCTGCCAGTGTTGTTTTGGAGAGGGAAAGTGTGTTCATGACACTTTTTTTTTTGTTTAACCATCAGGCCACGAAGGCTGCTAAAAGAAATGGCAAAAAACCGTACCAAACAAAGGACAGATGTGAGAAAATAAAAAAGTTCCAGAGACTGGATATTTCAACAGAAACATAGTTTATTGTTGCTATGTCGTACAAGGCCAATAAATAATCGTACAAGCCAGTAGTTCCCAACCTTCTTTGCATCATGCCCCACCTCAACGTATCAAAGATTTCGATGCCCCCTCCCCTCTTCTCCCCGCAGCATAAAAGTCAACAAAGTTCTAGTAAAGTTTAGTTTGCATATATTCTAATTGCCCTGCCCCCCCCCCCCGACAAAAAAAAATTCCACCGGGGGGGGGGGGGGCGGGGGGGTGGCGAGGCGTACACCCCACGATTGGAAACACTGGTATACGCCGTCACTAGACGACCTACTCAACAGATTCTCAGGAACTTCTACAAGCTGTTGTCACGTGTCTGCTTCAAAATGAACTTCTAAGACGAAATGAACATTATTATTATTATTATTTTATTATTTTTTTTTTTTTATTATTACTCATGTTATTACTTATACTGCAACTGTTGCTATTTGTATTACTAATACTGTACTATTATTATTGTTGCTCTTGTTGTTGCTACTAGTACTACTTACATTATTATTAATATTCTTATTATTGCTAGTAATGTGGTTAAATTTAGTATTATTATTAATTCTTACATAATTGAATTAGTTGAACAATAAAGGGAAGAGAAAAAAAGGTTGGAAAATTTTTCAACAATAAACCACTTGATTACACAGGATTGTCTACAACACTAATAATTGCGTTTTATTTATTATTTTTGTTATTATTATTATTACTATTATTTTGTTTTTACGTAGTGATCTCACATCACACCCTAAGTTGAGGAACACTGGTAAGGAAGGTACACGCTTTGTACTGCTCCATGCAAAATTTTAGAAGGAGAAGTCAAAGATTTTGTTTGTTTTTTGTTTTAAACGAGAATGGAGAAAGCTTGTATTAGATGACATGAACGTCACAGCGAGGCATACTAGAACGAGTGGAAACAAAACTCTGGCAGTAACTCCCGGCTTGTGTTTCATTATTTGCATACATGCTATCGCTTTACTTTTCTTCTTCTTCTTCTTCGTCTTCTTCTTCTTCTTCCTCCTCTTCTTCTTCTTCCTCCTCCTCTTCTTCTTCTTCTCTTCTTCTTCTTCTTCTTCTTCTTCTTTCTCCTCCACATTCTTCTTCTTCTTCTTCTTTGAGCAAATGTAACTATCCGAGCCATCGAGGCACACTGCAGCAGACAAGACATGTCTCCATTCTTCTCCATTCTTGATTTTTTTTATTGTCAATTTTCGATTCCAAGAACGCGTATGTCTTTTTCTTGACTGTTTCGCCATCGTTGTCTAGGTCTACCTCTTGGTCTATCCCCTCTCATCACTTCTGTATAGCCCATCTTTGTCTATCCTCCTCTGTTCTCTTTAAGTGCCCGGGGCACCTCAGTCTGTTGTGTTTCATAACGGCTGTTACAAGCAGAGAGTTAAACAATGTGTAGATTTCTTTGTTACTTCTTATCTTCTCTTGTTATGTTATAGCGTCTCTTTAAAAAAAAAGGTAGAATTCCCGTTTCCACGCCATTAAGGCATATTGGGGAATACAGTGTTAGGCCCGTAGTTTCCATGACCTTCGGCACATGAAAGTCTGATGTGATCAGTATCACGCCCTGGCCGCTTTACCTTCCCAGATTTCTCTGGTACCCATTTTCCGAAGCTGGGTTAACCCTGGGGCCGCATTGGTCAGAAAAAAAAAATATATATATCCCGCTCAGCTGGGGATTCGAACCCCCGACAATTCGGTTGCTAGACGAGTGCTCTAACCACTACGCTAGCCGGTCTCCTTACCGGTCCATAAATTCTTCTCAAGATTCTGTTCTCAAATGTTTGTATTTGGTTTTCACCTCGTTTAGTTGTATTCCATATCTCTGATCCAACTAGTATAGCTGATATAATCTTTATCTTATATACAAGGGTAAGTCACTAAATAACTCGCAAATGACTGTTATATAAAAAAAAAACTAAATGCGACAGTAATTTGAAGCCTTTTAATTTTGAAACCTACATTATCCTCCTATTTTTCAACGTAATCGCCACCAACATTGATACATTTGTCCCATCGTGTAAATCAGTGATGCAATACCCATGGAGTAAAAATCTGGAGTCCGATTTCTGAACCATTTTTTTACTTCTGTTTCCACCTCTTCGTCACTCGAGAATCTTCTCCCGCCAAGGTGGATTTCAATGGACCAAACAGGTTAAAACCACTTGGAGTTACGTCAGAACTATAGGGTGGATGTTCTTGAACTTCCTAACCTAAATGGCTAATTTTCTCGTGGGGTAACCGAGCCGTATGTGGTCTGGCTTTGTCGTGAAGGAGAAGCACACCTCTAGTCAGCAGACCAGGACGTTTTCTTCGAATTGCATCCCGTAGCATCGACAGAACTTCACAGTACGATACAAAATTCACACTGTCACCATACTTCTGGAACTTGGTTAACAACACTCCTTGATAATCCCAGAACACTGTCAGCATAACCTTCCCCGGGGAAGGCGTAATTTTGAATTTTTTTGGGCATGGCGATGACGGGTGTTTCCATTGCATTGAGGCACGTTTTGATTCGAGTTGGTAGTGTTTCACCCAAGATTCGTCTTCAGTAATAATCCTTTGTAGCATTTCTTCACCTTCATATGCGTAATGACAGAGATGCTACAATCACAAACCAAATCGGTTCATTTTGTGTTCATCATTCAGATCTCTGGGTACCCAACGTAAGCAAACTTTCCAAAAATTCAACTGCTCATGCATTATTCTGTGGGCTAAGCCATGTGAACATCCGATTGCACTTGCTACACTATCTATCGTTACTCGTCTATCAGCTCTGATAATCTCATTCACATGTTGCATAGTCGCTTCTGTAGCAATCTGAACAGGACGGCCAAGTCTGACTTTGTCAACAATTTCGGTGCGTCCCTGAGAAAATTTCTTTTACCTAGTTATAGACCGTTTTACGTGATAAAAATATTTCGGCATAAACTGTAATCTTTTCCTTATGAATGTCATCAACTGAATGTCCCTTAGCCCACAGAAAATCGCACTACACTTCTCTATTCGTCTTTGGTACACACTAATAGTTGGATAACCATTTTGTTATTGCTTTGCGCATGCGCATGCAACTCCCATAACTATTATAAAGTTGGACGATGGTACTATCTAAGGATATATTTAAATACTACGTGATAACTGTCACTGATAAAATATTTCAGTTTGCGAGTACTTAGTGACTTCCCCTCGTATGTTCAATTTAGCATCTTGGGACAGATTTTTAGATTGTAACAATTGTCTAAGGGTAGAATCTGTCTTGTTTCCAGCTTGTATTCTATCCCTTATCCCACCTCTTATAAACTTGGAGCTATTGAATATTATTCCTAGGTATTCACAGAAATATGTTATTTTAATCTTTATACTTTCTATTTGGATATGATCTTCACGTTTATCTGTTTATCTTGCTATTCCCATGTATTCAGTTTTCTTCTGGTTTGTCTTTAGTTCCCCCCCCCCCCCCAACCACTTTTTTTGTTCTTTCCGGTGCTTGAAGACTTTCATGCTATCTTGTAAATTTTAGCCTACTACAGTATATCTATGTTTCCTGCACATCGTAGTAAGTTCATTCTGTCATTGATGATTTGTTCTGTATTTATTGCTATTACATAATAAACAGTACTACCGTTATAACGGCTAAAACAGCGGGTAGGATGACAATAAACACTGTATAATCTTCATATAAAGGGTTACAGTAATCTATAGAAAGACAACACAGTAATCTATAGAAAGACAACACAGTAATCTATAGTAAGCAAACACAGTAATCTATAGTAAGCAAACACAGTAATCTATAGAAAGACAATACAGTAGTCTATAGAAAACAACACAGTAATCTATAGTAAGACAACACAGTAATCTATAGTAAGACAACACAGTAATCTATAGTAAGACAACACAGTAATCTATAGAAAGACAACACAGTAATCTATAAAAAGACAACACAGTAATCTATAGAAAGACAACACAGTAATCTATAGTAAGACAACACAGTAATCTATAGAAAGACAATACAGTAGTCTATAGAAAACAACACAGTAATCTATAGTAATACAACACAGTAATCTATAGTAAGACAACACACCGCAGATTTCAGTGGAAGTAAGAAGTCTGATTTCTTCATTTTTTTTGCATCTGTCGTTGCCCCCCCCCCTCGCCCCAGCGTTAGCTTACACTGGATGCACAGAGAAATGAAAAAACTGGCGATTGTGACTGACAAGTTTGTGAGTTTCATTTTTCTGTCTGGAAATACAGATCTGGCACGGAAACCGCCTGTTACTTTATAAGGAAATCCACAGAAATTTATATCTCATCATCATCATCATGTGCCGTGCCGACTGGCGTTGGCTATTATGCTTCTCCAGAGTACGCGATCCTTCATGCAGGCCATCAGTTCAGTTGGTGATCTCCTCTCACACCATCCCGTCAGACTGTCCAGTATCATTTCTCTTGGTCTTCCTCTTGATCTTCTTCCTTCTATTTTTCCTGTTGTTATAATATTTTCAATGCCCCCTCTTCTCATTGCATGTCCTATGAAAGTACATTGTCTCTCTCTTATCTTTTTGACTAGGTTTTTTGTCTCTCCTGCTCTTCTCATACATTCTTCATTAGTTATTTTTGTTGTCCAGGGGATTCGCAACATTCTTCTAATAAACCACATTTCTACTGCTTCCAATGATTTTTGTGCAGACTTGCCTATTGTCCATGATTAACTTCCATATAACAAGATAGGTTCAATATAGCATTTTAGGACTCGTTTTATATCTACGTATGTTAAAAATTAATTATGATATCTACTTCACGTACCTTGCCCACAAAGATTACCAACAGCGGAGAGTGGAGAGCTAGACAGGACACTAAACTGAAGAGCTTATTTAAATCCCAGCCAACTATAAATGTCTTGAAACTGAACAGACTACACTGCCTGGGGTAAGAAGTAGAAAGAATGGAAGAGAACAGACAAACGAAAATGATGTACTCACAAGAGATGAGGGAAACAGGATCAAGGGGTAGACCAGTACGGAGATGGAAAGACAACATTGAAGAGGATATATAGGAAATTGGTGTCACCAGCTGGAGAGAGAAGATTAGGAATACGGAGGAATGGAGGCCGACTTTATCTGCAGCAATGGGCCTTAATGATTCAGAAAGAAGAAGAAGAAGAAGAAGACTATTCGTACTTTATTTTATCCTTCCTCTTGTATCGTAAGATGCCAAGGGGATATGAAGTTGGCGGTTTTTTGTTTTTTTTGGGGGGGGGGCATATGAGTGGCATCGATGATGTTCACGAAGTAATTCGTGAGTAGTTCAGTAACTCCATCTATCCATCGTTTCCAGAGTCTTCCTTTTGATCCATATCTTGTATTTCCTTGGCCGAAGGCCCTCGCCGCTGGCTGTAAGTGCGTCAATCTCAACAAATTGCCAAACCACTTAATTCTTTGTTTCTCTGTGTATGTCAAGGTGTCAAGTCCTATCACTTGTATTATATTGTCATTTCTTACCTTGTCCTCCCTAGCGATATTGCCGCTTTTCTTGGGCATCTCATTTCCAGTGTTAGATATTTCATTTTGCTGTTTTTTGGTTAGTGTCCATGCTTGGCATTGGTAGCACAACTTTGGTATAATTATACTATTAATTAGTTTTCTCTTGGTTTCAAGTGGTCTCTTAGGATATGAAAGTAGCGGAGATAGCTGGTATGTTAGGATAAGAAAGTAGTAGCGGAGATAGCTGGTATGTTAGGATAAGAAAGTAGTAGCGGAGATAGCTGGTATGTTAGGATAAGAAAGTAGTAGCGGAGATAGCTGGTATGTTAGGATAAGAAAGTAGTAGCGGAGATAGCTGGTATGTTAAGATAAGAAAGTAGCGGAGATAGCTGGTATGTTAGGATAAGAAAGTAGTAGCGGAGATAGCTGGTATGTTAAGATAAGAAAGTAGCGGAGATAGCTGGTATGTTAGGATAAGAAAGTAGTAGCAGAGATAGCTGGTATGTTAGGATAAGAAAGTAGCGGAGATAGCTGGTATGTTAGGATAAGAAAGTAGCGGAGATAGAGCTATGTAACGGGATTAGGTATTTGTGTTCTAACATCGCCTTCTCTATCAAGCTTCTCATCTTCTGTAAACGTTCTCGTACATCTAAGATTATTGAATTCTTTAACTTGTTGCATTTTGTTGTCTTAGATATAAATTTTCTAATTTTTCCTGAACTCCTACTGCTTATTATGGTCCCTGTTTTGGCAGTGGTCAGTTTCATATCATAATGTTTGCAGATACGATGGAGAATGTTCATATGATCTTGTAAACTATTCGGGCCATTGTTTGTATAGCACCGGTCGTCTGCAAACATTAACTTGTTCAATTTTTATGTTTGTGTAACTACTTAATTATTCATGATAACATTGTCAAGGATGAAGATCGTGAGTTTCGTTCTGTTCTCTGAGACCTGCCAGTTGTTTCATTGCAAATAAAAAAAATGCTTGAGAAATACTGCTCCACAGACACAACACCATTTGGCAACAAGTTTCACTTCGTTTTATGGTCCCATTGTGGCAGTTTTAATTAGAATATAAACAAATCCGTAAATGTCGCTCACTGGTCTGTGATTAGAAACGCTTTCTCCTGACTGGCTGTCAAGTGGCACTCCAGCTTCTCTAGAGGCTTTTGCAGCTTATCTTATCATGTCTAGCAAAGGTGCTGAGTGACTGACAGCTCATGCCCCGCCTCCTACCTATCTATACATTTGCAGAATGGTGGCAGCGGAGAGAAACTGCTAGACCGGCCATTGTAAGACAGTCATGGATTACGTTTAGTGTGTAAAACAATGGTTTCACATTACTGCTTTGCCTGACTTTCTGCAGGGGTAAATTCATCCAATAATTAGTGTAACGACAGATACTGATATCCCAGCTGAAGTTCTTATCCACGTTATGAAATTTCAAGCCACAGTAGAACTAGCAACTAATCAAATTCGAACTTTCAGAGCACATTGCTGTTAGTTTGAGCTTCATTTAGAAGTACAACGGAATAAGCCTACATGTACCAAAGAGGAGAAAACCTTTCAAATTCTGAATTCCCGGTACCTGATTATCATCGTGAATACAGGCACGTCAGATAACTGAACTCAATCAACAGGTTGCCAACAACATTCTTCGGTAAGTAGAACATGACAGGTGAGCTGGAACTACTGCTAGCTCAAGTGATGCAGAGTTTTTCCTGAATTACAGTAAATGATAACAGTTTGTAGTGCTCTAGGGAAGTAACATACAGACGTGGCCTAGTAAACGTATTTTCATAGATATCCGGCAGGGACAGTGTTTTTTTTTGTGGTCAAATATAATATACTCTAGCAAGACAGTACCTATTTCTTAACTATACTATATTCTAGCAGTGACAGTATATATATATATATATATATATATATATATATATATATATATTTCTTGAACTATAATATGCACTTGCAAGGACAGTGCATACTTCTTGGACTATAATATACTCTAGCAAGGACAGTACACATTTCTTGGACTATAATATAGTCTAGCAAGGACAGTACACATTTCGTGGACTATAATATACTCTAGCAAGGATAGTACATATTTCTAGGACTATAATATACTCTAGCAAGAACAGTACACATTTCTTGGACTATAATATAGTCTAGCAAGGACAGTACACATTTCGTGGACTATAATATACTCTAGCAAGGATAGTACATATTTCTTGGACTATAATATGCTCTAGCAAGGACAGTACATATTTCTTGGACTATATTTTTTTTAAGATGACGAAAACAACAGGCCGTGACGCGGTGGTACTGCAAACCGGGTCCCCATGTAACGAGATGAGAACCTTACCCCCGGCATTCAATGTGCAGGGCAGAGCTCGGGCATCTCGTTTGTTCCAAAATAACGATCAAAGTGTAGATACTACAGAGGGCAGAACTACACTTTGATCTTAGCCAAAAGGCCGACTACTCTAGAAAGGACAGTATATATTTCTTGGACTATAATATAACATATAAAACAACTAAAGAAACAGAAAAGAAATTAGACTCTTTTGAAAACAAATGTCTAAGGAAACTACTCGGCATCAAGTGGAATGAATTCAAGAACAATGCAGAGATAAGACAGATGACTGAACAACAACCAGTCTCATGGGTGATCAGGAAAAGGAGATGGACATATGTTGGTCACTTGATGAGAAGAAATGATCAGAGAATCCCAAAACAAGCTATCAAGTGAAACACAACAGGCCGAAGAAAAAGAGGCAGACCGCGTGAAACTCTGAAGAGGACATTATTAAGAGAGGCCAAATTAACAGGTATAAAATCCTTTGATGAGGTTGAGAGACTCGCCGGGGACAGGAAAAATTGGCGAACTACTTTGCGAGCCCTATGTGACGTTTAACGGCACGGGAAGGATATAAGATATATAAGACAATATACTCTAGCAGGGACAGCACATAACAGTACATATTTCTTTGAATATAATATATTCTAGCATAGACATATATATATATATGAGAGAGACTATAATATGCTCTACATAGTGTATATTTCTGAGAATATAATATACTCCAACATAGGGAGAGTGTATATTTCTTTAAATATAATGTACCCTTGCAGAAACAGTATTAGTTTTGTTTGAATTCAGTACTATCATTGAAGTGGTCATGCTTACAGAAGCCCAGTTCTGTCCCTTCGTTTGCTGGAAATGAAAGTTAGAGGTTGAAAGATATTTTATTTGATCAAAACGTTTTATACGTTTAAATCTAAATCTGCATTATGGTCTCAGTTTTAGAGAATTATGTTCTGGGCCAGCCTTGTCTTGTCGTGTCTTACCTCCATCCTCATATACCTTTCGGTGTTGAGGGGACAAATAGACTTCTTGTTAAGTCTCAACGTGTTGCTTCGTGTAATGGGATATTTAATGCTTCTGTAATTTCCTCTCTCTATCCCTTGCGTGAGGGGCGGGGGCGCTTCCTACAAATCTTGGATAGTCTTTAGTTCATATATCTAACTGTGCTGTTTCTGCCGTTATAGAGAAGCACACTTAGGTTACACTTAAAGAAGGAAGTAAATGTCAATTTTATTTATTAAGTAGTTCGTTTCAGGTTAGTAGACAATGGTGTTAATCATTTCAGATTGGTAAACAATGGTGTTAATCATTTCAGATTAGTAGACAATATGGTTAAATATTTTAGGTTAGTAGACAATAGCAAGAAGCAGCAGTTCGAGTTGAAAATAGAATTGGAAAATACCAACCTATAAAACAAGGGGTGCGACAAGGATATGTACTATCTCCAGACCTTTTTTCTCTGTACAGCGAGAATATTCTAAGAACAATCATCACAGAACCAGGCATAAAAATTGGAGGATACAATATTAACAACCTTCGGTATGCTGACGACACAGTACTGATAGCTGAGAACCAACAAGACCTGCAAAATCTCTTGGATAAAGTCGCCAAAGAAAGTGAACAGAAAGGCCTTACTTTGAACATCAAAAAGACAGAGACTATGGTTATATCTAAGAAACAGAATCCACCAGCATGCAGTATTAAATTAAACGGAACTATTGTAAAGCAGGTGCAGAAATTCAAATACCTTGGAGCAGTAATAACTTCAGATGGGAAATGCAAAACAGAAATTAGGAACAGAATAGGCCAAGCAAAGACTGCATTTCAGATAATGAGAAACATATTAGCTAACACATCTTTATCAATGAATGTTAGAAAACGAGTCCTAAAATGCTATACTGAACCTATCTTGTTATATGGAAGTGAATCATGGACAATAGGCAAGTCTGCACAAAAATCATTGGAAGCAGCAGAAATGTGGTTTATTAGAAGAATGTTGCGAATCCCCTGGACAGCAAAAATAACTAATGAAGAATGTATGAGAAGAGCTGGAGAGACAAAAAACCTTGTCAGAAAGATAAGAGAGAGACAATGTACTTTCATAGGACATGCAATGAGAAGAGGGGGCATTGAAAATATTATAACAACAGGAAAAATAGAAGGAAGAAGATCAAGAGGAAGACCAAGAGAAATGATACTGGACAGTCTGACGGGATGGTGTGAGAGGAGATCACCAACTGAACTGATGGCCTGCATGAAGGATCGGTTACTCTGGAGAAGCATAATAGCCAACGCCAGTCGGCACGGCACCTGATGATGATGATGATGAGACAATAGTGTTAAATACTTTAGGTTAGTAGACAATAGTGTTAAATACTTTAGGTTAGTAGACAATAGTGTAAAATATTTTCGCTTAGTAGACAATAGTGTTAATACTTTAGGTTAGTAGGCAGTATTGTTAAATATTTTAATTTAGTAGACAATAGTGTTAAGTATTTTAAATTAGTAGACAATAGCGTTAAATATTTTAGGTTAGTAGACAATAGTGTTAAATCAACTAGGGGAAATAATCTTTCGATAGACAACAAGTAAGAAACAAAGATTCACTGTGTTCACATGAATTCGAAGTGAAACAAATATTACAAGGGCAATGCTTCCAGGTGACGTGAAATATCTCGGGAGCTTTTTAACGCTCTTGCCGGCATACTTTCGTATGACTCTTTTGATTCTCATGTATTATGGAATGGGAGCTGGGCATAAGGCTAACAAAATCCTGAAAAAAAGGAACTGTTATGGAGACTCGCAACAAAATCAACCGAGCATCAGGGATACCAACTCCGAAGAACGCAGTACCTCAGCAGCTACATAGACCAGGATGGTGACACCAGAAAGGAAGTTAGAATTAGAATTGCAAAAGCAGCATTGACCTTCAACAATCTTGAGAACATACGGCATACAAATGTTATAAGCACAAAACCAATTTAAGATTCTTCAATTCAAATCTAATATCCACCCTCATTTATGCATGTGAAAGCTGGAAAACAACTAAAGAAATAGACAAGAAATTACTCTTTTGAAAACAAATGCCTGAGGAAAATATTTGGCATAAAGTGGAACGAATTCAAGAACAACGTAAAGATAAGGCAGATGAACGAACAATAACCTGTCTCATGGTTAATTAGAAAAAGGGAGATGGGCATATGTCAGTCATATGCTGAGAAGAAACAGTCAGAGAATCCCAAAACAAGCTATCAAGTGAAACAGAACTGGCCGAAGAAAAAAAGGTCGACCACGTGAGACTATAAAGAGGACATTGTTAAAAGAGGCCAAATTACTAGGCATAAAATCAATTGTTGAGGTTGAAAAGCTCACCGAAAACAGGAAAACTTGGCGAACTACCATGCGAGCCCTATGTGACGCTTAACGGCACAGGAAGGATGTAAGATGCAATGCTCAATGCACTGAGCAGATGAGAACATAAACCATTTTGAAATATAAATATAAGGAAACACAGGCAGAGCAGTTTTCCTGTACATGATCATCCCGAATGTGAAAGATGCCGAAAGCATACTAAACAGATGAGAGAAGACCATCATTTTTCAACTAAGAACAAGAGACATCCCTCTAGACGCCCACATACACCGGAAAAAGCCGGATGAAAGGCCCAGATGCGCATTATGTGATAATAACCAAGAAACAGTCACACACCATCTCCTAGAATATCACGTAGATTTACCATAGGAACACTTGCATGAACATTCAGATCTTGTCTTCTCTTGTCTTGTGCTGTCTCCCTGTAACTGCGAGCCGTTGTTCTTTGCAGCCGATGCGGTAGAAGTGTTGGGGCAAGGCATCGTATCAGCGTGGGAACGGGTTATGGCAGCTAATTTTTCAGATCCGGAGTACAGCTAAAAAGCAGGGGGGTGTGCAATGCTTCTTTAGCAGACTACTATTATGGGGACTATGGCGATCCCCGCCCCGTTAGCCAGGCTATGCCTGTTTGGGGGTACCACGGAATGGTGGGACAGGGTCTTGGTCAGCCATGGGTCGCTGGTTACCTAAACGGACAGAGTCCTTACCCCTGAACATCCAGATCTGGAAAATACATTTTATACAAAGTTGATACAAGTCAATAAGACCTGTCCGTACTTCGTCACTTTGAACTGAAGAGCAGAAGCTCATAACAGATGCTGAATGGGAGCAATGAAGTGAACAAACGTCATAAATATAAAAGAAGAAACACTTGAAAAAGTGAAATATTTCACATTATACGTTGCACATAATAAAAAAGTGAAATAATTCATAGTATACGTGGCACATAGGAAAAAAGTGAAATAATTCACATTGTACGTAACTCATGATAACAGATATCAGCAAATGTGAAATGATAATTACACAGAAGAATAGGACTGGCCAGACGTAATTTCAATGCAGTGAAGAAAAAACAAGTTCTTGCTTAATGGGACATACAGCAAGGCTGTTTCACTGAAACTGACAGCTATGGCATGCTGCGTACGCTCCACCCTCCACCCTAGAAGCATGGAAACTAAATAAGAACATGGAAAAGAACATCATGGTTCTTGAAATGTGGCTATAAAGAAGAACAGGACAAATTCCGTGGACATAAAAGAAAAAGAAAACAAAGAAGTACTAAAGCAACTGAAACTGACAAGACATATCACAAAAAACAACATAAGAACCAGACAGTTAAAATATTTCAGTCATATCAAGAGACATAACACAATAATAAAAATCACACTAGAAAGAAAAATAGGAAAGGAGAGGGGGTGGGGGGAGGAAGTAAGAGGTCGACAAAGACAGAGACTGGTGGACCACAGAAACTGACGGGCTGGATTAAACGTTGCTAAGTACATGGTGAAAATAAAGGATAGAACCAGCTAGAGAACCACGTAAGCTAATTTTCCATGGCGAAGCAACACATGATTAGGAAAACATTAAATCATCATCATCATCATCATGGTGTGCCACACCGACCAGCGTGGACAGTGGTACTCCTCCACAAATCTCGGTCCTTGGCATTTCCGCGTAACTCTGCTGCTGATTTCTTCCCCTTGCCACAAAGTCAGGCCTTCTAATATCCCTTCCCTCGGTCTTCCTCTAATTCTCTCCTGCCTTCAGTTTCGCCCATTGTTGTGATGTTTTCCAGTTTCTCTCTTCTCATCACATGCTCCAAGATTGATGTTATCTTTGTTATTATACTACGTTTTATCATTAGCTTGTCTCAAACACTGCTCATTAGTTTATCCTGGTTGTCCTAGGGAACCTCATCATTCTTCTCAGGAATCACATCTCTGTTGTCTCCAGAGATTTACTCTTTTGCCTGCCAATAGTCTATGATTCACATCCGTATAGCAAAATAGGCTCAGTACAGCACAGTAACTCTTCCCTTCTCGCATTCACTGACAGAGACTTAATGCACAAACTGGTTTATAGTTTCTGAAATGCTGCTTTTGCCTGGCGTATTCCGCTTTTAGTCTCTATGACACATCTTCTATCAGCTGTTATCACAGATCCCAGGTACTTAGATCTGTTCACTTGTTGCAGTGTTGTTCCAAATACTGATGTCCCGCAGAAAAAAAAAGAGTATTTCATCAGTCTGGGTGATGACGTAAAGAAATGAGTCACTTAAAAAAAAACAAAGAAGAGACAAGTGAGAAGAACAGGGCAATTAAAAACATACAGAAATCACAAGTACACAATAAGAGAACACAGTCTCCAGGTACTTCATTCATTCATTCATTCATTTGCATGTCCCTTGCGGAACTTTGCCTCCCAAACAGCACTCCTGTAGGCCTCTCGATTGTGAGCAAGATGGCCTGCTGCTGCGGCATCCATTTGCAGATCATCAACGATGTCTTGCAGCCATCTTCGTTTTGGTCTTCCTCTTTTTATTTTTCCCATTATGTATCCTTCCAATACGGTCTTCTCTAAATTATCATGACGTTTAATGTGTCCAAAATATTTAAGTTTTCTCTCTTTAATCCTCCTTACTAGCCAGCCGTCTTGAATATTAAGCTCTTGTCTTATATCTTATATCCTTCCCGTGCCGTTAGACGTCACATAGGGCTCGCAAAGTAGTTCGCCAATTTTTCCTGTCTTCGGCGAGTCTTTCAACCTCATCAAAGGATTTTATGCCTGTTAACTTGGCCTCTCTTAATAATGTTCTCTTCAGAGTTTCACGGGGTCTGCCCCTTTTTCTTCGGCCTGTTGTGTTCCACTTGATAGCTTGTTTTGGGATTCTCTGCTCATTTCTTCTCATCAAGTGGCCAACATATGTCCATCTCCTTTTCCTGATCACCCGTGAGACTGGTTGTTGTTCAGTCATCTGTCTTATCTCTGCATTGTTCTTGAATTCATTCCACTTGATGCCGAGTATTTTCCTTAGGCATTTGTTTTCAAAAGAGTCTAATTTCTTTTCTATTTTTTAGTTGTTTTCCAGCTTTCGCATGCATAAATGAGGGTGGATATTACATTTGAATTGAATAGTCTTAACTTGGTTTTTGTGCTTATAACTTTTGAATTCCATATGTTCTCAAGATTCTTGAAGATTGATGCTGCTTTTGCAATTCTGATCCTAACTTCCTTTCTAGTGTCACCATCCTGGTCTATGTAGCTGCCAAGGTATGCAAATTGATTGACTTCTTCAATATCTGTCCCTTCTATGTGTATTTTTCCATTTTGATTGATGGGAATTTTCATTATTTTTGTTTTGTCCTTGTTAATTTCAAGTCCTATTTTGCTAGCCAGTGAAGATAGGCTATCTGTTTTTTCTTGCATGGAATTCACATTATTACTGATAAGAGTTATGTCATCAGCAAAATCAAGATCTTCTAGTTGGGTCCCATGTACCCAGTCAATACCTGTGTTACCTGTGCAGCATTTTTTCATTATGAAGTCTATTGTAATCCCAAAAAGTAAAGGAGACAGTATACATCCTTGTTTCACGCCTGTTTCAATCTGGAACCATTCACTCATCCCTTCTTCTGTCTTGACTGCACAACCATATCCATTGTATAAGTCCTTAATGATGTTGACAATTTTAGATGGTATTCCATATAGACATAAAATTCTCCATAATGAATCTCTGTGTATGCTATCAAATGCCTTCTTAAAATCTATGAAATTCAGTATTAATGGTTTTTGCTTTTCAATATGTTCTTCAAGTATTATTCTGAGAGTAAAGATCTGGTCGAGACAGCTTCTCCCTTTTCGAAATCCTGCTTGTTCTTCTCTCATTGCAGTATCCACTATATCTTTGAGTCTATTCAAAATGACCTTGCAAAATACTTTTGACACAACTGATATATATCAACTGCCTTGTTTGTTTTGTCACTTGTCATCAATTTGGTTTTCTTTGCATTAAGATTAAGGTTCTGCTCTTCACTGTTCTTACGGACTGACATAATTAGTTTTTCCATTCCTCTTTGTGTTGTGGACAGTAATACTGTGTCATCAGCATATCTAATCTCTGGTATTTCATAACCTCCAATTGTTATGGCATCGTAATATTCTTAGTCTACATCTTCTCTAACATTCCTCATTATATTTTCAGTATACAAGTTAAATAAGTAAGGCGACAATATGCACCCGTGACTTCTTACTGCCGCTTGTTGGTCTAGATACAGCAGTGATGTTAGTTGTGTCAAATGTGTTGGAAATCCCAACCACTCCAATTACTAATACAAGTAAATTTACCTGAAAAATTATCAGACAGAACACTTAATCCGTGCTTAAATCACGCCAAAATCACAACTCCTCCTTCCTCTCTTGGTGAGCCATCATCATCATCATCTGCCGTGCCGACTGGCGTTGGCTATTATGCTTCTCCAGAGTACACGATCCTTCATGCAGGCCATCAGCTCAGTTGGTGATCTCCTGTCACACCATCCCGTCAGACTGTCCAGTATCATTTCTCTTGGTCTTCTCCCGGCTCTTCTTCCCTCTATTTTTCCTGTTGTTATAATATTTTCAATGCCCCCTCTTCTCATTGCATGTCCTATGAAAGTACATTGTCTCTTTCTTATTTTTTGTTGTTGATAAGATTATTTTGTCTCTCAAGCTCTTGTCAGACAGCCTTCATTACTAATCTTTGCTGTCCGGGGAATTCACAACATCCTTCTGATAAACCACATTTCTACTGCTTCCAGCGATCTTTGTGTGGACCTGCCTATTGTCCTTGATGATTCATTTCCCTTTAATAAGATAAGCTGAATACAGCTCTTTAAGACGTGTTTTCTAACATTCATTGATAAGAGTGTGTTGCATAATATGTTTCTAATTCTCTGAAATGTAGTCTTTCCTTGGCCCAGTAAGCCTTACATACCAAAAATATGAATGACGCGCGTTATTACAGTCAGTGTCTGGGTCATAGTTTTGAGAGTACCACAGCTCAAAATCTCCATCTTAATGTTGGAAATAAGAGACTTATGCACAGCACAGCGAGAGGGCGGGATAGGAGGCAGCCTCGACAATTCTTAGAACAAAAACATTACCCGTGGGAGGGATACGAATAGAAAGAAAATGATAGAGAAGAAATATCTGAACTTCAATAGTGTGAGCAACAACTTAGCTAAGGAGTGGTAAGTGGTCGAGGGGTTAGATCTTTTTTTCCTCTCCCTAACTTAAACTGCTCTCATACAACACTTTAGTAGAGGCTGAAAATACCTAAGAACCCTATACAGTTTTGATGAAAAAAAAATACCATTGCATCTGAATATTGCTGTAACTCTTGGTAAACTATTTTGCCATGTGACAGATGATCAGAAGCAGGTAACAAACTTGTACCCCACCTTGATCTGTGCTGATGAAACGATCTCAGTTAACCAAACCACTTATAACCAGGGAATTACTTGTTCTATTTTTCTGCTTTCAGGTACTCTGTTGTCCGCCCATTGTCCTTGATATGGACTGCGTCATTTACCACAAGCCGTACTGCGCCTCCACGCAACCCTATGACAGCCCTATCAAAATGTACAATACGTCATTAAAAACTTATGATTCACATGTAAAATCGTATGACAATCAGTATGAACCACATGCAAACTCCTATGAACCACCATCAAAACTTTACGAGCCCATTTGCAGACCCCACGTTCTGAAGTCACATGACCTGCCGGTGAAACCACGTGAACAGTTAGTTATGGTGCCCGTCTCTAATGACTACGACCTCTGCGAGCTGAAAACCAGGGCGTTATCCAAGGCTGAGGGTAGTGGATCTACCAGCAGCACTGACATCACAAATTGTGGTGGTGGTGGTGATGCTGGAAGTGGTAGTGACTGTAGGAGCAGCAGCGTTGAAGGCGACAATGATGGCAGTGATGACGAGGAGGCTGCGAGTACCACAACAAACCCGCCTGAGAGCCCACAAGAGGACGAGAAGGACCAGAAGAAGCCCGGCGCCGGGCTCAGACGGTCTGAGAAGCCGCCGTACTCTTATATAGCCCTCATAGTTATGGCCATCCAATCGTCCCCGGTTAAAAGATGTACGCTGAGCGAGATATACCAGTTCCTTCAGAAGCGCTTCCCTTTTTTCAGGGGAAACTACCAAGGCTGGAAGAACTCGGTCAGACACAATCTCTCTCTCAACGAATGCTTCATCAAGCTTCCCAAAGGCATAGGGCGCCCAGGCAAAGGTCATTTCTGGACAATTGATCCTTCAGCAGAGTTTATGTTCGAAGAGGGCTCCTTCAGGCGAAGGCCACGAGGTTTCCGTCGCAAATGTCAGGGTTTAAAACCCTTTGGGCAGTTGAATGAGACTGGAGATAGTAGACAGAGTATGAACTACTACGACGTCGTGAGCTCACAGTATCCAACCATTTCTTCAGCGAACATGTCCTCTAGCATGTATCATAGTCAGTTTATACCATTTGATAATTATTCTCAGCCACTTACGAGCGGAAATTCCTTGCAAGAAATCTGTGACAAGAGTGCCTGCAACATATACAGGCAAAGTGCCTGCACTGCGTCACGAATGACCGGTTTCCACTCCGCAGGATCCGGCAGTTTATCAAATTTATCAGCTGGGTTTTCCAGTGCGTCCAATTTTCATGAACCATCGCAACTCTTCAACCTGCTACCTTCCAACATGTCACACTCCAGCGTCTTATCCTCAAGCATGTCACTTTCTGACGTCCCGAGGTTTAATCCCGAACTTTCCCGAATAAACTCACTCAACCAGAAACATGGATCTACCGAGCAAGACGTGGCCGGGTCAAAAAACCTTCCTGCTTCTAGCGGCTTCCCTTCTCCAATGTCCTCTGCTTCTAGTCCAGCCTCCAAACCTCACAACCAGGAACACGCAGTGTCTCTTAGAAAGGATTCCGGTACTTGGAACCATGTTTCTATTTCATACAGAGACGATTCGGGCATTCCTGTAGTGTTTTCCTCTCACGCGACAAGAATCCCCGCTGTAGCGATGCAAGATACAAAAGGCAGTCTTGAATCCGTGACCTCTGATAAAAGTCCAACATCAGTGTCCATGGCAGATAAATACACTGGCAGCTGTTCATCTGTATACTCACCTAGAGACTCTTCCATGGTTCGAGACAGAACAGCGCCTGTATACAACCGTGACAGCGATTCAGTTTCGTTGTGGGATACAAATATATTCCGCCAAGATCATCACGGAGAAGATGTCTCATCGATGATGACGCACAACTCTCCGGCAGAGCGCCGCTGGAGAATACAGACAGCTTATGACTGCTGCTCTGCCAGAGAGATACAGAACAAGTTTTTTTGCTCTGGGAGTACTGGATCGCTTCAGGGAATGTCATTACATTCAAGCGGTAATCAAAGTGACTATGGCACATACACTGCTTCTGGACTACAGCAGGAAAGCTCGGGGTTTCCAATAGCAGGTAAGATAACTTTCTCATTTCATTACCTGCCATAGTTTATGGCGTTCTATAACTTCTATCCTCTTAGTCAGTCAGTCAGTCAGTCATTTCCATGTCCCTTGCGGAACTTTATCTTCCTAAAAGCTCTCCTGTAGGCATATCGGTTGTAAGCAAGATGCTCTCCTACTGATGCCTCCATTCGCTGATCATCAACATTGTCTTGCAGCCATCTTCACCTTGGTCTTCCTCTCTTTCTTTTCCCATTATGTACCCTTCCAAGACAGTCTTCTCTAAATTATCGTGACATTTAATATGCTCAAAATATTTACGTTTTTTCTGTTTAATCCTCTTTACCAGCTAGCCTTCTTCAATATTAAGTTCTTGTAGTATGGATATATTTGTTCTTTTCATGACCATGATATTTGATATATTTGCTACTCTTCTGTAGCATTTACATTCAAAGGCATTTATGTGTTTCTCAACTGTTGTGTTAAGTGTCCAGGTCTCACAGGCATATGTTGCGATGGGAAAGATGCATGCCCTTAAAAATCTTATTTTTGTCCTTCTGTCTGTTCCTCTCAACAGATTCTTTAGTTGTTTTACTTTTTCAAGAGCGATAGATGTCCTCCTTTTAATATCCCTCATTGTATCTCCATTATTAATTAGTAATGATCCAAGATATTCAAAACTCTCCACTTCTTCCAGTTTTTCCTCATTGATACATATATCAGCTGCCTTGTTTGTGTTGTCAGTTGTCATCAATTTAGTTTTATTCGCATTAAGATAGATGTTTTGCTCTTATGGACTGACATAATTAGTTTTTCCATTCCTTTTTATGTGTTGTGGACGCACTCTCTGTTCCTCATCATTTTGATTAGTTTCAGTTGTCTTGAAATTTCTCTGATGGTCTCTTCATTGTTTTTTTTTTCTGACTGTCCAGTCTATTTGATGCATCTTATTTTCCAGAAGTACCTCTGGTTCATCCGATGTCTTTATCACATGTGTATTAAATACTCACGTTTCACAAATATACAGAAATACTGCACCCATATCACATTTCAATACCCTGCTCCTCAATTTTATCTAATCTATGCCACGTAGCATTTGTATGCAGTAGAGGTGTGAAGTGTTAAGCCTACACATTTCAAGGTCACTACAGCATTTGAGACAGGGGTGTCAGCACCTGTCAGTGCTGGTTTGTTTTCCTACGGAATCACCAGGTACCCGCTGTGTCTGGGTGAACCCTGGTGTTGACTGGTCAGCAAAATGTTTCCCTCGAGTGACGAATTGAACTAGGAACCTTCTGGTCTGCAGGCGAGATAACTAACCAATACACCACCACGGCATCGGGTGTCAGTTTTAAGGATATCCTTTTATTTCGTAACATCTTGTTATTAAGAACTGCTGTTTTTACCACACCTAATATAAGGACCCGTTTTTCTTTCATGTGTTCATCTGTATATTCTTACAGTACTCGGTGTTATCTGGTCCTCACATGCAGGTACAGTACTCGTTGTTACCTGGGCCTCATGTGCAGGTAGATTACTCAGAGATATCCGGCCTCGCATGCAGGTAGAGTACTCAGTAATATCTGGGCCTCGCGTGCAGGTAAAATACTTAGTGATATCTGGGCCTCGCGTGCAGGTAGAGTACTCAGTGATATCCGGGCCTCGCGTGCAGGTAAAGTACTCAGTGATATCCGGGCCTCACGTGCAGGAAGAGTACTCGGTGTTACCTGGACCTCGCGTGCAGGTAGATTATTCAATGTTACCTGGACCTCGCATGCAGGTAGATTATTCAATGTTACCTGGGCCTCGCGTGCAGGTAGAGTATTCAATGTTACCCGAGCCTCGCGTGCAGGAAGAGTATTCAATGTTACTTGGGCCTCGCGTGCAGGTAGAGTATTCATTGTTACCCGAGCCTCGCGTGCAGGTAGAGTATTCAATGTTACCTGAGCCTTGCGTGCAGGTAGAGTATTCAATGCTACCTAGGCCTCGCGTGCAGGTAGAGTATTCAATGTTACCTGGGCCTCGCGTGCAGGTAGAGTATTCAATGCTACCTGGGCCTCGCGTGCAGGTAGAGTATTCAATGTTACCTGGGCCTCGCGTGTAGGTAAAGCACCATATAGGACAGTGTTGTTTCGTTAATACCAGAGCAGGGACAATCTCAACTACAGGTCGCTAGCAACTATCTCAATGAGCCTAGGTACATAACATTCATCCACAAACACGGTTCACACACTGGACTTATCTTGTCTTGTCCTTGTCTTGTCTTGTCTTGACTTGTCTTGTCCTTGTCTTGTCTTGTCTTGTCTTGACATATCTTGTCTTGTCCTTGTCTTGTCTTGTCTTGACTTATCTTGTCTTCTATCGCCTTGAAATTGCAAGCCGGTGTTCCTTGTAGCCAATGATGTGAGGATGTTGGGACGCAGGATGGTGTGGGTTTGGGAGCGGGTTATGGGGGGGGGGGTATTTTCGACCCCCTGAGTGGAGCGAATAAGCATGGGGTCTGCAATAGCACTTTAGCAAACTGCACCATCATGGAGGTATGGCGATCCCTATCCCGTTAGCTAGTTGCCTATTAGTGGGTGCATCAATGGAGACGTGGGACAGGGTCATGGTCAGCTATAGTTCGGTAACCCTGACGCTAGCATGTCAGCTATGGGTCGCTGATTACCTTATCTTCACCCCTAAAAGAAATGTGAGCTTGAATTATCTTCTCTTCTATCTCACTGGAACTAAGAGCTGGTGTTCTTCGGAGCCGATGCCTGAAGGTGTTGAGGCAAAGGATCGTGTTCGCTTGGAAACAGTTCGCCAGCCCTGACTCTAGCATGTCAGCTGTGGGTCGTAGACTGCTAAACCGGACAGCGGGTCCTCGCCCACATGTGAGCTCTACTAGCCTAAGAGTCAAGACTAGATACTCAGTATAAAAAGTACTCGACAAAAAGTCAACTACAAAAAGTGAAGACTATTCAGTATACAACTAGTTGCGCACGAATGGTTAAAAATAAAGATATATACAGAGAAGTACAGAAAGATCTCTACTTATGCTTCATTGATTACCCCAAGGCATTCGACAAGGTGAAACATAATGAAATTATTAAAATGCTTGAATACATCAGTATAGACGGCAAAGACCTGAGGATTGTAAAACATTTATACTGGCAGCGAGAAGCAGCAATTCGAGTTGAAAATAGAACTGGAAAATATCAACCTATAAAACAAGGGGTGCAACAAGGATGTGTACTATCTCCAGACCTTTTTTCTCTGTACAGCGAGAATATTCTAAGAACGATCATCACAGAACCAGGCATAAAAATTGGAGGATACAATATTAACAACCTTCTGTATGCTGACGACACAGTACTGATAGCCGAGAACCAACAAGACCTGCAAAATCTCTTGGGTAAAGTCGGCAAAGAAGGTGAACAGAAAGGCCTTACTTTGAACATAAAAAAGACAGAGACTATGGTTATATCTAAGAAACAGAATCAACCAGCATGCAGTATAAAATTAAACTGAACTATTCTAAAGCAGGTGCAGAAATAAATTCAAATACCTTGGAGCAGTAATAACTTCAGATTGGAAACGCAGAACAGAAATTAGGAACAGAATAGGCCAATAAACGACTGCATTTCAGAGAATGAGGAACATATTATCCAACACATAATACTGAATAATCTTGACTTGTTTTAGTTGACTTTTTGTCGAGTACTTTTTATACTGAGTATCTAGACTTGACTCTTAGGATAGTAGAGCTCACGTGGGCGAGGACCCGCTGTCCGGTTTAGCAGTCTACGACCCACAGCTGACATGCTAGAGTCAGGGCTGGCGAACTGTTTCCAAGCGGACACGATCATTTGCCTCAACACCTTCACAGCATCGGCTCCGAATCAATGAATGTTAGAAAACGAGTCTTAAAATGCTATATTGAACCTATCTTGTTATATGGAAGTGAAGGTGTGCACAAAATCATTGGAAGCAGCAGAAATGTGGTTTATTAGAAGAATGTTGTAAATCCACTGGACAACAAAAATAACTAATGAAGAATGTATGAGAAGAGTTGGAAAGACAAAAAAAATCTTGTTAAAAAAATAAGAGAGAGGCAATTTACTTTCATAGGACATGCAATGAGAAGAGGGGGCATTGAAAATATTATAACAATAGGAAAAATAGAAAGAAGAAGATCAAGAGGAAGACCAAGAGAAATGATATTGGACAGTCTGACGGGATGGTGTGAGAGGAGATCACCAACTGAGCTGATGGCCTTCATGAAGGATCGTGTACTCTGGAGGAAAATTATACCCAACGCCAGTCGGCACGGCACCTGATGATCATGATGATGATACAAACTCACTCCCTCTCTTTCTCGATGAGTAAATGTTATATTTTATTTTATGTCTCTCAGCTTCAATGTTAATTATGTTTGTTACATGAACAGCATAATGTCTGGAATAGAGTGAAAGATGTATGATAAAGGGCAGAATGTCAGACGGGCCTGCGTGCCCAGTTCTTAACCCTTTTGAAATAAAGATCAATCAATCAATCAATCTCTCTGAACATTAAGTGCCCAAGGCACACAGGGCTTCCACAACGGTTTTCCACAAACTTTGTCTTTTTTCCGCTCTTACCGAGTTGCTCAACATCCTCTCTGTTCTTCTCCATGTCTCTTTTGGTCTACCCTTACTTCTGTTCCCCTGTAGTGTCCACCTTAGTGCTGTTTTTAGTAATGAGTCATCAGTCATCCGGAACACATGCCCCAACCATCACCAGCGTCTTTCCTCAGTAACTGCTACCAGTGGCTTCATCTGCATTTCTATCAACAAGATGTTATTTCTTATGGTGTTTGGCCAAAATATTATTTTAAATCTTCGTAAACATTTAGTCTGGAAAGAATTCAATTTGTTGTCTTTAGTTTTGGTGATTTTCCAGCATTCACTTCCACAGAGTAGTACAAAATAACAGGACTGTTTAAACACCACTTTAAGTTTACTAGGACGCGAAGACGCTCTACTCAGGCTAAATGATATAACCATCAGCAACTCCGTAGTTGAGATCCTGCTTCGGGGATGGCGAACCGTGAGCGGGCGAGACTCTATTTTGCCTCCCAGTGTTGCCCCTGAAAAGAAGACAGCAGTATGGTCAAGTGAATGAAGAATCGCAGTGGGAAGATGAACCTGGGGGTCCTAAAACTGCGTCAGAGTTAGATGTGATCAGAGACTGGCATCACCGAACTCTGGGCATGTGCTCCGCCTTCCCTTCCAACACCCACTGAAGTGTGCGACTGCTGATCGGACCAATCACACACCGATTGCGGGTACAAAGTTCAAAATTAAAAATTCAGACTCCGGCTTCACTGCGTTCGGGACAACCCCATATATGCTCCGCTGCATGCCGCAACATCCACCCAAGAGTATGTTTGCTAATAGTTCTTGTCAAATGTTGGTTGTTTACGATGAGTTTTCTGCCACAAAGTTAGGATTTCCTGCCAGCTCCTTTAATTTATCCTAGCTCCAGCAATCTCCTCACAGCTACGTTGTTCGTCCATTCTCGCTCTTCACTTTCCCCGCAGTCTGTACAGTACAGCCCAAGCAATGTCCCCTCCCCCCCCCCCCTTGTCCATTGACAAAGTTGTGTTTGTGAGTAACAACGCGCTAAGCTCGTTTCTTTCGGAAACAACTTCTCCTCTCCCAGTTCGATCATCCTCCTGATGTGATTGTCGTCATTCAACCAGTCATCATCCTCCAAACGCAGCTGATCCAAGGCGGCTCTCGCATTCTCCTTTTTGTTTGTTCTTAGGGTTCACTGAATTGATACCATGTCCGCCATCTTGTCCGCTTTCTCATTTCCCTTTGACTCCCACGTGACCTGGGCAGTATGTTCACGTCAAAATGAATAACCGAGAGCCATTTAGAAGCTGGACCCACTCCCTGAGGAAGATTATGGATGTCTCCAAAACATCCTTTGGGAGTCTGTAACAATGAACCCATGCGAGCCGGATGTATTGATCTGAAAGGCCCATAACTGCGACACAAGACAAACATGTGCCTTATATGGACAAAAGACGACCGAAGAAGAAGAAGAAGTAGAAGAGTATACCTAATGCTTCTTTTCCGGAATTTTTTTCATATTAACTAATTTCTGTAGTTCTGACATCAAAGCAACCGTTGACAAGCTGCAGGTGGAGCTAGATAAGAGGACAGGAGAACCCGGTCCGAGATCTGAGGAAGAGAAATACCACAGTTTGGGCGGGCTGACTTTTAAAACGTAAATGTAGAAAATGTTTGAGATCTCACGATCTCTTACATCACATTTTTCTTTAAAGAATTTCTTTTCGGCCCCATGGTCTTAGAGACATAAATATTCTGATCCTGAATTTCCTCCTGTCTTGTCTTTTGCTGTCTCCCTGTAACTACGAGATGGTGTACTTTGCAGCCGATGCTGTGGAGGTATTGGGGCACAGCATCGTACTGGAGTGGGAGCGGGTAATGGCAGCTATTTTGTCTGTTCCGGAGTACAGATAAAAAGCAGGGGGTGGGGGGTGTAATACTTCTTTAGCAGACTCCACCACCATGAAGACTATAACGATCCCTGCTCCGTTAACTAGGCTAGGCCTGTTACTAGGGGTACTAACGGAGAGATGGGGACAGGGTCTTGGTCAGCTATGGTTTGTCAACCACTGACGCTAGCATATCAGCTGTGGGTCACTGATGGCCTAATCGGACAGCGTCTTCACTTCCTCCCCCGCCCCCATCTCTCCTCCAGTATTTTGTAAGTAGTCCAATATATAGTCAGGTAACTGATCCAACTCTTCTTCTTCTTCTGCATCTTGCTCCTCCATTTCTTCTTCGTTTTCTATTATTATTATTATCGTCTTCTGCCTCCTTGGAACTGCGAGCTAGTGTTCTCTGCAGTCAGTGCTGTGAAGATGTTCAGGCGCAGCACGGTGTCGGACTGGGAGCGGGTTATGCTGACTATTCTTTCAGTGCAATACTTATATAGTATGCTTCACCGCCATGGGAACTGGTCAGCCTTGTCCATTTGGTCAGGCCAGACCTGTTACTGGGGTTATGATTTATCAGCCTCGACGCCGGCATATCAGCCCTGGGACACTGGACTCCAGAACAGACAGCGTCTTTGTTCCTCCTATTATTAAAACATAATTGGTCTCTATGTGAGAAAGGAAGACAAAGATAGAGAGATAAAGAGAGAGAGAGAGAGACAGAGAGAGAGAGACAGAGAAAAAGTGAAACAGAAAAAGACAGACAGAAACAGAGAGATAGAGAGAGAGAGATAGGGAGAATTTACTTTCAGATGGTAAAGACTTTGGCACAAAGGCCTGCCCAATGGTTTGGCGTTTCTTTTTCCTCTCATACTTTTCTCTTTTATTGTCCACTATAACAAAATCCACCACCAGTTTCATGTACAAATGTCAGAAGTAAAGATTGTAAAACCTGAATTCCATCTTCCTGAGTAACCGAATGGTTAGTGCAGTATTCTCTCATGACGAAAGGTCTGGAGTTCGAATCCCGGCTAGAAACACCCAGACCTGGCTCCTTCTGGACATGGGGAGGGAAAGACCACCTGACCTTCTAACTTGCCGACAGATCAAAGGAAATATGGACACTCATACCGTAGGCTCAAGGTGGCTCCGCGGCATAATAGCGCTACCTTTAGCTCTTTGTTACATTTCGTGGTCACACTAGAATTTTGCCATGCCTTTATGCGTAATGCATGTGCATTTTCATGCATAGATTCCGACATTTGATGATTAATACTCCATACTCTTTAATAGAAATATTGCAAAGATGCTACATATACTCCATGTCTTTTAGTAAAAGTCAAAAAACTGTGAGGAAAGTAAATGTTTTAAGAGCACATGAAATACTCGTAAAAGTAAAGAAAATACTTGGAGTGGTTAAAGAGGTAGAAGTAGTGTATAAGTAGTGCAGTAGTAATGGTGGCTGCAAACAGTAGTTGAAGCTGTTGTAGAAATAGCAACAGTATAGTAGAAGTACCGCAGTAGTAGAAGTGGTAGTAGTAGTAGTAGTAGTAGTAGTAGTAGTAGTAGTAGTAGTAGTAGTAGAAGTGGTAGTAGTAGTAGTAGTAGTAGTAGTAGTAGAAGTGGTAGTAGTAGTAGTAGTAGTAGTAGTAGTAGTAGTAGTGGTAGTAGTAGTAGTAGTAGTAGTAGTAGTAGTAGTAGTAGTAGTAGTGGTAGTAGTAGTAGTAGTAGTATAGTAGTAGTAGTAGTAGTAGTGATAGTAGTAGTAGTAGTGGTAGTAGTAGTAGTAGTAGTGGTGGTAGTAGTAGTAGTAGTAGTAGTAGTAGTAGTAGTAGTAGCAGCAGCAGCAGCAGTAGTAGAAGTAACAGGAATAATGTTATTAGTAGCAGTAGCAATAATAGCAGCAGCAGTACCAGTTGTATTAGTAGGAATTGCAGCAGTAGCAAAAAGAGCAATATCAGCAGTTTTGTAGCCGTAATAGTAGAGTAGTAGTAATAATAGTAACAGTAGTAGTAGTGAGACAATGGAGATATAATGAGGGAATTTAAAAGGCCATATATCGCTCTTCACATATAAAACAATTAAAGAAGCAGAGGAGAGGAACAGACAGAACTACAGAAATAAGATTTTTAAGGGCATGCATCTTTCCCATCGCAACATATGCCTGTGAGACCTGGACACTTAACAAAACAGCTGAGAAACACATAAATGTCTTTGAATGTAAATGCTACAGAAGAGTTCTTCAAATATCATGGACACAAAAAAGAACAAATATATCCATACTACAATAATTTAATTTTGAAGAAGACTGGCTAGTAAAGAGGATTAAAGAGAGAAAACTTACATATTTTGGACAAATTAAACGTCATGATAATCTAGAGAAGACCGTCCTGGAAGGATACATAATGGGAAAAAGAAAGAGAGGAAGACCAAGGCGAAGATGGCTGCAAGCAATCTTTGATGATCTGCAAATGGATGCATCAGCAGCAGGACATCTTGCTCACAACCGATGTGTCTACAGGAGGCAAAGTTCCGCAAAGGAAGTGCTAATGAATGAATGAATGAGTAGTAGTGATAGTAGCAGTAGTAATAGTGTTAGCAGTGATATAGCAATAATTGTAGTAGCCGTAGTAAAAGTTGTTCTAGTAATCATATTAGTTGTAATAATAGTCGTGGTAGTAACTGTGGTAGCAGCATGAACAATAGCAGCAGTAGTAGTAGTAGTAGTAGTGGTAGTAGTAGTGGTAGTAGTAATAGCAGTAGTAGTGGTAGTAGTAGTGGTAGTTGTAGTGGTAGTTGTAGTAGTAGTAGTAGTAGTGGTAGTAGTAGCGGTAGTTGTAGTGGTAGTAGTAGTAGTAGTAGTAGTGGTAGTAGTAGCGGTAGTTGTAGTGGTAGTAGTAGTAGTAGTGGTAGTAGTAGTAGTAGTGGTAGTAGTAGCGGTAGTTGTAGTGGTAGTAGTAGTAGTAGTGGTAGTAGTAGTAGTAGTGGTAGTAGTAGTAGTAGTAGTAGCAGTAGTAGTGGTAGTAGTAGTGGTAGTTGTAGTGGTAGTAGTAATAGCAGTAGTAGTGGTAGTAGTAGCGGTAGTTGTAGTGGTAGTAGTAGTGGTAGTAGTAGTGGTAGTTGTAGTGGTAGTAGTAGTGGTAGTAGTAATAGCAGTAGTAGTAGTGGTAGTAGTAGTGGTAGTAGTAGTAGCAGTAGTAGTGGTAGTAGTAGTGGTAGTAGTAATAGCAGTAGTAGTGGTAGTTGTAGTGGTAGTTGTAGTGGTAGTAGTAATAGCAGTAGTAGTGGTAGTAGTAGTGGTAGTTGTAGTGGTAGTAGTAATAGCAGTATTAGTGGTAGTAGTAGTGGTAGTAGTAATAGCAGTAGTAGTGGTAGTAGTAGCGGTAGTTGTAGTGGTAGTAGTAATAGCAGTAGTAGTAGTGGTAGTAGTAGTGGTAGTAGTAGTAGCAGTAGTAGTGGTACTACTACTACTACTACTACTCCTACTACTACTACTACTACTACTACTACTACTACTACTACTACTAACTGAAAAGTATGAAATATAAAACAGTATTTTAGCGCAGTCTTATATGCTAAGCCTTGGAAACATTTTGGATGTGAGAGAAAGAAAAATGGCAAGAAAAATATCGGGACACAAACCACGGACTCCTCTAGAACGATCAGTCGCTTAACCGCGAGAAACCAGCCCACTATCTGCTGTGCCATCTTACATCTACAAAAAGAAAAGCCATAAACAACTGAAAAAGAAATCAGTTATAAGAAGGAAATGAAAGAGCGAGAGAGAAAGAGAAGGAGAGAGGAGATGGCAACAGAAAGAAAGGCAAGAAAACAGACAGAGGAAGTACACAAGAAGAGAACATCATATATGAAAAAACAAATAGTGTCAAATGAGTAAATAAGACACAGAACATGACAAATACTTCCACACGAAGCATTAACTCTAGAAATATGTAGGAAATAACGACAGGAAACATAAACATACGAACGATACCGGAAAAAATAAACCATAAAAAAAACACTTCATATCCTGACGGCCCGGTAGAAATGTAGCAAAATGTGGAGAAAATAAAGATAACAACAATGGAAACAAACTATAACAAGCAATATGAACAGCTTCGGTCTGGGCGCAGTAAGTGGATGAGATGTTGATACAGTGGGAAAACATAACACGCTACGATCTGTTCCTCGTGAGGACAATGAAACTTAAGGGGGGGTTTTCACGCCGTTTGAGGTTTGAGGGTTTGACGTTTGAGGTTTGCCCGGGGCGGAATCTTAGCGGATGTTTCAGGTGTCATTACGAGATGGGCGATAACCCAGTTGCCCTCGTGATCTTCCACGTCTGTTCCATGATGTTGCTGGCTGGAATCGATCTGGTCCACGTTTGTTTTTAAGCGTCTCTCTTTTCTCTAGTCGTTGCTCTCATCGCTTACCCGGACATTTACAGGGGGCGGATAGCAGAGTTTAGACTAAGAAAATGATGAGAGATAGGAAATGATAACAGCAGCATACAAAATATGAGTGGGGAGACAGACAGACAGACAGACACAGACAGACAGACAGACAGGCAGGCAGATAGATAGATAGACACAGACAGACAGACATACAGGCAGACAAAGAGACAGACAGACAGACAGGCAGATAATAGATAGATAGATAGATAGATAGATAGATAGATAGATAGATAGATAGATAGATAGATAGATAGATAGACAGAATGAATGAATGAATGAATGAATAATCTGATTTTTCAAGGGTAAAGAATTGGGCACGCAGGCCCTTCTTACATTCTGCCCTTCATCACTCCATCTTTCATTCTTCCCACACAATTGATTTAGTAAAAATATACAAATTAAATTAGGAAAAAACATATCACAAGAGTGTAAGATTTAAATACTACATTCAAAGTAAAAGAGAAGAAGTAATTAACCTAATAAAATAGTACTCACGCACACATACATACTTAGCCATATACATAAACAAAAATACATTGTAAATACAGATCTTCTAACATATGTTTTTTAAACAGACATTAAAATAATTTCTAACAATATCTAACAAGTTGCTTTTCTAACTATGTCATTTTAGTACTTGATGGTTGACGAGTCATGTGTAGAGAGAGTGCTGGTTATTTTATGGAGGCATATAATTACAAGCAAGTAAATAATGAAACAGGTTTGAAGTAAAGGATGAACTATTACCAATGGATTTTAAATGGTAGGGGAGGGTGTTCCAGAGCTGTACTGCAGAGTATGCAAGGCTTTTCTTGTACAGATCAATCATGGGTTTAGGAAGAAGACAGTTTTTTAAACTCTGGCTATGTTTAGTATTATACGTAAATAGTGACCACAAGTAAGGCGGAACATTGTGCGAAAGAATTCTCTGAACAAACTTCATTTTGTTAAAAATGATTCTATTTTTGAGGGGTAGAATTTTGAGTTGTTTGTGTTGATCTACAGTCTGTACTGGGTGTTTGCCACAAATAAGATTTAATGCTCGCTTGTGAAGTGAGTGATGCCTTTTTGTTTTTGAGACTGAGCATCTATCCCAGATTGTGGAACAGTAATCTAAGTGTGTTTGTATGTGTGATATGTAGTATATCTTTCTTGTGCCTTTGTCGATAAAGTGTTTAATTTTGGCTAATTGGTAAACTTTCTGTGCAATCAAGTTTGTTAGGTTATGTATGTGAGAATTCCAAGTTAAACGCTGATCAATGATGAGTCCGAGGGTTTTATGTTCATGAACATTTTCTATTGCCTTAGTCCCAGCACAAAGCTGTAGAGAAGTTTTTGTTTCATTCTGCAGTTTCTGTCTTGTAGTGATGAACATGGATTTTGTTTTGTTGGTGTTTATCAACACACCATTTTTATTACTCCATTTAATCAAACTGTTTATATCATTTTGGAGCGTCGTCTGCAGTTTATTGATGTCACAGTCACTATTGAAAAAAACAGTACAGTCATCAGCGAAAAGATCACATGAAGAGTGCTTTAAATGTAGTGGTAAGTCGTTAATATAGGTAGCGTTAATATAGGTAGCAAAGAGAAGAGGACCAAGAATGGAGCCTTGAGGAATACCGGAATCAACCACAGACGAGTTAGATATTTTGTTTCTAAAACAAACTACTTGTTTTCTACCTGAGAGAAAAGATGTAATAAACAGACAGACAGACAGACAGACAGATAGATAGACAGATAGATAGATAGATAGATAGATAGATAGATAGATAGATAGATAGATAGATAGATAGATAGATAGACAGATAGATAGATAGATAGACAGATAGATAGACAGATAGACAGATAGATAGATAGATAGATAGATAGATAGATAGATAGATAGATAGATAGATAGATAGATAGATAGATAGATAGATAGATAGATAGATAGATAGATAGATAGATAGATAGATAGATAGATATTTTTCAGCGCCAATTTCAATAATTGCAAAAAAAACGATTATGATCGAGAGCAAAAATAACCATAGGAATGAAATATCTCAGTAATAGTAATACATTACTCTCTTTCTCAGTAGAAGTAATACATCATTGTCTTTGACGCTGGAGATTAACTGCGAGCCACAAGGCACAGCTAATACACCATGTAAGTGATATAACTCAAAGACCCCCAAAAAACTCGATGCCAACAGAAAAGGTCAAATGTCTGGCACGTCTGCGTTGAATAACGTGTACTCCAGCGCATCTCTGGAATCCTGCATGCCACAGTTGCTATATAGTTAAGCAAGAATGCCCCCAACAAAACATCAGCACCTGTAAGATACGAACATCCAGTCGTCCAAGCCATTATCTTTGCACGCTTACAAAGGAATGAGACATCGCATTCCGGGTACGTGTGGTCAAGGGGGAGTAATTTGTTGACTATCTCCGGAGGGGAAGTAATTTGTTGCATACCACAAGGGGAAGTAATTTGTTGGTTATCTCCGAGGGGGAAGTAATTTGTTGCGTCTATCATGGGGAAGTAATTTGTTGACTATCTCTCAGTGGTGGAATAATTTGTTGAATCACTCTCAATGGAGGTTGTTTTTTTTTTATTAGATCTATTAGACTTCTATAGTTCTTGTGAAGAACAGTGTGTTCTAAAGATGGTCTTGCATCGGATATAATAGAAGTAATTATATCAGAATAAATACGAGAAGCAGTGTGTCAAAACATAACTACAGGCGCCATTATGTTCTTTCGGGAAAGTAAATTTAGTAACAGGTAGTAGCAGTGGAGCATCTTGCTTACAACTGAGAGGCCTACAGGAGAGCTGTTAGGGAAGCAAAGTTCCACAAGAGACATTCACATGACTGACTGTGCAGTAGTAAAAATAGTTATAGTAAAAGTGACTATGAAAGAAATAATAGTAGCAATAATACAGTAATAGTAGTAGTAGTAGGAGTAGTAGAAGTAATAGTAGTAGTAGGAGTAGTAGTAGTAGTAGTAGGAGTAGTAGTAGTAATAGTAGTAGTAGTAGGAGTAGTAGAAGTAATAGTAGTAGTAGGAGTAGTAGTAGTAGTAGAAGTAATAGTAGTAGTAGGAGTAGTAGTAGTAGTAGTAGGAGTAGTAGTAGTAATAGTAGTAGTAGTAGTAATAGGAGTAGTAGTAGTAATAGTAGTAGTAGTAGTAGGAGTAGCCGTAGTAGCAGTATCGGCAGCATCTATCTATCTATCTATCTATCTATCTATCTATCTATCCATCCATCCATCCATCCATCCATCTATCTATCTATCTATCTAGTGTGTGGGAAGAATGAAAGATGGAGTGATGAAGGGCAGAATGTAAGACGGGCCTGCGTGCCCAATTCTTTACCCTTGAAAAATAAAGATTATTCATTCATTCATTCTATCTATCTATCTATCTATCTATCTATCTATCTATCTATCTATCTATCTATCTATCTATCTATCTATCTATCTATCTATCTATCTATCTATCTATCTATCTATCTATCTATCTATCTATCTATGGTGTAAGAATGAATGTAAGAATGCAAGATTATTTCATGTTGTTGCATAAATCAGAGTGTAGAATGTACGAACATGAGATATGTTTATTATTTATTTATGTAATCATTTAATGTGTTTTTATGATTATTAAGCTTATTAACAAATGCTGAATGATGTGACTGAGTGAAAGCTGTATGATGAAGGGTAGAATGTTAGACGGGGCTGCGTGCCCAATTCTTAACCCTTCTAAAGTATGTTCGTTCGTTCGTTCCTTCTTTCTCTTCGTTCATTCTTTCATTCTGTCTGCCTGCCTGCTGTCCTGCCAATCAGTTATCCTAGTTTGCCTAATTCTCTGCTCTCATTATTCAAATTTCGCTGAACACATTAAACATTCTAGCACGTAACGTAGCAGACATTTTGCCTTTCTGAAAGGCCACAGATAAAGCACTATAACACCTCTTTCGGCGAATTTTCCAGTCCATGTTTTTCTTGGGCTCCTAGTAATGGCGGAAAGAAATAAAACCGTAATATAATCTCCAAGAAAAACGTTCACATGCGACGAAATTTACTTTTGAAAAAGGCCTAGAACGAAAAAAAAAGACCCACAAGCGAAGCAGAAATGTATACCTCTGTCTCGAATGAGGAAAACTCACCTTTTTTGTGTTTGTCTTTGAGTTTGACAGGAATAAGAAATTTAATTTTACTTCGTGCTGGCAAGAAAAGTGAGACCGTACAAGAAACAGACGCGTCTTCTTACAGGAACAAGCTGTGCTCTTCTTCTACTTTTTTTTTCGGCAATTGCACGCAGAGAGAGCAAGTTTACGATTGTTAGAAAAACACCGGAATGTTATCATAGCAAAATGATTGTCAGTGGGGGCATTTCGGCGGGTTCCGGACAGTTGTTATACTGGCATAGCAGTCTTCACTTCCGAAAGCTTTGCTTTCTTTTCTTCTTTTCCCGTAAATACGGTAATTTTCTGATTTCTACAAGCCTTTTCGTTAAGGTCTTGGTCTTTTTTTTCACGTTTTTGAGACAGGTTATTCGTCTTTTTCCATGTTCTAGAGCACTGTATTGGTCTTTTGTTTTTCAAGACTTTGGATCAGAGACTGTGTATTTTTTTTGAGACAGGTTGTTTCTCGTCTCTTTCCACGTCTTTGACACAGAATCCTTGTCTCTTTCCAAGTTTCTGAGATAGGTTCTTTGTCTCTTACCAAGTCTTTGAGAAAGGATCTTTGTCTCTTTCCAAGTCCTTGGGACGTGACCTTGGTCTCGTTCTTAATCTTTGAGACGGAGTTTTGATATATTTTTTTTTCAAAATCTTTGGGAAATGGTCTTGATCTTTTTCCAGTACACTAAGATATCTATGTGGCATCCAAGAGGTTGAAGATGAGATTGGAAACATTGGGAAAGAGGGTCAGCAGACAATGTGAGGGAACAAGAGTTGAAAATTAAGACGAAAAGGAAAACAGACAAGACAAAACAGATAATGGTACAAAGACAGGGAGAGGAGAAGAAATTATTACAACGACCAAGAAAACAAAAAAAAAGTTAAGGTCAGTAATTGTTGAAAAACAAGAAAAGAAAGACAGAATGAACGAAAGACAGAAATTATTTACTGTAGAAATACAAAAATGACAATTCTGATGATACTAAATTTAACAAGACTGAATTCTCTCATCAGAAAGTAAAACAACTAAAGAAGCTGTGGAGAGGAACAGACAGAACAACGAAAATAAGATTTTTAAGGGCATACATCTCTCCCATCGGAACATATGCCTGTGAGACCTGGACATTTAACACAACAGCTGAGAAACACATAACTGCCTTTGAATGTAAATGCTACAGAAGAGTTATTCAAATATCATACACACACAAACACACACACACTTTTATATATATATATATATATATATATATATATATATATATATATATATATACTACAAGAGAAAATTGAAATATTTTGGACATATTAAACGTCATAAGAATTTAAAGAGGACACTCTTGGAAGGGTACATAATGGGAAAAAGAAAGAGGAAGACCAAGGCGAAGATGGCTGCAAGACATCGTTGACGATCTGTGAATGGAGGCATTAGCAGCAGCGCATCTTGCTTACAACCGAGAGGCCTACATGAGAGCTGTTTGGGAAAGGGGGGGGGGGGGAAGTTCCCCAAGGGACATGCAAATGACTGAATTCCTTCTGTTTTGTTTCAAGTGTTTGCGAGCACTTTGACAAAGAGAAGAAAAAATTACTTTCCTAACATAAAAAACGACTGTTTCAGGACCTTTCAAAGTAACGATCTACAACTCAGAACAGAACAAAAAAAAACACACAAACGCTGGTTTTATCTCCACTGTTCGGGAAATAGTCAAATAAGAGACAACAAAAATACAAGTACAATATTTTGCAGCTGCAAAGTTACCTCTTCAAATCATGCCCGAACAAATTTGTTTATTAGAAAAACATCTTTAAAAAAAACACAAGCAAAATTACACACGTTATGTCTCAGTTACATTTACTGAGCTCAAAAAGAAAACATAATAAAACCATTTTAATAACGCGCTAAACCGGATATGCTTAGTTAGACGAGTTCTCCGCTTGACTGTGGGCGCCTGGGAATGGATTTCTTGCGCAGGCGCTAAATGTTATTACAAGCGGAAAGGAAAATTGACAGGAATAATGCATTGCTTACGATGTTGTTTCAGAATCTTAGCTTTCATACTGACACAGCCAAGTGAAGCTTGTAACAAACTTGTACACTGCAATATTATCAAGCTACTGAGATGTTCGTCTGGGAAAGGGCAGGACAAGAGCCTATAAACCTACAAATCATGTCTCGGAAATGGTCATGATTGGCCACTCTCTGAGAAATCCTGACACCAGCATAGTAAGACAGGAACTGGTATGGAATCCTCAAGAAATAGAAAACAAGGAAGACCTAGACTTATTGGAGAAAAAGAAATTATTACACTGCTCAAAGACAATGGATACACATGGAAGGAAGTAGAGAATAATTCAAAGAACAGGGATAACTGGAGAGCCTTTATCCTTGCCTTATGCTCTCAAGTGAGTGAAAGGCGATGATGATGACTATGATGATGTTGATAATGATGATGATGATCGTTTCGCCAATAAAGAAAATAAAACAGTCAGAAGAAGATTTAAGGAAAGGAAACCTTCTTCTTCTTCTTTGGCAATATTTCATGTCACTGTTTTTAATTTTCTGATAGTATTTCATTTCACTGATTTCAACTTTTGGTAATATTTCATGTCACTGCTTCTAACTTTCGTATTATCTCAGGTCACTCTTGGTAATTTTTGACATTATTTTATTTCACTGTATTCAACATCTGGCAATATTTCATTTCGTTTTAACTTCAGACAGTATTTCATCTCGTTGTTTTTATCTTTTGACAGTATTTCACTTTTAAAAAACTTTTGCCAGCATTTTATGTCATTAGTTTCAACTTTTATTTTCCATACTAAGAACTCTGGTCCTAATAACTAATTTTTCCTTACAAGACCCCCACAATCTTTAAATCACATAAACACCAGGCCACAATGAGAAGTTTAATTTCTTTATCACTTTCATTTCGTTTAACAGGGTCACAAGGTCAGCAGTGTTCAGGACAGGCCCCATGTGACCGGAAATCATCGTGTTACCATGACTCCTCGCTTTGGATGACGTCATCTGCCCAATCTACGCCATACTAGAGTAAAACATTCACAGTTTAGAACTACAGAAGGTTTGTGAACATGTGATGATTCGAGAGTGAATTCTTCTTCTGTTTTGGTTGAAGTGACCGTGAGAGCTTTGACAAAGAAGAAAAAGAATTATTTCGCCGACTTCAGAAAAAAATGAGGAAATGAAAGCAGTTTTAATGACTGCTTTAGCACAGTGGCAGTTTCAAAACTTCTTGGTGACTTATTTTACTTGATGCCTGTTATACTTTCCCTGCTGTTGTTTCTATATGACTTCAGATTTACCTGTGTAATGTGTGTAGCAGTTTTAAAAATTAGTTGCATGCACATTATATTCCAGGTGGCGCTGTGGTGTCCTGGTTAGTACACTCACCTGCCGATCAGACGGTCCCCGGTTAGATTTCCCACTCGAGATAATTTTTTTCGGACCCACCGGAACTTAGGTCAACCCAGCCCAAAAAAGAAGTGAATACTTGGGGTTTCCATAGGAAAATAGAGGCAGCCAGGCAAGGTGCTAACATCCCTATCTCAAATGCCGTAAAGGCCTAGAAATGTGAAGGCACTAACACCCCTACGGCATGCAAATGCTACGGGACTTTGAGATTATATACAAAAGCCACATTGGTAGTCGTTGAAAGAAATATCCAGAGGACGGGACCCAATGCCAGGTGTTGGCGAGATTCTTCAGTCGTCCATTTTCTGATTTCTGGTTACGGCAACGCTGGTAGATTTTTTTTTTTTAACCTAAGAACATTGTCCTATTTCCGAAACGTCGACAGAGTCGAAAAGGTTCATGGCAACATGGACGCTGACATTCTCTATACTAAATTCTCCAGACGACTAAAGATATACATTATATATATCAGTCAGTCATGTACATGTCCCTTGCAGAACTTTGTTTCCCTAACAGCTCTCCTGTAGGCCTTTCAGTTGTGAGCAAAATGCCCTGCTGCTGGTGCATCCATTTGCAGATTACCAACGATGTCTTGCAGCCATCTTCACCTTTGTCTTCCTCTCTTTCCTTTTCCCATTATGTACGCTTCCAAGATGGTCTTCTCTAAATACTTATGACGTTTAATGTGTCCAAAATGTTTAAATTTTCTCTTTTTAATCCTCTCTACTAGCCAGCCTTCTTCAATATTAAGCTCTGGTAGTATGGATATATTTGTTATTTTTTTCTGTCCATGATATTAGAAGAAATCTTCTGTAGCATTTACATACAAAGGCACTTATTAGTTTCTCAACTGTTTCGTTACGTGTCTAGGTCTCACAGGCATATGTTGCGGTGGGAAAGATACATGCTCTTAAAAATCTTATTTTTGTAGTTCTGTCTGTTCCCCTCCACAGATGCTTTAGTTGTTTTACTTTTTCAAGAGTGATAGATGTACTCCTTTTAATTTCCCTCATTGTATCCCCATTATTAGTTAGTAGTGGTCCAAGATATTCAAAACTCTCCACTTCTTCTAGTTTTTCCAGTTGATATATATTTCATCTGCCTTATTTGGTTTGTCAGTTGTCATCAATTTAGTTTTCTTCGCATTAAAATAGACATTTTGCTCTTCGCTGTTCTTACGGACTGACATAATTAGTTTTTTTCTTTTCCTTTTTGTGTTGTGAACAGCAATACTGTGTCATCAGCATATCTAATCTCTGGTATTTCATAACCTCCAATTGTTATTTCATCGTAATATTCTTTGTCTATATCTTCTCTACCATTCCTCTGTATATTTTCAGTATACAAGTTATATAAGTAAGGCGGCGGTATGCACCCCTTGTGTTATGTCAAACCAAGTTGTTGTTACACCATTTATTCTCACTGCAGCTTGTCGGTCTAGATACAGTAGTGATATAATTGTATCAAATGTTTTTGAAATCCTAATTTTTTCCAATTATTTCCTCAAAATGTCTGGTGTTGTACACAATCAAATGCCTTTGAATAGTCTATAGAGGATAAATATTGATTAACATTAAATTCTCTACATTTCTCTATTATTAATCTTATATTGAATATGTGATCTCTTGATACTCTTCCTTGTCTAAAACCAGCTTGGACCATATTGGTTTCTTCTTCTATTTTCTTACGAAGTCTACACATTATGATTTTTAACAGAATTTTACTGGCTAATCAGGGCAATGGTTCTGTAGTTTTTGCATAATTTAAGTTCATCCTTTTTTGGCGGTGATATGAATACAGTTCTTTTCCATTCTTTTGGCCAAATACCTGAATGCCATATCTTTTTACATAGTGCATGATAGATTGTTGCACATTCTGTTCCTCCTGCATTAATAAGTTCAACTGTTATCACATCCTGGTGATTTATCATTTTTCAGATTCTTGATTGCCCATAAAACTTCTTCTATTGTCGGTTCGAGTTCTTTCTCCTCCAATAATAATTCACACTGTTGATTTCTGCTTTTACAGTCGGTTGTTTCATACATTCCTCTGCAATATTCCTTCCATCTTTCTAGAATTTCCTCTGTCTCTGTCAAGGTATTCCCCATCTTGTCACAAATTACATTCAGCTTAAGTGTGACATTTCTCGTCAACGTCTTCATTTCTTTAAACATTTCACTATCTCTTCCACACTTCTGATGTTCTTCTATTCTTTCACAACAATCTTATATGTATTGTTTTTTGTCTTTTCTTATGTTTCTTCGTACTTCTTTTTTTTAAAGATTTATATTCCTCTTTGTTGTTGTTTGTCACCTTCCATTTCGTCTTCATTTCTCTACGTTGTTTTGTTATTCTAGTGCGCATGGTGAAATTCATCCATTCTTTTGTGTTTTCTTTACTGAAACCATGTCTTTAGCTGTTGTTATTAAGATATCTCTGGCCTGTGTAGCCAAATCATCTTGCAAAAACTACAGAACTGTTGCCCTGATTACTCATGCCAGTAAAGTTCTGTTAAAATTCATAATGTGTAGACTTCGTAAGAAAACAGAAGAAAATGCAGAGAGTTTAATGTGATAATATATTTATCTTTTAAAGACTATTCAAAAGCAGTTGATTGTGTACTGCACTAGAAAGTTTGGGAAATAATGGAAAAAAATGGGATTTCCAACACATTTAATACAATTAACATCACTGCTGCATCTAGACCACCAGGCAGCATTAAGAATAATTGGTGAAACAACAACTTGGTTTGACATAAAACGAGGGGTCCGTCAGGGGTGCATATTGTCGCCTTACTTATTTCACTTGTATACAGAAAATATAATTAGGAATGTTAGAGAAGATACCATGACAATTGGAGGTCATGAAATACCAGAGATTAGATATCCTAATGACAGTATTACTGCCCACAATACAAAAAGAATGGAAAAACTAATTATGTCAGTCATGAAGAAAGGCGAAGAGCAAAACTTCTTTCGTAATGCGAAGAAAACTAAATTGATGACAACTGACAAAACAAATAAGGCAGATGAAATATGTATCAATGAGGAAAAACTGGAAGAAGTAGAGAGTTTTGAATATCTTCGATCACTGAAAACTAATAATGGAGATACAATGAGGGAAATTAAAAGGAGGACATCTATCGCTCTTCAGAAAGTAAAACAACTAAAGAATCTGTGGAGGGGAACATACAGAACTATAAAAAAAATAGATTTTTAAGGACATGCATCTTTTCCAATCGAACATATGCCTGTGAGACATGGACACTTAATAAAACAGCTGAGAAACACATAAATGCCTTTGAATGTAAATGTTACAGAAGAATTCTTCAAATACATTGGAGACAAAAAAGAACAAATATATCTATAATACAAGAACTTATTATTGAAGAAGGCTGGCTAGTAAAGAGGATTAAAGAGAGAAAACTTAAATATTTTGGACACATTAAACGTCATGATAATCTAGAGAAAACTGTCTTGGAGGGCTATATAATGGGAATACAGAAAATGAGGAAGACCAAGGCGAATATGGCTGCAAGACATAGTTGATGATCTGCAAATGGATGTATCAGCAGCAGGCCATCTTGCTCACAACCGAGAGGCCTACATGAGTGCTGTTAGGGAGGCAAAGTTCCGCAAGGGACATGCAAATGAAGGAATGAAACTTCACCTGGTTTTTGTACTTATAACTTTTGAATGCCATATGTTTTCAAGATTCTTGAAGGTCAATGCTGCTTTTACAAATTATAATTTAACTTCCTTTCTGGTGTCACCATCCTGGTCTATGCAGCTGCTGAGGTATGGAAATTGGTGTACTTCTTCAACAACTGTTCCATCTATGCATATTTTTCCTTCTTGATTAATGCTAAGTTTCTTTATTTGATTATTACGTTCTTGAATAATAGATTAAAATTTTGCATAATGATCTTGGAGTTTCTTCTTGTGTTTTTTTTTCTTTCATCGTTATAGATGTCAACTTGTTTATTAATTGCATCCGTCTACTTGTACTCCTTGTTATTATTTAAGAGATAAATAACAACAATAATCAACTTACAGGGAGTGGAGACGCTATCCGACCAGACAATCAGCGACCCACAGATGACAAGCTAGCCTCAGCGTGAGCGAACAATAGATGACCAATGCCGTGTCCCACCTCTCCTTTGGTACCCCTAGTAACAGGCCCAGCCTGGCTAACGAAGCAGGGATCGCTATAGTCCCTTTGGTGGTGGAGTCATCTAAAGAAGCATTGCACCCCCCCCCCCCCAAGATTTTAGCTGTACTCCGGGACTGAAAAGGTAGCTGCCATAACCCGCTCCCACGCCGACACGATGCTGTACCTCAACACCTCCACGGCATCGGCTGCAAAGAACATTAGCTCACAAGTACAGGGAGATAGCAGAAGACAAGACAAGATCAACTTACTGTAATACTTCTTTGTTTCTGAAAAGGTAAAATCCCATTTTCTGTGCTATTAAGGTACACTGGGGAAAGGGTATTAGACCTGTGTTACAGTGACCTTCATCTCAAGAAAAAAATGTCATGTAGTTAGTGTCATGCCTGGCTGCGTTCCACCTTCCCAGGTTTCTCTGGTACCCATTTTAATATGTTCTGTTGTATGTTAGTTGAATGTTAGAAAACGAGTCCTAAAATGCTATGTTGAACCTATCTTGTTATATGGAAGTGAATCATGGACAATAGGCAAGTCTGCACAAAAATCATTGGAAGCAGCAGAAACGTGGTTTATTAGAAGAATGTTGCGAATCTCATGGACAGCAAAAATAACTAAAGAAGAATGCATGAGAAGAGCTGGAGAGACAAAATAACTTTGTCAAAAAGATAAGAGAGAGACAATGTATTTTCATAGGACATGCAATGAGAAGAGGGGGCATAGAAAATATTATAACAACAGGAAAAATAGAAGGAAGAAGATCAAGAGGAAGACCAAGAGAAATGATACTGGACAGTCTGACGGGATGGTGTGAGAGGAGATCACCAACTGAACTGATGGCCTGCATGAAGGATCGTGTACTCTGTAGAAGCATAATAGCCAACGCCAGTCGGCACGGCACCTGATGATGATGATGTTGTATGTTAGTTGTTTTTTCTTTTGTGCTCATCTTGCTTTCCGCAATTCTTGTTTCTTTCCCACTTTTCTCACTCTTTCTTGCTTTGTGTAAAATTGAACCACACACCTCCATCTATTTTTCTTACCCACTTTAGAGGCTGGGATGGACAAAGAGCCGCTTTTGTGGTGGTACCAAAAAAAAAAAAAAAATCCCCCCTCTGCAGGGACTTGAACCCGGTACCACCAGATTAGTGGACCAAGCGGCTAACCACTGAGCCAGAAAGGGCCCCCTGTTTTAGGAGCCTTTTTTTTTGCAGAGTCATTTCTCTGTGGCCCTTGAATCTTATCGCATAACAAATGTAGGTAATACAAGTTTATTTATTTGTTAATTCCAATGCAACTGGAATTTTGTTTAATATTTTACGAAAGTTTTTCTGTTTTGTCTTCAAAATACTTTATCTCAAAACACTTTATCTCAAAACACTTTATCTCAAAACACTTTATCTCAAAACACTTTATCTCAAAACACTTTATCTCAAAACACTTTATCTGCGCCTGCTTTCCAGGTGTGTTTTCTTATATTTTAGTTCATCATCATCATCATGTGCTTTCTTTAGAACGAAGGTTGGCGGTAATGAATGTCCAGTGGCTCCTTCGCCTTGATGGTGCTCTCAGCCAGGATGTAGAGCTATCTTCCCATTCTATATCTTTTGCTCTTTCCTCCTTCTCGTATGGGCTTCAGAATGTTGTTGTGTCTTTTGTCATGGCCAAATTATTTTGTTTTCTTGATCCTTATTTCTTTGAAATGTTCACATCGCACTGAAGACTTATTCACTGTGAATTTAATTAACACTCTAGCTAAAGAAATTGATTCATCTCCATAACGAAAACTTTGAAAAATAAATCCCTTAGCAGAGTATTAAATAATAGCACAATCAATTGTTTCAAAATGACTAGGTAATTTCAACCATCATCATGTGCGAATAATGAGAATCATCGACGGGCTCCTCTTGTTTATGTTTGCGGCAGAAGTTCTGATTTTACTTCTTTACTTAAAAAGTGTTTATTTTGAGAAGACCGTCTTGGAAGGGTAGATAATGGGAAAAAAGAAAGAGAGGACGACCAAGGTGAAGATGGCTACACGACATCGTTGATAATCTACAAATGGAGTCATAAGCAGCAGGCCATCTTGCTTACAACCGAGAGGCCTGCAGGAGAGCTGTTAAGAAGGCAAAGTTCCCCAAGGGACATGCAAATGACTGACTGATTGACTTATCGAAACTTTTATAGGTCGTCAGATATGGAAACTGGTTTCTATTATAAAAAATCTAGTAAAAAGTACCCATCAATAAACAGGATAACCAGGCCAGTAAGTTGATGGTCCTGAGTGCGCTTTGATAAGAATCATATTAGACTTTTGACTTTGGTTCCGATTGTGAGTATTTTGTAAAGATCAGCACAAGTAAGGTAAGAAAAACAAAAAGTACACAGGAGCATTTATTTTACGCTGACCGTAAAGTTGTGTTTAATTTTACCTGAATAAAGTACTTTAAGATGGCTGCAAGACATCGTTGACGATCTGGAAATGGATGCAGCAGCAGCAGGCCATCTTGCTCACAACCGAGAGGCCTACAAGAGTGCTGTTTGGGAGGCAAAGTTCCGCAAGGGACATGCAAATGAATGAATGAAAGTACTTTGATCTGACAAGGGAACGACGGTAGAGCTATGTTTTTTGCCTCCGTTAGTTTTGTTTGCGGTCTTCCTCCGTCAGACTTTATTTTAAGAGACTGACCTGGAAATACAACAGGGTACCTGTTTCAGTCCTCCTACTTCTTCTTCTTCTTACATCCTTCCCGTGCCGTTAAACGTCACATAGGGCTCGCCTGGTATTCGGCCAAGTTTTCCTGTTTTCGGTGAGCTTTTCGACCTCATCAAGGGATTTTATACTTACTTTATACTTACTTTTATATTTACTAGGAGTTCCACGTGGTTTTTTCTTCTTCTTCGGCCTGTTGTGTTCCAGTTTATCGCTTGCTTTGAGATTCTCTGTTTTTTTTTCTCATCACATGATCGACGTATGTCCATCTCCTTTTTTCTGATCACCCAATAGTCAGGTTGTCGTTCGCTTATTTGATTTATCTCTGTTTTTTTTTCTTGAATTTTTTCCACTTTATACCGGGTATTTTCCTTAGGCATTTGTTTTCAAAAGAGTCTAATCTCTTGTCTATTTCTTTAGTTGATTTCCAGCTTTCGCATGCATAAATGAGGGTGGATATTACATTTGAATTGAATTATCTTAACTTGGTTTTTGTGCTTGTAACTTTTGAGTGCCATATGCTGCTGTTTTATTCAGATATTCACAGCTTACCTCTAGATGTTCCTCTCCGCCCCTACTCAACTGCCGCACCTGGTTGGAAGAAAACATGTCATGAGAGGACAGAAGCTGGAGAACCTAGCACGGAGTGGAAAAGTTCAAGAGGGAAAAAAGGAAGAGAGGAAGGGGAAGAGAAAAAACATCTCAGTGGACTGACCAAGCGGGCATGAAAAAAAAAAAACCGAAGAGTATCTGAAAGAATCGAAAACACCAAGGACCGCACGAGATGGAGAAGTATGATCACCAACGATATTTGGCACGGCACACAATAGTAATCATTATCATCATCATCATCATGTGCCGTGCCGACTGGCGTTGGCTATTATGCTTCTCCAGAGTACATGATCCTTCATGCAGGCCATCAGCTCAGTTTGTGATCTCCTCTAACACCATCCCGTCTGACTGTCCAGTATCATTTCTCTTGATCTTCTTCCTTCTATTTTTCCTGTTGTTATAATATTTTCAATGCCCCCTCTTCTCATTGCATGTCCTATGAAAGTACATTGTCTCTCTCTTATCTTTTTCACAAGGTTTTTTTTTTGTCTCTCCAGCTCTTCTCCTACATTCTTCATTAGTTATTTTTGCTATCTAGGGGATTCGCAACATTCTTCTAATAAACCACATTTCTACTGCTTCCAATGATTTTTGTGCAGACCTGCCTATTGTCCATGATTCACTTCCGTATAACAAAACAGGTTCAATAGAGAATTTTAGGACTCGTTTTCTAACATCCATTGATAAGTATGCGTTGGTTAATATGTTTCTCATTCTCTGAAATGCAGTTTTTGTTTGGCCTATAATAATAATAATAATAATAATAATAATGCTGTATTGAGAAAACCGGCCCTTTGGAAAGCACTTCATGGAGATAAACGGCAGGTATAATTATCTTATCTTATCTTATATCCTTCCCATGCCGTTAAACGTCACATAGGGCTCGCAAAGTAGTTCGCCAATTTTTCCTGTCTTCGGCGAGTCTTTCAACCTCATCAAAGGATTATATGCCTGTTAATTTATGTATAATTATACCGGTTAAAAAAAATCTTAGTGCGGTCATTGTAAAACTGTTCTCGCTCTGCAACCTGCACGTCGCTGCTTCATTAGAAATGATTGGCCACGGAAACTATGAAACGGAATGCTCTGTTTGATCTTTCCGGGAAGGTCTTTACCGTGGGCGATCTGCACGCGCTCTTAATTGAAAGGTGGCTGGCTTCCCCCCGGGGGTGAGGGGGTGGGGTGGGGGAGGAGGAGCTGAGCAGGAGGCGAAGGAAAAACACGGAAGTCCGTTTACTTAAGGAAATCTGAGCACGCGCACAATTAATGAGCAGTGAAACACGCCCCTGGGTCACTGGTGTAGGGGGCCTCCGTGGTGTGCCGGGCAGGGAGTTCTGCCGGAGATAGTTCGGGGCCCCACGGGGCGTCACTCATCGAGGCCGGCCTGACACAACAATTATTGTAGGCTGAGAAAACACTAGAGCTGGCTGCCTTTGTTTGACTACCTCTGCCAGCCAGGACTCCCGTGTCCCACAGGGGAATACCTACATCTTTCCTCACTCTTCCCACGACGCTCTCCATGCCTCATTTCTTTCTTCTTCTTCGCCCGCCGGTACGCCTCCAGAGAGTAGAAATATCAAGGAGGTGGCGAAAATTCTGACAATTCAGTTTTTCTTACGGACCCAGTTGTCGTATGAGAGAGAGAGAGAGAAAGAGGGAGGGAGAGATAGAGAGGGAGCGAGAGAGATGGGGAGGGAGGGAGAGAGAGGGGAGGGGAGAGAGAGGTGGAGGGAGAGAAGAGAGAGCAGGTTAGAGAAAGAGAAGGTGAGAGAGAGAGAGGACAAGAGGGAGAGAGGGAGAGAAAGAGAGGGAGAGATAGAGAGGGAGCGAGAGAGATGGGGAGGGAGAGAAAGAGAGTGAGAGATAGAGAGGGAGCGAGAGAGATGGGGAGGGAGAGAGAGAGGGAGGGGGAGAGATAGAGAGGAAGGGAGAGAGAGGTGGAGGGAGAGGAGAGAGAGCAGGAAGAGAAGGTGAGAGAGAGAGGGAAAGAGGAAGGGGGGGGGGGTAATTTATAGTCCTTGAAAGTTTTAGATCTAAAAAGATCGACCGTGAGTAAACCTATCTAGGCGGCCAGAATCTGATTTCAAAGCACAGCGGCATACGTAACAAAATCAACTTCATTGTCCATCTTAAGATCATTCAAAATCAGTCACATGACCAGTCAAAAGATCAATAATAAGTCCTTGAAAAGCCCATTCACAGCAGGGTCAGCTTTAAGAAAATCACTAGATGTATTACAACAACAGCGTTCACAAGATCAGTTATAATATCAGGAGCATGAACAAGCACATTATTAATCACAAGATCAATTATAATATCAGGAGCATGAACAAGCACATTATTAATCACAAGATCAATTATAATATCAGGAGCATGACCACTCACATTTTTAATCACCAGATCAATTATAATATCTGGAGCATGACCACTCACATTTTTAATCACGAGATCAACTATAATATCAGTAAAAAGATCAATAACAAGATTAATCACAAAATCAATCACAAGGTAAGTCATCAGATTAGATTTAATATTAACAGCAAGATCAGTCACTCTGTGTTATAGATTTGGTACAGTTTTAAGTGCCATCTATAATTTCTTCTTCTTCTTCTTCTTCTTATTCTTCTTCTTCTTCTTCAAACTCTTTGGAACTGGGAGCTGGTGCTCTTTTCAGGCCGATGCGATGAAGGTGTTGAAGTACAGAATGGTGTCGGCTAGGGAAAGGGGTTATGGCAACCATTTTTTTTTTCATTTCCTGTAAGTCATTTACATATCCCTTTCGGAACTTAAGTAGAAGTATATCCTAACATATGGGACATAAGAAGATTTAGAACAGTGTCAGTTTGAATGACAGAGTGAGTGCTCTTGTTGAGGAAGTCAAAGGGTAACTTTGCCACGAAAACATTAGACAAAAGTCGCGAAATAAGCGTGCAACATGGGAAGCGAGTGGGAAAACTTGTAGTATAATCAGCGGAGAGGCAAGAAAAGCAACATATAACTACGGAGGTACGTTATAGTTATGATGGATAAGTTCGTCCGCTTGGTCTTGTGTTAGAGAAATGATTCAGTCAGCCAATCATTTGCATGTCCCTTGCGGAACTTCCCCTCCCTAACAGCTTTCCTATAGGCCTCTCGGGTGTAAGCAAGAAGACCTGCTTCCGATGCATCCATCTGCAGATTATCAACGATGTCTTGAAGACATCTTCGTCTTGGTCTTCCTCTCTTTCTTTTTCCCATTATGTACTACTTCAAGACTGTCTTCTTTAAATTATCATGACGTTTAATGTGTCCAACATATTTAAGTTTTCTCTGTTTAATCCTCTTTACTAGCCAGCCTTCTTCAATATGAAGTTCGTGTAGTATGAATATATTTTTTCTTTTTTTTTATGTGTGTGCCCATGATATTCGAAGAACTCTTCTGTAGTATTTACATTCAAAGGCATTTATGTGTTTCTCAGCTGTTTCGTTAAGTGTCCAGGTCTCAGAGGCATATGTTCGGATGGGAAAGATGCATGCCCTTACAAATCTTATGTTTGTTGTTCTGTCTGTTCCTCTCCACAGATTCTTTAGTTGGTTTACTTTCTGAAGAGCGATAGATGTCCTCCTTTTAATTTCCCTCATTGTATAGAGAAATGATTGGGATGTAGATTAGGATTTAGATTAATCTACTATCTGCTAATCTACACTATTGTTAGTCAAGCTAAGCATAGCTACTGGGGCTGCCAACGGAGAGGTAGGACTGGGTCTTGGTCATTTGTGGTTTACCAAGTCCAGCATATCAGCCGTGGGTCGCTCACTGCGCCCCATGCTGCCCCCCCCCCCCCCAATTCCCAAGCTCAAATATAAAATCTTGTAAAGATGTACGGCAAGAAGATAGTACAAATAAGATGGTTGTCTGCAGTTTATATGTAGCTGGGAAAGTGGTCTTTGAATGAAAAAAAAAGGTTTGAAAACCTCTGCTTTATGAAAAGCTCAACACGATTGTGATTCTAGGGTTTTCTTATCACTGTTTGACTTATCACAGTAATGCTTAACTTTGACTTATAGTGGTAATGTTTAACTTATCATAGTAATGTTTAACTTTCAGAATGCGTAGAAAAATACGTACAGCTCGCAAGGCTAAACTTGTGAAAGATGATAAATAATTGCACAATTTTCCCTGTTATTTTCTTTTGTCACACACTGAAACAAATTTAACAATAGTTCATCTGTCACATTAGATTAACTCTCCTTCTCCCTATCTCTCTCTCTCTCTCTCTCTCTGCTGATAAAATTTAAATCGTAGTTCTTGGAAAGATAAACAGCGCAGATTTTGAATATCTGCGTACTTCTCTAAAGACGAAACTTTGAAACTAGACCAATGTTTCCCACCGATCAGAGCTATCAGGTGGAACACAACAGGCCGAAGAAGAAGAAGTCGACCACGTGAAAATCAAAAGAGGACATTGTTAAGAGAGATCAGTTCAGTGGGCAAAACATCCCTTGATGAGATTGAAAAACTCGCCGATGACAGGAAATCTGGCGAACTACCATGCATGCCTTGTGTGATGTTTAGCGGTACGGGAAGGATGTAAGATGTCTTCTTCTTCTTCATTCGCTTCTACCACAAAGACCGCCCCGTGATCCTAATGAAATTATTCCTGTAGTCCTTGATAGACCACATGAGGTCATGTGTTCCTCCTGTGGTCCCCGAGAGGACCACAAGAGATCCCCGAGAGGACCATGAGAGGTTCAGAGTATCGCGGGGCTTGGGCCTGTATTCTCGGTGGGTCACAGAAGCGGGATTGCGTGACGCTGTGGTTTTCGTTGCACCAGTTTAGATCTAGAGTTAGACTTTCTCACCGGAAAGCCTCGACTTGGTTTGAATATCAGTATATCCCCGCCGAGTGAGAGGTGGTTGCCCATCCAGTCCAGCGTTGGGCTTTTTAACCAGAAAACCTCAGCGTGATTAGTATACGCACATATACCTGTTGGGTGGGGGGGGGGGGTGGTTGCATATCTAGACTGCACTGGTCCAATGTCTCCGACTTTGTGATCGTGGCCGCTTCCCTTCATAGTTGTGACCAAGATGGAGCTTTTATTTACAGGAGGACGAATCCTCAACACTAGTAACTTTCATCCCTGGGTTAAGCAGGTTTAGGCGTATTATCCCAGTATGGGCGTATTTAGGACGTGACCGACCTCTAGAGCGGAGGTACCGTGACATAAGTAATCATCACGTTTCACCCCTGGGTTAAGCCGATTTATGCAATCTGCCCAATTATGGGTGTATATAGGACGTGGCCGGCCTCTAGAGCAGAGCTGCCGTGATTTGAGAAGCCCTGACGTTGAGACTACTAGTTACTTCACTTAATCATTTCTTTCACTTTTTCCAAGGCGGCAACCCTAATCGAATTTTTCTTCATTGGCCAGGAGGATTTCCGCACAAGCTCGGCAGCTGAAGAACATCATCATCATCATCATCATCATTAGGTGCCGTGCATTGGCTATTATGCTTCTCCAGAGTACACGATCCTTCATGCAGGCCATCAGCACAGTTGGTGATCTCCTCTAACACCATCCCGTCAGAATCATTTTTCTTGGTATTCCTCTTGATCTTCTTCCTTCTATTTTTCCTGTTGTTGTAATATTTTCAATGCTTCCTCTTCTCATTGCATGTACTATGAAAGTACATTGTCTCTCTCTTATCTTTTTCACAAGATTTTTTTGTCTCTCCAGCTCTTCTCATACATTCTTCATTAGTTATTTTTGCTATCCAGGGGATTCGCAACATTCTTCTAATAAACCACATTTCTGCCGCTTCCAATGAATTTTTGTGCACACCTGCCTATTGTCCATGATTCACTTCCATATAACAAGATAGGTTCAATATAGCATTTTAGGACTCGTTTTCTAACATTCATTGATAAGGATGTGTTAGCTAATATGTTTCTCATTCTCTGAAATGTAGTCTTTGCTTGGCCTATTCTGTTCCTAATTTCTGTTCTGCATTTCCCATCTGAATTTATGACTGCTCCAAGGTATTTGAATTTGTGCACTTGCTTTAGAATAGTTCCGTTTAATTTTATACTGCATGTTGCCAGCAGCGGGTTTTAAATTAGAGTTTTCTTCTCCTTGATGAGCTACCAACCAAGACTCTCATCTACCCGAAGCGTCTGGTTTTCATGTGCCAGGTATTCACCTTCGCCCCTTCTCCTGTCAGTTTAAACAGTTCCGCCACGAGAAGGCCAGGAGCTAGACTTGGACTGTCAGAGGCTAGTTGAGACGCATGCCTTTGAGACATTTAACTGGAGTGGAGAGCGTATCCCCCACCCCACCTCAGGCTATAACAGTCCTTGGAACCGATGTAAGATGTGTTTCCCACCCTCCTTCAAGCTGCCTCTCCCTTTTTCTCCTAGGCCACATCCTCACTCCCCCTCCCCCCCCCCCCTACCCATGTACTACTCGTGCAATGATCTTTTAAACTAGAAGACGCATTACACAACTAAAAACTTCAGCTAGCGAACCAATTTATTTAACAATATGGAGTACATTCATAGCTCATCTACGACATTATTTTCTCAACTTTTAATGTGATGGATGTTTCATGTAAAGACATAAGTTTCTGAATACCATGTTGAAAAGCTACTAAGAAGGAAGTTATTACTGCTCTCTTCTACTGCTCCATTTTCCATCAACGCTCCTGTAAATCTTGTTTGTTGCAAGTTTACATTTTCAATTATTGGGAGGAATATATTTTCTCAGGATGGTTACAAACCAAGAATCCTTAGCAATGTACTACCGTACTCCAGGCCAATCTAGTTCTCCCATCATGACCGCCAACCTAGGTTCTCCCCTCCCAGGTATCTTGTATGGTAATTATTCTTAAATGTCTGAGCATTTAATCAATACAACATTAGTTTGACATGCAGTACACATCACCAACTCTGAAATTAAGGACACATGATTTTAATCTCACTATAACTATACGCCAACTGACAGTGACATCACTATGACATCAAGACATGTGTCATTATAATGGTAATTAAGCATGGTATCGAATGATAATCACTTCTCACGTTGCATTTTTAAAAATCTGATGTACCTGGGGTCCCGGGCTTTCTTGGCCCTACACATAGCCTACACTACGAATCTCACGTGCAGTGACACCTACTCCAGGCAGCTATCGCTGCCACGACACACCTCTGTATAATAGCGTTGCTGCAGCACACGATCAGTCTACATGAAAGCATAATAACGAATCAAACATGTTGCCCGTCCATTATACCTATAAATCACACTGAAAATCATGTCCATAATGATACGTAAATACAGAAACCTACATCACAGCTTACTGCACAACTACATAATCTACATCACATGAGGTGGGCACAGGAAGAACATAGCCAACGATCACCATAATACACAGGAATTTACAGCATATCCAAAGGCACAACTAAACAACACACCGCCCGGCCATTGCCTCTGTCTACAATGAATGCATGCCAATGTTTCCATGTCTATATATATATATATATATATATATCCCCGAAAACCACTACCAATCACGTGGACGATGACGCTTCGTTCAAGGTCGTACACCTCTGGATTTAAGCGTGTATCGTCCACACTTCCCCCCTCCTCTCGAACTTCCCTCTCTCAACCCATGACCTTTTTTCTTCACCGCCCTACTCCCCCCCCCCATCTCCATTCTGGTCCTTTCCAAAGCCTACGGCGGGAGAAAGGGGGGGGGGCGTTGTAGCCCAGTTTGAGAAACAGTTCTTCTTCAGCGTTCGAGGAAGGTTGGTCATGCTAAACCTGCAGTCCTGTCACCTTGACGAAGTCCGCCATCTTCTCCAGGCTTGAGTGTAAGCTCCTTAGGTTTTCTTTCAGTTTCCCTCCCTCTCTCGGGCCAGATCTGTGCTCGAAGGTTTCAGTGGGCAGGACAGGTCTGCAGGTTCTGCTGTCTGGATGAGAAACACTGAACTAAGCCAAAGAAAACTTTTGAGCTCGTCGCACTTTTTATTTTCCAGAAATCCGCTTTCGGGTTACTGTGCTGGAGGGGGCGAGGTGAAAAAATGGAAAGGGGGTGGGGGGAGGGGGGAGGGAAAGACCTTTTCCGAATTGGCAATCAGGATTCCGTAGCTGTCATGCCGACTAAGAACATGTTCCACCTTTCCGTTGGTAGTCCTGGCAATAAGCCCAGCCTGTCTACTGGAGCAGAGATCTCCACAGTCCCCATGGTGGTGGAATCTGCAAAAGAAGTATTGCACTCACACCCCCCACCCCCCCGCTTATAACTCCATTCAAGATCTGAAAGAACAGCCACCACAACCCGGTCCCAGCCCGACACGATGGTGCGTCTCAGCATCTTCAGCACATCAGCTGCAAAGAACAGCAGCTCACAGTTCCAGGGGGGAAGAAGAAGAAGAATAAAATGATGATGATGATGATGATGTTGATGATGATAATGATGATGAAAAATCAACAACCCAAGAACAAGAAAGGGTATCCCATCCTCCTTAGTGATATCTTACAGAAGTATCTCAGACTGTCTTGAACGGAGAAGATAACTAACAGCAATATCTAAGAAGAACTCTCTCTCTCTCTCTCTCTCTCTCTCTCTGAACCTTAAGTGCCCAGGGCACATGGGGCTTCCGCAAGGGTCCTCCACAAATGCCTGTCCTTCGCCTTTTTTTCTGCTCTTGCCCAAGTGAGCCCTCTATTGCTCAACATCCTTTCTGTTGTTCTTCTTAAGAAGAACTGGATGTAGACAAAACCTGACTGCTAGCTCCATCAGAAAAAAGCGAGCCATCCTTCATTGGCCATGTCAGACAACACGATGACACACATAAACAACGGCAATGGAGGTTATGCTTCCTTGGTACTAGAAGGATTTTCCCAGAACATTACCGACACTCTTACTACCACACTCACTGAACCAGGGTATGGAAAACAAAGTAAAATTACTACGTTATCCTCTGAAATGTTTTGAAATACTTGACCACCTTAGGAATTTACCTTGATTTTTTTTTTAGCTATTAAAAAAAGGTCTCTTAAATGCTTCCTTAGAGTAGTAGTTTCACTGAAATGATCTGAACCTTTCTCATCACTTTTAAATAGTTGTAATGTAGAGCTTAATATTGAAGAAGGCTGGCTAGTGAAGAGGATTAAAGAGAGAAAACTGAAATATTTTGGACACATTAAACGCCATGATAATTTAGAGAAGACCGTATTGGAAGGATACATAATGGAAAAAAGAAAAAGAGGAAGACCAAGACGAACATGGCTGCAAGACATCGTTGACGATCTGGAAATGGATGCAACAGCAGCAGGGCATCTTGCTCACAACCGAGAGGCCTACAGGAGTGCTGTTAGGGGGGCAAAGTTCCGCAAGGGACATGCAAATGAATGAATGAATGAATGTAGTAAAAGTACAGATTAACCTGAGATATTACTTTTATTCTTGAATACTGGCAATTATTTATTAATTAAAACTTAATTTACTCCGAGCATACTTATATATTAGTTATTTAGTCATGTACATATATATATATCTCACTGCTTATATCCTTCCCGTGCCGTTAAACGTCACGTAGGGCTCCCGTGGTAGTTCGCCAAGTTTTCCTGTTTTCGGCGAGCTTTTCGACCTCATCAAGAGATTTTACGCCCATTAAACTGGCCTCTCTTAACAATGTCTTTTTTTTTTAGAGTTTCACATGGTCGACGTATTTTTATTCGTCTCGTTGTGTTCCACTTGACAGCTTGTTTTGGGAATTCTGTGATTGTTTCTTCTCACCACGTGACCGACATATGTCCATACATGGTGTTCCAAAAGTAACTCAGTAACACACAATAATTAGTGCATAAGTATATAACTATACACGAAGCAATGCAGTAAAGCTGTGATACCAGAATGTATGAAATAGGAAAAAGTAGGAGCAGCTTTATTACTTAACGATTATAAAGTTGTGACGTTTCGGCGTGAGCCTTAATCATACAAAAACATACAGGACGAAGAAATATAGAGAGGAGATAAAGTATAGATTCACATGAATACTATTAAAAAAAAATTTTGTTTAAAGAGCACTTAGCTGTAAATTATAATGTGTGACTTGTCCGGCGGTGTGTGTCGGGAATGGATTAAGTAGAACGTGGAGTCTAGTTTAAATAGAGACCTGTGATATGTGGTTGGTGGGTTGTAACTGGGTAGTGTATTCTGTTGTTATGCTACCAGTGTAGACTGGTGGTATATGTTATCAGTTTAGTGTATTTTATGTTGCTAATGTAGCCTGCTTGCTTTGTTGTTAGTGTAGCCTTTAGCTATATCACTGTTTAACATCTTGCTACGATGCTACCTTCACCCGCAACTATATGACGTACCTCAGGAAGCAACTCCATTTAAGCCCCTTTTTATGTTTAATAGTTCTTGCCTTAAACCGCTGTTATAATGTATGTACAAGACATATGTTATGTCACCTCTTTAGCATTTAGCTGTGCCTAACCGTAATCCTGTTCTTATGTTAACAGTTTAATCCTGTATCTGTGGTGGCAGTTTAACCCCGTGACATTGGTAAACAGCCTGTAGCTCTGTGCTGTTCGTTTATCCAATGTGTCTGGTTGTTTCTGGTAGAACAACGAAACCTGGCCCCCTCGATTTGTTCCCTCCTTTCCTCTCCAGACTTCACCCAGATCCCAGGAAGAACCCGGCGTGGACCGTCCATGAAGATCTTTCTCACGCGGTGCAAGTTGTTCTGGACAGTGTCAGAATGTTCCTTTTTCCTTCCTCTGTCCACACGAGTTCGTGAGAACGGAAATAGACACTTTCTGAAGACAGTTAAAAGTGTTTATTTGAGATGCCTGCAAAGAGAAGATAAAAGTACATGTTTGAGATGTTCTGCTGTGATTTAGCCAAGATAAAAATACATGGTTGATATGTTTTGCTATGATTTAGCCAAGATAAAAGTACGTGTTTGAGATGTTTTGCTATGATTTAGCCAAGATATAAATATACGTCTGAGATGTTTTCTTATGATTTAACCACGTTAAAAATTTATAAAAATAAAACTATGGAGAGTGTAGAAACTAACTTTAGGTTCTTTTAGCATTCATCCGGACAAGACCATTCTTACTGAACTCAAGAGTTAAAATTTGTTTTAACGAAGACAAAGATTACAGCGCAGACACTATAGTCCATGATGAAGGTTAATCTGCTTGTCTTCTAGAAGGTTCATCAGACGGTCTCTAACCCAGTAAGCCATCATTTCTAGCGGGATACGCAAAGTACAGTGTTTTGTTCTGATTACATCTGTCTGTCTGTCTGGCTACATGCCTGTCTGTCTGTCTGCCTGCCTGCCTGCCTGCCTGCCTGTCTGTCTGTCTGTCTTCTTCTCTCACGGGCGTCCTCACCCTAAAGCAAGATCAGTATCCCAAAACCACGACAGTTACTTTTTACCCCCACATAAACCCGATCCTAGCTGTCTACCAAATGACCCCAACTGAACACATACACACACAAACAAAAACGTGTACAGACTATTTCCCTTCCATGTCTTCCTTTGGCCATGTGGTTAATGTTGCGAACACAAACCGCCTCAAGTCTAGGTGGGAATAGCTTAACTCCCTACGTCCTTTGCATCAATCTAGGGCTGACCCCTGCCTTCCATTTCACCTTTTTCTTCCTGGGGTGACCCAGCCACTCCCTGGAGGGGCCCAAGATTTTTTACTCTCTCAAAACACTCGCTCGATTTACGAAAACTTTCTTTCATCTTCTCCGACTTATACTGCTCAGCGACAATTTAATTGCCTTAAACAGTTCTAATAAATAATTGTATGTATGTTGTTGCAAATGCTACTTTTGATAAATGATTATATTGTATGTTGCTGCAAATGCTACTTTTGATAAATGATTATATTGTATGTTACTGCAAATGCTACTTTTGATAATTGATTGTATGCATGTTGCTGTAAATGCTACTTCTGATAAATGATTATATTTTGTGCTGCTGTAAATGCTACTTTTCATAAATGATTGTATGTATGTTGCTGTAAATGCTACTTTTGATAAATAATTGTATGCATGTTGCTGTAAATGCTACTTGTGATAAATGATTATATTTTGTGTTGCTGTAAATGCTACTTTTCATAAATGATTGATTGTATGTTGCTGTAAATGCTACTTCTGATAAATAATTTTATGTATGATGCTGTAAATGCTACTTTTGATAAATGATTTTATGTACTGTGCTGTAAATGCTATTTTTTGAAAATGATTGTATGTATTTTGCTGTAAATACTACTTTAAAATAATAATTGCATGAATATAACGGTAACAATTATTTTTGATAAATGATTGTATGTATGTAAAGCTAAGAGCTGTGCTTGGTAAATTATTCCGTGTACACAACACAGAAAACTCATCTTAGTTGTATGTTTCGAATAATAAAACCCTCTTTAGTTTAAACCGGAATGATAAATATAAACTCGAATACAATGATACAAACGGCGCTTATTTCAAGCATCCACTGGTTAAAGCAACTATAATAGTACATACGTGTATTAGTCATTTGCATGTACTTTGGGGAACTTTACTTCCCTAACAGCTCTCCTGTAGGGCTCACGGTTGAATGCAAGACGCTCTGCTGCATCCATTTGCATATTATCAACGATATCTTGCAGCCATCTTTGCCTTGGTCTTCCTCTCTTTTTGCACTATGAGTTTTGTTAGACCTTGCACATGAGAGTTCCAGGTCAGATGTTGGTCAGTAATAAGACCTAGTGTTTTGTGCTCGCTAACGTTTTCTATCTGTGATCAGAGTTGAAATTCTGTTTTTGTCGCGTTTTGTAGTTTCTGTCTTGTTATGAGCGTTGATTTTGCTTTATCATTATTTATAATCATGCTATCGTTGTTGCTCCATCTAATTAGATTGTTTAACTCGACCTGAAGAGTGGATTCAAGGTTAATACAGTCGTAGTCACTGGTTTAGACTGTGCAATCATCAGCATAAAGGTCATAAGAAGAGTGTTTAAGATGGAAGATGAAGAAGACGAAGAAGAAGAAGGAGAAAACCACTGGAAGCTACTCCTTGTCCGACACATTCACTGCATCGACAGCAAGGAACACTTTTTTGACAGCTCCAATGAAACAACAAAGCAACAACTATCCCTTGATAAGTCTTTCTTAAAACTGAACTTTCATAGTCAAACTTCCATGCTTCTAAACGTTCGCTTCAAGCCTTTTTTTTTAAGTAAATGCTCCTGTCTCACTTTACAACAGTGTTTCCCACAGTGAGCGATAACACACCCCCCACCCCCCAATCCTCGTCGGCGTTGCATAGAACCGGAAAAGGGGGGGGGGTGGAATTGGTGAAAGAAAAAAGCGCCAGTAGGGGTGCAACGGAAGAAAAGAGGACAGTAGGGGCGCAGCGGAAGAAAAGAGGACAGTAGGGGTGCAACGGAAGAAAAGAGGACAGTAGGGGTGCAACGGAAGAAAAGAGGACAGTACGGGTGCAACGGAAGAAAAGAGGACAGTAGGGGTGCAACGGAAGAAAAGAGGACAGTACGGGTGCAACGGAAGAAAAGAGGACAGTAAGGGTGCAACGGAAGAAGAGAGGACAGTAGGGGTGCAACGGAAGAAAAGAGGACAGTACGGATGCAACGGAAGAAAAGAGGACAGTAGGGGTGCAACGGAAGAAAAGAGGACAGTAGGGGTGCAACGGAAGAAAAGAGGACAGTAGGGGTGCAACGGAAGAAAAGAGGACAGTAGGGGTGCAACGGAAGAAAAGAGGACAGTAGGGGTGCAGGAGAAGAAAATCAGACAGTAGGGGTGCAAGGTGCAGTGGAAGAAAATAGGACAGTAGGGGTGCAGTGGAAGAAAATCGGACAGTAGGGGTGCAGCGGAAGAAAGTAGGACAGTAGGGGTGCAGCGGAAGAAAATCGGACAGTAGGGGTGCAGTGGAAGAAAAGAGGACAGTAGGGGTGCAGGGGAAGAACATAGAACAGTAGGGGCGAAGCGGAAGAAAGGAAGACAGTTGGGGCGCAGGAGAAGAAAATAGAACAGTAGGGGCGCAGCGGAAGAAAGGAAGACAGTAGGGGCGCAGCGGAAGAAAATAGGACAGCAGGGAGGGCGTTGAAGGAAAACGAAACAGGAAATATGGACAGTAATACCTTCCTTCTTAACACTTTTCAACCTGATTTTGAGAAACTTGTGTCGCTACATGAAACTCACCCATCACATTAATAGTTGAGAAAATTAATACAGTAGGTGCGTTATAATTGTACTCCTTCATATTGTTGAATAAACTGGTTTGCTGGCTGAAGTTTTTAGTTTAATAGTACATTATACGAGCAGCACATAAAGTCAGGCGGTGGAGGGGGGTTGTTTGAGGATGTACCGTGTGAGATAGGGATGCGGCAGCCCGAACAAGTCTGAGAAACACTGGATCTATACCCTGGCATCAATCTCGGAAAGCTGGTGAGGGGAACAAACTCACTACCTTGTTTTCTGAGTTCTCTACCTTGTCTGACACTTTACGGCTCACGGGGCATCACTCCACAAGAACAGTAACCTTATGACCTGCAGTGTAAACAGAGTTAACTTTCCATCTACGACGGATGAACCTTTATCTGGACGCCCCCCCCCCCCCCAGAGAGCCCCACCGCATGGTGTGATGGACCACTGCATCGTGTCCATCCACAGCAGATTCATTCAAATCACATCTTTCTTAGACACAAGAATGTGAGTAATTATATCTACTCACCTGAGACCTTCAACAACCCTGGCCTCGTTTTGTTTCAATTCGACCAGGGTGAATCAAGGGAGCGCGTGCCCTGTTTGTGACCAATATCAGACAAGCAATGATTCAGCTATGATTAAGTCATGATTCAGCCATTATTAAGTCATGATTCAGCCATGATTACGTTCAACATGAATCATTCTGCCATGTTACGCTTCACTTTCTGAGTAATTCTGTTACTAAGTACCCTTTACATTCAGGTTATTTGTTATTACTTTCTCATTACTTGGTATTTTTTCCCATTATTTGTTTTCACATCTTTTATTATTACTTTCACATTATTTATTTTTGTTTTCACACCTTTTGTTATTACTTTAACATTATTTATTATTTGTTTCCACATATTTAGTTATTACGTTCGCATTATTTGCCATTTTTGTCACACTATTTGGTATTAATTTCACATTATTTGTCAATGTTGTCACTCTGTTATTACTTGCACATTATTTATTGTTTTCATACCTTTTGGTATTACTTTCACATTATTTGTTTGCGAAATATTTCTGCACATGATATCGTGCCATTTTTTTTGACAACACAACAACAGCGCCTTTACAACTCCATGAAAGATGAAGAAGCAATAAAAAATGAACATTTTGTCCATAAATCATCACCAAACTTAAAATAATAAAATTGCGTAGGCGATCATGATTCTCCATCTTGCACGGTCCTTGGTGTTTCCGATTAGTTCAGATGCTTTTCTTTTTTCTTTGCCATTTGATCAGTCCGCCAAGATATTTTTCTCCTGGCCTTCCTCTCTTCCTTTCTCCCTTGAATTTTCCAGTCAATACAAGGTTCTCCAACTTCTGTCTTCTCATGGTGTTTCCAAGAACATTTTACTGAATTTTTCTTATGATTTTAACTAGTTTCCATTGTTCTGAAACTGCTTTGTTTGTTTTTCTGTCTGCCCAGTGTATTTGTTGCATCTGTCACCAAAAAAAAAACACATCTCTGTTACTTTCCGTTTCTTTGTCATCCTTTTGTTGACTGTCAAAGTTTCGCAGTCATATAGCAATATTGGCTCTATATAGCACTGTAATAGTCTTTCCCTCATTTTCTTTTTTTTTTTTGGGGGGGGGATTCTTCTTCTATATGTGACGTGTCTTTTCCAGAACATTGTCCCTCTCACAGCCTCCCTGAATGCAATACAGTCTTGAGCAAGATGATCAGCGTCTCGCAAATGACATGTTCGGACTTCCAGTGATATGCTGAGTCCATGCGCGGCGTGATTGTCCGTTTTGTGTTTTTCCCTGGACATTATGTCTTCTGGTATCATCCTCTCACAATCAGCGTGTCTCTTGGTGTGGCCGAACTATCTCAGCTTTATAACTCTGATAATGTTTACGTGCCAGTGTTCTGCGACGCCCGACCCCATCAGTATCTCTTTCTTTGATTTTCTTTCTATCCATGCTATTCTAAGTGCCCTTTTATACTTGTAACATTTCATTTCAAACGCTGTTATTATCTTTGCCAGTCATTAGCTAAGTGTCTATGTTTCACATCCGTGTGTTGCCACTGGGAATATGTAAGCTCTTAATAAGCATAGCTTTATTTTCTTATTGGTACCTTAGGACATTTTACTTCTTACATCTTTCCCGTGCAATTTAACTTCACATTTGCTCACATGATAGTTCGCCAAACTTTCCTGTATTCGGCGAGCTTTTCAACCTCATTAAGGGATTTTATGAATATTAACTTGACCTCTCTTGATAATGTCCTCTTTAGAGTTTCCCGTGGTCGATCTCTTTTTCTTCGCCCTGTTGTGTTGATAGCTTGTTTTTGGGACTCGCTGACCGTTTCTTCTCATCATATGACCGACATAAATCCAACTTCTTTTTCTGATCACCCATGAGACTGGTTGTTGTTCGGTCATCTGTCTTATCTCTGCATTGTTCTTGAATTCTTTCCACTTTATATCGAGTATTTTCCTTAGGCATTTGTTTCAAAAGAGTCTAAATTGTTGTTCATTTCTTCAGTTGTTTTCCATCTTTCGCATGCATAAATGAGGGTGGATATTACATATGAATTGAATAAACTTTACTTGGTTCGTGTGCTTATAACTTCTGAGTGTCATATGTTATCAAGATTCTTGAAGGTCAATGCTGTTTTTACAATTAAATTTCTAACTTCCATTCTGGTGTCACCATCGTGGTCTATGTAGCTACCAAAGTATGCAAACTGGTGTACATCTTCAACAGCTATTCTTCTACGTATATTTTTCCTTCTCGATTAATGGTACATTTCATTATTATTGATTTTTCCTTGTTAATTTCAAGTCCTATTCAACTAACCAGTGAAGACAATGTATCTGTTTTTTTTTCCTTGCATCGAATTTACAGTGTCACTAATAAGAGTTATGTTATTTGCAAAATCAAAATCTTCTAGCTGGGTTCCATGTGACCGGTCAATGTTTGTTTTACCTGTGCAGCATTTTTTAATTAGGAAGTATATGGCAATTCCCAAAAGAAAGAGAGATAATATACATCCTTGTTTCATGCCTGTTTCAATCTGAAACCTTTTGCTCATTCTTTCTTCTGTGTTGACTGCACGAACATATCCATTGTAGAGGTCTCTAATGATGTTGACAGTCTTAGATGGTACTCCATATAGTCTTAAAATTCTCCACAATGAATCTCTGTGTATGTTATCAAATGCCTTTTTAAAGTCTTTGAAGTTCAGGATTAATGTTTTTTTTTATTTCAATATGTCCTTCACATATTACTCTTAGAGTAAAGATCTGGTTTCTTTCTTTTCGGAAACCTGCTTGTTCTTCTTTCGTTGTAGTATCCACTATATATTTAAGTCTATCCAGAATGACTTTGCAAAATACCTTTGACACAACTGATAGTAAGGTTACTCCTCTCCTATTACTGCAGTCGCTAAGGTTGCCTTTTTTTCTTTTCTTTGGTATTTTAACAATGATTCCTTTTTTCAGTTTAGAAGGGGCTTTTTTTCCAAACTTTATTAAACATTCTCTGTAGTTGGCTCATGTTGTCACTGTTAATATCTTTTGACATTTGGAGTGTTATTTCATCTTCACCTGCATCTTTGTTGTTAGCCATTAGATTCATGGCTGTTTCAATTTCATACAATGTAATTTCATCTAGGTTGACATTTAGTTGTAGGGTTGGTATGTCATTTTCAAGGTTTATCAGTTCTTTTGAGTGTGGTCGATTAAGTATTTCTTGAAGTGTTTGGCTCATCCTTGCTTTTGGTTTTTACTTGATGTTAACAGGGCGCCAGTTTTGCTAAAGATTGGTCTTTCTTTAGAAGCAATTGCATCTGTTAGCCTCTTTTGTATGTTATATAGAGTTTTGCTGCTTTCTCTGCTTCTTTCGCTATATTGTCCATATATTCTCTTTCATCCCTTCTAGCTGAACTTTTTACTTTATTGTCTAGTTCTTTGCATGTTGGTTTTGCCTATTTTTTTTTCCTCCCAAGATCTGACTTTATATTCAGGGTAGCCACAAACTCTTCAAAATATGCTTTAATTAGTCTTGTATGCACGTGTTGAACATGCGTGTTTCACTGTGTGAACGAATGCAGCAAGAAATGACGTACCAGGGCGTTTTCTTTTACACATTCCTAATTCTGTAACGCAGTGGAGTTTTCCCCCCTCCAGTTGCCTCCCCTGAACTGTCTTCTCTAATAAGCTGGATACACTAAAACCGTCCAAGGGAATGGGAGAATTTAAAAGCAGTGGTAGATATTTTAATGAGAGCTGACAGAAAGATGCAAGACTTTTCTGTGAACACACCCTAGCATAACTAACGGGAACTTCTGTTTTAGTGTAAGAAGGGTGAGCCAACTCCACGCCCAACATCATCATCATCATGTGCCATCTCAGGATTGAAGACTGGCGGAAAGTGGTCCTCCCCAACTTGTTGTCCTTTTGTTTTGTTTTGTTTTTCACCGTGTAATAGGATAAGTTCTGTGCTAGTCCATCTCTTTATGTTGTCCATCAGTCCATATCCTTGTTGACCTCTTGCTCTTTTTCCTTCTATATTTTCCTTAACTATGGCTCATGTTGTCACTTTTAATAGCTTTTAACGTTCCGGTTGTTATTTCATCTTCACCTGCAGCTTTGTTGTTCATTAATCTGTTATGTCTCCTGATAAAGCTGAGATATTTTACCTGTCTGGTTCTAGTCATCATCATCACCATCATCATCATCGTCATCATCACCATCACCACCACCACCACCATCATCATCATCATCATCATCATCATCACCACCACCACCACCACCACCATCACCATCATCATCATCATCATCATCACCACCACCACCACCATCATCATCACCATCATCATCATCACTATCATCATCATCATCGCCGGCAACTCCATTGGGAGTATAGGCTACCAATAAAGTTTCTCCAGTCATCCCTGCTCTTGTATTTGTTCTCAACTTCCCTGCATGTGTATCTCTTATCTCTGAGCACTTTCATAATTTCCCTTCTCCAAGCGGCTGCAGGCTTTCCTTGTTTCTATTTCCCTGGTGGGTTCCATATCTGTGCCTGCACTGTTATGCTTGTGTCCGGTTTCCTTAGCATCTGGCCAATCCATCTCCATTTTCAAGATGTGACTTCTAGGCTCATAGGTTCTTGTCCCGTACTTTCCCAGACCTCCTCATCTTGTCCGCCACCTGACACAGTAATTCATGAGTTCTAGTTATCAACTTTTTTTTTTCAATATTTATTCTTCTATTTGATTTGATTTAGCATTTATTTGTTTCTTTTCCTTTCTGCCGATGAAATTCATCCTGTTATTTTGCATACTCATATTTCAGTTGCCTCCACTTTCTTTTCTATTTTCTTATTCAAAGTCCACATTCCGCACCATCTTATAGTGTGAAGTATTCATAACATCTGATGGTTCCTAGCTTCTACACCAGACAGTAGTGTGAAGTATTCATAATATCTGATGGTTCCTAGCTTCTACACCAGAGAGTAGTGTGAAGTATTCATAATATCTGATGGTTCCTAGCTTTTACATCATGGAGTAGTGTGAAGTATTCATAACATCTGATGGTACTTAGCTTCTACACCATGGAGAAGTGTGAAGTATTCATAACATCTGATGGTTCCTAGCTTTTACATCATGGAGTAGTGTGAAATATTCATAGCATCTGATGGTTCCTAGCTTTTACATCATGGAGTAGTGTGAAGTATTCATAACATCTGATGGTTCCTAGCTTCTACACCATGGAGTAGTGTGAAGTATTCATATCATCTGATGGCTCCTAGCTTCTACATCAGAGAGTAGTGTTCAGTATTCATAACATCTGATGGTTCCTAGCTTCTACATCAGAGAGTAGTGTGAAGTATTCATATCATCTGATGGCTCCTAGCTTCTACATCAGAGAGTAGTGTGAAGTATTCATAACATCTGATGGCTCCTAGCTTCTACACCATAGATATAGTCTGGGGAGTTTACAACAAATTTGATGACTCCCATACTCTGTATTTGTTGTACATGTTTTGTGGTAATTACTTTTATTTCTCGTTTTGTTGAATATACGTACATTTGACCATTTCTATTCCTCTGTTAATTTCCACCTCGGAACATTTCCCATCATCTATTATAATGCCCAACAAATGTATATTGTTCTTTTTTACCACTTGTTCTACTTTGCCGCCATTTATGTTCATGTTTACACTTGTCTACGTCACATTCAAAAAAAAAAAAATCAGCCGTGGCATCTCACATTTCTTGGCTGATACACACTTTCTTTCTGTTACGAAAGCCCAGATCTGCTGTGAGTGGGTGTATATCACTAACATTTAAAACGGTCATGGCTAGAGAACCTAGAAGAGGATATACGAGCTCTTAGAATACACAACTGGCAAAAGAACAAAATAGAAAGAGATAAAGAGCAGAGAGGAATGGAGGCGTGTCTTGTCTGCAGCAAATGAGCCTCAGTGGCTGGGAAAGCTGCTGAATTCAGCAACTGCTCATAGAAGCAGAAGAAGAAGAAGAAGTCGGAAAATTAAGTGTCTGAATACCATAGTGGTTGGTCCAATAGTCTGTCATGGAAAGGTTGCTGGTTCAAATCTGACCTGAGGTGCATCAGTTGTCTGGTCTCTCTTACAGATGGGGGAGTCAAGGCGGCAAACTGATCAGAGCGTCGACTGGTCAAGGACAAATGTGCGAACTAATACCATTTCCCTTTCTCTCCCTCTCCCTCTCTCTGTCTCTGTCTCTCTGTCTCTCTTTTTCTTAACTTGCAAACTTTAGAGTAAAATTTCTGACTCTTCTGTGGCACTTTGAATGCAAACAACACTGACCTTGCTTGTGTGAAGTTGGGGGGGGGGGTTTGTGTCTCTTTCGTCTAAATTGTTTTATGTGTGTCTCTTTCTGTACCTCCCTTCCCTCCCTCTTCCTTCCTCTCTGTTTCTCTTCTTTCCTCCCCTCTTTCTCTCCTTTCCCTCCTTCTTCCTTATTTTTTTCTCCCTCCTTCCATCTCTCTTCTCTCCTCTCATTCTTCCTCTTTCCCTCTCTCTTCCTCCTCTTTCTCTTTCACTCCCTCCCTCTTCTCTTCTCTTTTTTTCTCCTTCCCTCTCTCTTCCCCCTCATTCCTTCCCTCTTCTCTCCTTTCTTTCTCTCTCCTCTTTCTCTTTCATTCCCTCCGACTTCCTTTCTCTTTTTTCTCCTTCCCTCTCTCTCTTCCCCCTCCTTCCTTCCCTCTTCTCTCCTCTCTTTCTCTCTCCTTCCCTCCTCTCTCTCTTCTCCCTTCCTCTACTTTTTCTCTCCCCTCTCCGCCTCCCTCTCTCTCCCTATCTCCCTCCTGTCCCATTGCTTCTCCCACTCTCCTCCCTCTCTCTCTTCTACCCTCTCTCACACTCACCTCCACCTCTCCTCTACCCTCTCCCCCCTCCTTCTAAAACACCGACTACTGACATCTGATGAATGTGGCGTCTCAAATAACCACCTCGCCGAGGCTCGCCTGTCTCTTCTATTCTTATCAGGAACTCCTGTCAGTTCCTTCCACGCAGCGCCCTCTGATGTGCTCGGGAGCAGCTCTATCTCAACTGGGCAATTAGTGGCTACAGTCGCTCTTTGAGAAAGCCGTTACTCTCTTTTCCTACAGTCTCGCTGATATCACTGCCATGGAAGAAAAAAAAAAGAAGAAAACTCCTCCTATTTCTAGTCTACTGAAGAACCTTTAAGCCGGACCAAATAATGATATTGCTGAGCACATTTTGTAACGGGGTCTTGTCTTGCCTTGTCTTGTCTCGTCTTCTGTCTCCCTAGAACTGTGAACTGGTGATCTTTGCAGCCGATGCTGTCAAGGTGTTGAGGCACAGCATGATATCGGCCGTGGGAGTGGGTTATCGCAGTTATTATTTTCAAATAGATGGGAGGGAGGGAGGGGGCAATGCTTCTTTAGCAGAGTCCGCCACCATGGAGGGACTATGTGTGATTTCCTGTCCCCCTTTAGACAGACTGGGTCTGTTACCCCGGGGGGGGGGAATCAAAGGAGAATTGGGACAGGGTCTAGGGTATCTGATATGCCACCAAGGACAGCGTCCTGGATCTCACGTCTTTAACCACAACTAACTAAAAGAAGGATTCACCAGTCTCCCATTCCCCTGGATGTTCTGAAGGAGGCCGCTTGAAACGTTTCTACCCATTCTCCTCTGTTGCACCACGTTTTGCTAAGACGGTGGTCGTTTTAGAAATCAGCGACCAGCAGCTGACACGCTGAGACTTTAGGGTTGGCGAAACATAGTTGACCAAGACCCTGTCTCACCTCCCTGTTGGTACCCCCCCCCCGCCTTTCCCAGTGATAAGCCAAGCCTGACTAACATAGCAGGGATCGACGTTGTCCGCCATGGTGGCGGAGTCTGCTAAAGAAGTATTCCACAAACCCTGGTTGCTTTCTTTTTTTTTTTTAAAGCTGCATTCAGATACCCACTGTGATCCGATGTTGTGCTTCAACAACTTCCCAGCATCGTTTGCAAAAAAATAAAAAACACAAAACAAAATCATCGACTGACAGTTGCAGGAAAACTGAAGAAAAAATGGCCTAATAACGCTTTTATCTTAAGTTACAGGGTGAAGACTGTCAGATTAGGCAACCAGCGACCCATAGCTGATATGCTAGCGTTAGCGTTAGCGAACTATAGCTGATATGCTAGCGTTAGCGTTAGCGAACTATAGCTGATATGTTAGCATCAGCGTTAGCGAACTATAGCTGATATGCTAGCGTTAGCGTTAGTGAACTATAGCTGCTATGTTAGCGTCAGTGTTAGCGAACCATAACTGATATGCTAGCGTCAGCGTTAGCGAACTATAGCTGATATGTTAGCGTCAGCGTTAGCGAACCATGGCTGATATACTAGCGTCAGTGTTAGCGAACCATAACTGATATGCTAGCGTCAGGGTTAGCGAACTATAGCTGATACGCCAGCGCCAGGGATAGCGAACCATAACTGACCAAGACCCTGTTGGCACCCACAGTACCAGGCATAACCCCAATCCCCTCCCCCACCCCCCTAACCCCGGCGGCGGAGTCTGATAAAGAAGCATTACACCCCCCCCCCCCGGTTTTTAGCTGTACACCGCGACTGAAAAAGTAGCTGCCATAACTCGCTCTCACGCTGATACCATGCTGTAACTCAGTACCTTCACAGCATCAGCTGCAAAGATCACGGGCCTCGCAGCTACAGGCGATAGCACGAAACAAGACAAGACAAGAGATTTTAAGTTTTAAAAAAGTGACTTGTAATTCTTTATGTCCTAATGCCTGGCTTAGAAATAATGTAGCATGTCATTGTAAGTAATGATTATAGTATTACTATTATTAATGGATATGATTATGAGTATGATTATGAATGTGATTATGAATGTGATTATGGATATTATTATGAATATATTTTAGTCATAATAGTAACATCTAATACCAACAGAAAAAGTAAATAAGAGAATTAGAGAAATATAGAAAAACACACTTCATGACACTAGTATGACTGGACGCTGACACACGTAAAAGAATAGAAAAGACAAATACACAAATCAGACACAATGAAATGCGAGGACACAATAAAACACCGAAATGAAAGAGCAAGATAATTCAATTCAAGTGCCATGCCGCGTGGCGTAGGCGACCATTTCTCTCCACAATTCCCTGTCTTTAAACTTGTGTGGATTGTCACGCCTTGGATGCATTTAACTGAAATGGAGCAAGATAATTACTTAGGTAAATGGCAATTGTATGGACGGAGTTGACACAGACTGAAACGTATTACACGTATTAGCTTACTAATCTGAGGACGCTATTGCACACAGGTTTGAAATAAAAGAATAGACAACTCGAACTGCTGATCAATTAAATATTTAGAGGCGTGGCCTACTGGACAATTGATTTACGACATATAAGTCACGAGGCAGTCGGAGAGAGGCGGAGGAAGCAGAGAAGAACACCAGACGGAAGAACAGACGATCAGGGGAGAACAGAGACAAGAGAAGAACAGAAGGACAGACAATCAGAGAAGAACAGCAGAAGGAGAACACACACCAGAGAAAACACGAGAGAGAAGGAAGACGTAGATAACGACAGATGGAACAAATGGACAATTAGAGCAATAGATATTCAGGAGATCAGTTTAGAACCAGAGTTATGCTTTATGACAGACAGAAAGTGTCTCAAATTCGAAAAGTGTTTATTTTAGTACTGCGTAAGGAAAGCACATATATTTGAGACTTCGTGTAAAGGATGCAGACGAGGAATTAGTTGACCACGTGTTGCAGATCTATTAGAAAACAGAGTTTAGAATCGTTCTAATATCACGTGTAGAATATTTTGAAGTTGAGAACATTGACAAAATGCTGGATGTAGAATATGATAGAGTTTGATATTGTGAACAAATGATTAAGTGATTCAATCCAAGTGATGTTGTCGATAATACATCTTGAACTTATTTGTCAGAATTAAATAATGCAGTGAACATTTCATCGGATTGGCTCTGGTCTACCATATGTTGTATTGTTCGTGAAACCTAACCTAGACAACAGTGATCAGATTGTGTGTGAATTATCCGCAGAAATATTCAGCAATATCATCGATAAAGGTGGCAGAATTACAAAGCATATTAATAAGAAGAATTGGAAGACAGAAGAAAACTACCTCAATTCGTCATTATTATAATAGTCCACAATCTGCATTGTTATAATAAAATAATATAATAAATTGTTCCCAATACTTTTCATGATAATTACCAAATTATACCTTTTTTCCGTCTTTTTCCTGACATCGACTGTGTGAGTGATATATCACTCAAAATGTATGTTTTCAACACACGCTGACTAATAGAAATATATTTATTCGTTGGAATTTCCCAAATAATTCTGATCTATCTTATATGATGCAAACTTATAAGAAACAGACGTCAGTTAAATTATTTTGAATCTCCCAAAGTTGATAGATAAAGCAAGCAATTAAAACTTTATTATTTACTATCCTAGTTTTAACTTATGGATGCATCAGCAGCGGGCCATCTTGCTCACAACCGAGAGGCCTACAGGAGTGATGTTAGGGAGGCAAAGTTCCGCTAGGGACATGCAAATGAATGAATGAATGAGTTTTAACTTTATTTTTGTGATTAAACTATAGTGAAACATACGTATACTCGCAGGTGAAGTAAAATTACGACGTTACGTAGAAAATAGCACAAACTGTCAACCATACTTATTCAAAACTACAGAAGAACATGCTGTCAAGGATGTATTTTTTCCCCCTTTTCTGGCCACACCCACAGCTGACGGCTGCGCAACAGACGGGGAGCAGCAATGAATACAGCGTGACCGCACCAAGGTAATCTATGCGCGGAAAGTTAAGCCCGCGCGTTTGGGATGTTTGCTTAATAAGCAATAACGACATCTACTCGTGTTGGAGCATATTCCTGGTGCTATCTGGAGTTTACAAGCCACCGCCAGCAATGAATAACGTTTGTGCTGGGGAATGGGTGGAACAATGTGACATTTTCTCATCCACGAGACTGATCTTTCTCCCTCTGCTACTCATCTACACATCCATGAGTCTGGTCTTTCTCCCTCTGCTACTCATCTACACATCCACGAGACTGGTCTTTCTCCCTCTGCTACTCATCTACACATCCACGAGACTGGTCTTTCTCCCTCTGCTACTCATCTACACATCCACGAGACTGGTCTTTCTCCCTTTGCTACTCATCTACACATCCACGAGACTGGTCTGTCTCCCTCTGCTACTCATCTACACATCCATAAGACTGGTCTTTCTCCCTCTGCTACTCATCTACACATCCATGACAGTTGTTTAGGGAATGCATCCTTTTATCTACTTCCTAAAAAAAACCCCACACAAACCAGGCAACCTAGGGAGACCTATATGTAGACGTGTGTGTTCCTATGTCTTGACTGTGTTATTGGGGCATTCATTAAGCATGTGTTGTGCCTCTGTCTTGACTGTGTTATTGAGGCATTTGTTAAGCCGGTGTTGTGCCTGTCTTGACTGTGTTTATGGGGCATTCGTTAAGTCAGTGTTGTGCCTCTGTCTTGACTGAGTATTGGGGCATGAATATTAGGGAATGGATGAAAATGCAGATGGTGATGACGATAATATGACCGCCTGTTGGTTTGCGAGTCCATTCATATTTGCAAAACTCCAGAACAGATATAAATGCCCATTTACTCGACAGAGACATCACGAGAGCCTTGCACTCAGGTACACACCCAAAACAAGACTAACTCACTCAGCTTCTTACCCTCACTATCCCCGTTAACGGGATTCACAAACCATGTGACCTTCTGGAAGGATCCCGTTCCTTACCCGGACGTTCAAAATAAAGACTCACAGGGCGATAAATGCTCTTTATGTGGAGAAAAACTCAGTTATCTCCCATATTGCTACATATAGTTTCAGCTTCTCCTGCCCTACAGAGCAAATCTTTCTGGATAGCATCTTTCAACCTCACCTTATTAATCTGCCTACTGATCTGAATGACACAAATCATGCTCACACTGCTTTTGAGACCCTTACACTCCTGCCTGGTCACACTGACCGTAACGTATCTCTTGGTGTAGTGTCCTTGTACACATCTATCCCTCACTATCAGGAACTTCAGGCTGTCGGGTTCTTTCTGAATAAAAGACACAGCCCCTCTATTCCTGCGTCTACTATTCCTCGCCTTATACGACTTGTCCTCCAACTTTACTAGTTCGTATTCAATGGCCCGTAACTTCGAGTGGATTAGCGATGTGGCCATGGGCACCAAAAATGGGCCCCATGTCTGCTCACGGGTCAATTCGAACACAAAGTTTTGGAATTCTATAGAAGTTATTTTCCGGCCTACTACAGACGCTATATATGCCTCATTTGTTGTATTATGTACTATGAGGGATGCCACAAGCTAAGTTTTTCACTTGTATTATTTTTATTTATTACGTGTTGTGCTGTTCTTATATGTAATCCTTTAAAAAAGAGTGACGCCGAAATATTGGATGTTGTATGTTTTTCATTTATACATTCTCATTTTACTTTCATACTTTCTATCATTTGTGTTTTTTTCTCACTTTCCTCAATCCCTCTGTCGTTTTGTTAAACTGAACCATACACTTCTATCTTCCTTTATGACATTTTCACGACCGCTGGAAGAGAACGACAACAAGACGAGGGTAGAAGGTGCTGAAAGAGGACGCAGGCCCGTAGAGGAAAGGTTTCTGAGTTCATGTTTCAGATATCTGGATGGTGGGGTACACGAAAGGAGGTCATAAGCTTATGTTTCATACATCAAGATAACTGAACACGTGGCGAGAGATCATATACCCATGTATATCTTTGAATAATGACAAATGATTCTTTACAAGGTTTTATTTTTATATAATCTACTTTACTGTTCATATTTGATGCTACGTTAATAGCTTTTTATAACATCCACCTTGTGATATGCTAGTGAGAGTAAAAATATTTACAGCATATGAGGGGATGTAACCTTTGAAAAATACATGAAAAACTTTCGATTCGCCCTTGAGTCTTATCATATATTTTCCCATGGTTACGTCCCTTTATTCACCGTTACTTCTTAAGATCTCACCCTCATATATCCACTGACCCCATATCTTTCGCTCTGACACTCAGTGTATGCAAGGACAGCAGGTAAATACACCATGATCAGTTTGTAAACCACAAAAGTTTATTCAAATCTCGGCCTGACAAGCGCCCGGGTACGTTATTCAGCGTAACAAACTATAAGTTGACCCGTTACCTAGCAAAAGAATGACTGAAAAATCAATAACACTCTGACAACAGTAAATTGAAGACCTGGCCGAGAGAGATTCCTCTTAAAAAACATACGATTCGTTTGATGATCTTTCCTAGACCAGGCCAGGCTATAAACTTATCATGAGTTCTAATTATAATACTTCAGACCGGTTGCTGTTGAGACTGACTACCAGTCTTAACTGCTGGCCCTGGCCAACGTGACCTGCTCAGGCACGTTTGGTCTGATGGTGTTAATAGCAGGTTTAAACAAAAAAAACGAAAGTGCCTTTGTTGAACATCTTGGCTTTCGGCAGGTGTCATCCAGAGAGACAGGCCCGACCAGGGGCTACATTACAGACTTTCAATATCTCAAGTTAGAGACGTCCCCAATTTAATTTTTCACATCTCAGACAGCGAAGTGTATGAAGACTGATCTGATTATTAAAAAAATCTGCCGCACACACACACAAAAAAAGAACAACAAAAAACAGGCAATTATTCTGAAATACCGAAATTGACAAACTCTCTAAAAAATATACATAAAAGCTGATAGAAAATCTAAACAGACATAAACTATGACATAAATGATCCAACAAAATGTTATCGAACTTTATGGAGAAGTATTTCGGCCCACGCCCCCGTCATGGCACGTGATGATGATGATGAGCAGAATATGTCCACCTGGCACACTTATTTTGAGAAATATAGGCCTGGAAATTTGGTGGGTAAAAATAAAGCTAAGAAACTGTGAACTTATAAGGAAAAAAAAAGAAATTGCGTAAATCGAACTGCTTGTTTACAAAATCAGCGTCTAGTCCGAGCGAAGATTCTGTGCAGGACAGTTTTCATCTAGAATTAGTTGTAGGGTCTGCCATTGTCAAGTCTACAGGCCACCGCGTCTGAGAAATTGCAAACTTGACATGCCAATTGCTCCCCGTGAGATAAAAACGTGGGAAACGCTGTTCGCCGTTTGCGACTATTAACTGACCTCGGACAGTGAGCGTGGAGATTTGTTTCAACATTAGAAGCTTCCTTCAGCGGTTCATAAAATCATTCAAGTCGGTGCCCCCTTGAAGCCAGAGATGAAGGGCTTCTCTTTCCCCCCTCCTCAAACCAGTTGGTGTTAAGTCAAAACTCTTCCCGCATTCTACAAATCACAGACGTGATCCACAAAGTCCCCAACTGACCCTTTGTGAAACCTCAGTTTTGCAGTCATTGAGTCACTGATCTGTAACAGAGAATGAATGAATGAATGAGCTTTATTTTTAAAGGGTAAAGAATTGGGCACGCAGGCCGATCTTACATTCCACCCTTCATCACTCCATCTTTCATTCTTCCCACACACTCAATTTACAAATTGACATGAGGAAAAAAAACATATTAAAAGAGTGAAAAATTAAGCTATTACATTCACAGTATAATAGAAGAAGTGTCTGACCTAAGAAAATAGCGTGCGCACACGGAAGCACATACATAAACAAAAATACACGTTTAGTACAGTTCTTCTAACATATGTTCTTTAACATTCGTTGAAATAATTTCTAACAAGATCTAACAAGAGAGGAAAAAAAGACTATCAGCTGGGAGAAAAGAAGAAGGATTGAGCACACTTCATCAACATTATTCTTTTCTATGTCTACGCATACCAGTTTAAAAAAGATGTTAGTGTTTATGGCGCATGTATGTACGATGATCGTGTGAGTGGCGAAGTGGTTAGTGCACTAGTCTCTTATGGCGAAGGTCTGGGGGTTCGAATCCGCCCGAATCGGCCCAGTCACCCAGCTGTAGAAATGGGTACCTGACTTCTCCTGGAGTTGGGTAAGATGAGGCAGCCAGGCGTGACACTGACCACATCACCCTCTAGTGTGCTGACAGGTCAAGGAAAATGTGGGCACAACACCATATCCCTATGTGACTTTAAGGCACGACTGTGTTAACTTTACGTTTGTATGTAGGATAGCGCTACATGAGTTTGCTTTGAATATGTCTTTCAATTTTAACACTTTTTTCTATGATATGATAGTACTCTCCTAAGTGATGGGAGATAAGCAGTATTGGTGCTCAGGAAACAATTAATAGAGTGAGTACCCTTGGTTGAAAGGTAGCTTAGTTAAGAGCGTAGACAAGGGTCTTTAGATAAGCGTGCGGCATGAAAACTGAGTGGGTAAAGTTATGGTATAAATACAAAGCAAGATTAAGATAGAGGGGAGTCTTACTATGTTTTGGAAAAGGGAGCCTTACTTGTTTTGAAAAGCATTACTACCTTTTGGCAGGGAGAATGTCTTGCTTTGGATAGAGTTTTTTTTTTCGTTAGAGGCAGTTTAGGTTAAGATGAAGTGGTTAGTTTTGAGACAGTTTGAAGAGTTTGTTACAGGAGATTTTTTCTGTTGGAATCTTTTTAGGTATGTCCTTTTTTTGTTGGAAATAAATTGTAAGGTTTCTTTCCACACGGCTATGAATATTTCACGCCGGGAATTGTCATTGTAAGTGTCTTCCCAGGTTGATGGGTTAAGTTTCCATCCTCATAACATCATCTATCGTTTTACCTATTAATAAATATCGTATTCAGTATTTTTAAAGCAGTAGCTTTGTTTTAGTTTCTCGTGGAATGTTATATGCTGGTGAAGTCGACTGACTGCAGGTTTCAATATAGTACATTTCATTACTTGGTGTTCTGCTGTAATAATGTGGAGAACCTGATGTTCTGCTGTAGTATTGTGGAGAGCCTGGTGTTCTGCTGTAGTATTGTGGAGAACCTGGTGTTCTGCTGTAATATTGTGGAGAACCTGGTGTTCTGCTGTAGTATTGTGGAAGCCTGGTGTTCTACTGTAGTATTGTGGAGAGCCTGGTGTTCTGCTGTAGTATTGTGGAGAGCCTGGTGTTCCACTGTAGTACTGTGGAGAGCCTGGTGTTCTGCTGTAATATTGTGGAGAGCCTGGTGTTCTGCTGTAGTATTGTGGAGAGCCTGGTGTTCTGCTATAATATTGTGGAGAGCCTGGTGTTCTGCTGTAATACTGTAGAGAGCCTGTTGTTCTGCTGTAATACTGTGGAGAGTCTGGTGTTCTACTGTAGTACTGTGGAGAGCCTGGTGTTCTGCTGTAGTACTGTGGAGAGCCTGCTGTTCTTCTTGCGTTGTGGTGTGAGTAGTTAAGCAACAGACTTTGCAAACTTGGCTCAAGATCGAAGCATTTGTAAAATAGCAACAAGAGGAGAAAGTAAGAAGAGAATAATAATTTAAGCAGAGACACACCCTGTAAAAGAGTCAGTCTTCATTCCAGTAAAAGATTCAGTCTTCATTCCAATAAAAGATTCAGTCTTCATTCCAGTAAAAGATTCAGTCTTCATTCCAGTCTTTTATTCAAGTCAGACAGTCTGACTGATAATCCCCCCCCCCCCCCAAGAGCTTGAATTAGCAATCAGTTCAGCGTTATTTAAACTTCCTTAGATGTCCACCTGCTTTCTGCTGTAAAACTTATTAGTGACAAAGATCAAGCACAAGCAACTAACCAGCACAAACGTATCAAAATACTGCCTGTTAAGAACAGGTTCTTCTTTAACAAAGCCAAGTTAAGTACATCAAATTCTTTCACAGTATGCTCCGCCTTATCTATGGAACATGTTTATATTTAATACAAAGTGTCTTCCAAAACCTAGACTTGATCTTTACAAGAAAAGCTTTACTTATTTTGCTGTTCAACTTTGGAATACCCTCCCATCCTACATACACAGTATAAACTATACACCTTCATACAACTACAAACTCTTCCATTATCTATTTTATATCGATAACATGCCTCCACGATTCAGAAAAGATAGCTCCTACAGACACCGAACTCGGTCAGTTGTTTATTATGAAGAGTACCAATTTTCTGTTTGGTAGATAGTCATTTATATGTATAAGTAGTTACTTTCTGTAGTCATTTATATATGTACGTAGTTACTTTCTGTAGTCATTTATATATGTACGTAGTTACTTTCTGTAGTCATTTATATATGTACGTAGTTACTTTCTGTAAAATAAGATTTTTAAGGGCATGCATCTTTCCTATCGCAACATATGCCTGTGAGACCTGGACACTTAACAAAACAGCTGAGAAGCACATAAATGCCTTTGAATGTAAATGCTATAGAAGAGTTCTCCAAATATCGTGGACACAAAAAAGAACAAATATATCTATACTACAAGAGCTTAATATTGAAGAAGGCTGGCTAGTAAAGAGGATTAAAGAGAGAAAACTTAAATATTTTGGCCACATTAAACGTCATGATAATTTAGAGAAGACCGTATTGGAAGGATACATAATGGGAAAAAGAAAAAGAGGAAGACCGAAACGAAGATGGCTGCAAGACATCGTTGATGATCTGGAAATGGATGCAGCAGCAGCAGGCCATCTTGCTCACAACCGAGAGGCCTACAGGAGTGCTGTTTGGGAGGCAAAGTTCCGCAAGGGACATGCAAAGGAATGAATGAATGAAAGTTACTTTCTGTAGTCATTTATATATGTACGTAGTTACTTTCTGTAGTCATTTATATATGTACGTAGTTACTTTCTGTAGTCATTTATATATGTACGTAGTTACTTTCTGTAGTCATTTATATGTGTACGTAGTTACTTTCTGTAGTCATTTATATGTGTACGTAGTTACTTTCTGTAGTCATTTATATATGTACGTAGTTACTTTCTGTAGTCATTTATATGTGTACGTTGTTACTTTCTGTAGTCATTTATATATGTACGTAGTTACTTTCTGTAGTCATTTATATGTGTACGTTGTTACTTTCTGTAGTCATTTATATATGTACGTAGTTACTTTCTGTAGTCATTTATATGTGTACGTAGTTACTTTCTGTAGTCATTTATATATGTACGTAGTTACTTTCTGTATTGAGTGCGTGGATAAGAGTGAAATGTGAGTGTTTTACTTTAATTTTATTTTATGTCTCTCAGATCTGCAGTGTTAATTATGTTGGTTATATGAGCAGAATATTTGTAGAATGTCTGGAACAGAGTGAAAGTTGTACGATAAAGGGTATAATGTCAGACGGGCCTACGTGCCCAGTTCTTAACCCTTTGGAAATAAAATCAATCAATCAATCAGTCAATCAATCAATCAAACAATATTCATGCTAGACTTTCTTGTCTTAGCCCTACTCATTTCGCTGCAGCCTTTCATTCCTAGTTTTTAACTTTATCTACCAGGCCTCTCCTGTAGCAGTTATAAGCTATTTATAGCTTCTCTGTCTCTTCCTTGTATGTTGGGAATCCCCTGGACAGCAAAAATAACTAATGAAGAATGTATGAGAAGAGCTGGAGAGGCAAAAAACCTTGTCAAAAAGATAAGAGAGAGACAATGTACTTTCATAGGACATGCAATGAGAAGAGGGGGCATTGAAAATATTATAACAACAGGAAAAATAGAAGGAAGAGGATCAAGAGGAAGACCAAGAGAAATGATACTGGACAGTCTGACGGGATGGTGTGAGAGGAGATCACCAACTGAACTGATGGCCTGCATGAAGGATCGGGTAATCTGTAGAAGCATAATAGCCAACGCCAGTCGGCACGGCACCTGATGATGATGATGTCTCTTCCTTACCCGCCAGTATTGTTATCTGGCTTTTACTCCACGCGACAATTGTATAGCCTGGTTTTACGCTAAGAGTATCCGATTGGTCCAAGTTGTTGTTCTTTGTCACCACTCAGCCATACGCTTGTTCCTAGTAACAGGGCGCATTCAGTGCCGGATTTCGAATTAGAAGGATACCGAAAAGCTACGTTTTTTCGTCTATGATCCGTGTTTTTTTTAAAATGTACTGTTTTGATATTGTATGTAATCCTTGAAAAAAAGGGGCTGAAGCCGAAATATTGGATGTTATTTGTTTTTGATATAGACGTTCTCACCTTACTTTCTTACATTCTGCCATTTGCGCTTCTGCTCACTTTCTTCACTCTCTCTGTAGTTTTGTAAAACAGAACCATACACATCTATCTAACTTTATTACTAGAACCATTTTACTCCATCCTTCATTTCTTTTATATATCTACCTTTTTCTTGTATACTTGTACATTTACACATACCAAAATAGCTATAATACTTCCATTATTTAAATTGTTAATTACAGAGTTACAGAAAATGTCAACTAAATTAATTTTCCAATGATTATGATTTGTATTTCTTTCCGATGAAACCAAATACAGAGATTTATTTATTCGTTAGTTTATGCCTGAAAGGGACACAATGAGGAGATGCTACTAAAAATATGTAACTAGGGTCTACGAGACAGTGGTCAAAAATGTAAAAAAATGCTCTAAAGGATGAACATTTTTTCCTTTTCTGTACCCGATGAAATCTTACACAAACTAAGGACAAGATAACTTATACTATCTGATATATTTTAACGACTAGATAACGTGTATTATCTGACATAATTTAACGACTAAATAACGTGTGCTTTCTGACATAATTTAACGCCGAGATAACTTGTACTTTGAAATAATCTAACGACTATATAACCCGTACTATCAGACATAATCTAACGACCAGATAACGTTACTATCTGACATAATTTTATAACTATATGATTTATAACATCTATTCTAACGACTGAATGATGTTAACATCTGACATAATCTAAGAACGAGATGATTTGTAACATTTGGCATAATCCAAGGGCTAAATGATGTGTAACATCTGTTATAATCTACACTGGATGATCTTTAACAGCTGGAATTGTTTTACTACCAAATACCACAACTCTCATGTTAAAGACAAATAATAATATCCTCAGATATGGGCCACTGCCGACTGCTAACACACCTGTATCGTCTCATCCTTTCTCAAACACACACCTGTATCGTCTCATCCTTTCTCAAACACACATGTATCGTCTCATCCTGTCTCACACACACGCCTGTATCGTCTCATCCTGTCTCACACACACACACCTGTATCGTCTCATCCTGTCTCACACACACACCTGTATCGTCTCATCCTGTCTCACACACACACCTGTATCGTCTCAGCCTGTCACACACACACCTGACAGCAAACGTGAAACAGGCACCCAGACTTCAGAGTACATCCTGCAGCTCCACCCCTTTTTACCAATAAGCCAGAACCCAGCTTTTGTAGGGGGGAGCCTACGTAGAAGACACATTTTTGGGTCGCAAACATAACCTCTAAAAAACTACAAAATTTATACATAAATAAAAATTTCAAACAGCGTAAAGAGATAAGAAGAAAAAGAAAGAAAAAAAAGAAGATATATTCCTTAATACAGACTAGTATTCTCGTGTCTCTCTCTGACATACAGACTAATATTCTCGTGTCTCTCTGTGACATACAGACTAGTATTCTCGTGTCTCTCTGTGGTATACAGACTAATATTCTCGTGTCTCTCTGTGACATACAGACTAGTATTCTCGTATCTCTCTGTGACATACAGACTAGTATTCTCGTGTCTCTCTTTGACATACAGACTAATATTCTCGTGTCTCTCAGTGACATACAGACTAGTATTCTCGTGTCTCTCTGTGACATACAGACTAATATTCTCGTGTCTCTCTGTGACATACAGACTAGTATTCTCGTGTCTCTCTGTGACATACAGACTAATATTCTCGTGTCTCTCAGTGACATACAGACCAGTATTCTCGTGTCTCTTTGTGAAAGTGTAACTGGTGAATTTGTAGTAAATATTTCAGGAATTTATTTTTAACACAGAATCTGTGACATTTGTATCTTCTAGTTTGTGCTAAAACTGATTCTTAAATATTTTAATCTTTGATATCCACAGGGAAGTGATCAGACAGCAAGAACGAAGACCTAGCAACGACGTTTCTGCAGAAGTTAACGGATGTTCATCATGGAGTAATTTGTTAATGCTTAACTTCTGTTTAAAATAAACACGTTGCTTTCCTCACGATAAATCCTGCCTTGTTTTAATGAGACTTGCGTTTCTCAATATTGTTATGATCTGTAAGTCATGAATGAGTGAGGTGACAAAACTGAGAATCGAATGTCATCGCTACCGGTGCTTCCCACTGTTTCAACGTTCCTTTAAAGTTTTCTAATATTTTTATAATGCTCTTTTCTATAGTTAAAAGATTCTATTACACATGAGTCACTGGGTAATAATAACAACTGACTAAAGCTTTTTCCTTTCTTGCGATAACCAGTTCCTTCATATTTGACTTAACTTTCGATCTGACGGGTCATCTAAAATTTTACCCAACGTTCATGGTTAAAAAAAAAAAAACGCATCTGCTAGACTTCACATAACATTGTCAGCTGATCTAAATTAAAAAAAAAGAATAATTCTTTTAAGCGAACAATGATAGATGATCCAAGGGTTTGCGGTCTGCGTGCAAAATGTTCAGCTCATGTGCAAAAAAAATATTCTGTGCAAATGTGCGTAATAACACACACACATACACACACCCACACTGTAAATGCCTTTACATTTAATAACAGGATAAACCTGGGTTGTACTTTTCAGTTACTGGTATTTAGTTAATTGCTATGATGACTTCTTTGTTTACTTATTCAGTGGCAGTAGTTATTTATTGACATAGGTCATGTTCGGCTTACTATGGGTTCATTGAAACAGAATACCACTGTAGATTTACTATCCAAAGCAATAGTAAATCTAATGCTATATTTGTCCATGGTCATGACGTCTGGTGTTAGTTCCCAAGATCAATTTTCATATCTGAGCAGCTCAATGGACATACTCCTTTTCCACGACTCAGTAGAAATTCATGTGCCCGTTTATTTTAATTACTCTGTATTATCTGTGTGCCCCCCCCCTTTGCCTCGTCACAATTCTGCTGCAGTACTACCGAAAGTACGCCATAAAAGACCAGTTGAAACATCCAATCCGAAAATTATTTTTTAGTAAGAAAGAAACAGTAAATAAAAAGCATGTAACATCACTGTAATTTTCTTGATCGCAATTATAGCACGGAGTAACGTCTGGAAACTGGAGAATAAAAGTAGCATTTTCTTTTTATCTTTTTTGTGCAGCTCTAAACATTTTGATATAGTATGATATTTTTTTTCTGTGCGCGGCCGCGCAGGCGCGCAGCTTAGAGGGAACAGTGGATGAAACTATCCTGATGATTTAGGCAAGATAATATTTTTGATTATTTAATGTCTAGAATTACTTATTACACGTCCTATCTCTGGCCGAGCACTAACTCTACAGTCCATGTAGTCGTAGTCTGTGCTTGGGTGTTCATTTCTAAGATGTCGATCAGTCTTCATAATCTCAGTCCACTTCCGGCAACGCCCCTTCCTTCTGTTTCTCGCAACAAAGTTTCAACTGCAGGCACTCTGCCGCAGAATCTATAACCCTGGACCTTTACCGTGATTACACGCTACATGAAGTTTGCCAGCTTCGCCATCCCAGTCTACATCACTCTAACTTGACTCCCTGGAAGCTACGTGAATTGTCACAACTTCAGCAGTGACAAGATATCGTAAGTACAGACAAGATATCGTAAGTACAGACAAGATATCGTAAGTGCAGACAAGATATCGTAAGTGCAGACAAGATATCGTAAGTACAGACAAGATATCGTAAGTACAGACAAGATATCGTAAGTACAGACAAGATATCGTAAGTACAGACAAGATGTCGTTAGTACAGACAAGATATCGTAAGTACAGACAAGATATCGTAAGTACAGACAAGATATCGTAAGTACAGACAAGATATCATAAGTACAGACAAGATATCGTAAGTACAGACAAGATATCGTAAGTACAGACAAGATATCGTAAGTACAGACAAGAATCGTTTGTTAGAAAAGAGAATTATACACTCAGGGCAGCATAACTTAACTGAGCAACCCAACATTCTTCGTCTGCCACCAACGATTGAGAAGAGATATTGCAGAGATTACTGACATGGTATGATGATTGACAACCTGAGAAGAGATATTGCAGAGATCACTGACATGGTATGATGATTGACAACCTGAGAAGAGATATTGCAGAGATCACTGACATAGTATGATGATTGACAACCTGAGAAGAGATATTGCAGAGATCACTGACATGGTATGATGATTGACAACCTGAGAAGAGATACTGCAGAGATCACTGACATAGTATGATGACTGACAACCTGAGAAGAGATATTGCAGAGATTACTGACATGGTATGATGATTGACAACCTGAGAAGAGATATTGCAGAGATCACTGACATAGTATGATGATTGACAACCTGAGAAGAGATATTGCAGAGATCACTGACATGGTATGATGATTGACAACCTGAGAAGAGATACTGCAGAGATCACTGACATAGTATGATGACTGACAAGCTGAGAAGAGATACTGCAGAGATCATTGACATGGTATGATGATTGACAACCTGAGAAGAGATACTGCAGAGATCACTGACATTGTATGATGACTGACAACCTGAGAAGAGATATTGCAGAGATTACTGACATGGTATGATGATTGACAACCTGAGAAGAGATATTGCAGAGATCACTGACATAGTATGATGATTGACAACCTGAGAAGAGATATTGCAGAGATCACTGACATGGTATGATGATTGACAACCTGAGAAGAGATACTGCAGAGATCACTGACATAGTATGATGACTGACAAGCTGAGAAGAGATACTGCAGAGATCATTGACATGGTATGATGATTGACAACCTGAGAAGAGATACTGCAGAGATCACTGACATTGTATGATATCTGGAAAATGGCACACCTGAGACTCACTAGAGCAGCCTATGGACTTCCACCTACAGAACAGGTCTATAAAAATTAGATGTATCAGAAGATCTAAAGTGTCCACTCTGCAAAGAAAGGCAAACATTTGAGCGCATTCTGCCATCATGTCTCATTCGCTAACTGACGATATACATGGCGATATCTTCGTCTTCTTCTTCGTTCGCTTCTACCACCACGACCGCCCCATGATTCTACTGAATTTACTCATGTGGTCCTCGATAGGTCCCGTGGTCCCCCTGTATCCCAGAAAGAACCACACGAGATCCCCGACAGGATCTCAAGAAGTTCAGAGTATCGCAGGGGTTGAGCCTGTATTCTCGTTGGGTCTCATAACAAGGAATACGTGACACCGTTGTTTTCGTTGCACCAGTTTAATCTAGAGTTGGACATTCTCAGTGGAAAGCCTCGACGTGGTTTTGATATCATCATATCCCCGCAGGGTGAGAGGTGGTTGCCTATCCAGGGTAGAGTTGGACTTTCTCACCGGAAAACCTCGACCTGTTTTGGAATACCCGTGTATGCCCGCCGTGTGAGAGGTGGTTGACCATTCAGTCCTGCGTTGAACTTTCTCACCGAAAAACCTCAGCGTGATTAGTATACGCATATATATTTTCTTAAATTTTAACATTTTACCAAAGATAAGACATTTCAATCACTTATTTATTTTGTAAACAACCATATATATAATGATTATTTCCATTAGATTTGCAAGGGAAAAAAAAAAAAAATTGCCAAAATGAAGGGAACTAACCATTAAATAATAAGATGAACTTTCTTTTGACATGTCGTCGTTTCATATATTTTAATGGTTATATCCCTTCCCCATATCATCATCATCATGTGCCGTGCCGACTGGCGTTGGCTATTATGCTCCTCCAGAGTACGCGATCCTTCATGCAGGCCACCAGCTCAGTTGGTGATCTCCTCTCACACCATCCCGTCAGACTGTGCAGTATCATTTCTCTTGGTCTTCCTCTTGATCTTCTTCCTTCTATTTTTCCTGTTGTTATAATATTTTCAATGCCCCCTCTTCTCATTGCATGTCCTATGAAAGTACATTGTCTCTCTCTTATCTTTTTGACAAGGTTTTTTGTCTCTCCAGCTCTTCTCCTACATTCTTCATTAGTTATTTTTGCTGTCCAGGGGATTCGCAACATTCTTCTAATAAACCACATTTCTGCTGCTTCCAATGATTTTTGTGCAGACTTGCCTATTGTCCATGATTCACTTCCATATAACAAGATAGGTTCAATATAGCATTTTAGGACTCGTTTTCTAACATTCATTGATAAGGATGTGTTGGTCAATATGTTTCTCATTCTCTGAAATGCAGTCTTTGCTTGGCCTATTCTGTTCCTAATTTCTGTTCTGCATTTCCCATCTGAAGTTATTACTGCTCCAAGGTATTTGAATTTCTGCACCTGCTTTAGAACAGTTCCGTTTAATTTAATACTGCATGCTGGTGGATTCTGTTTCTTAAATATAACCATAGTCTCTGTCTTTTTGATGTTCAAAGTATGGCCTTTCTGTTCACTTTCTTTGGCCACTTTATCCAAGAGATTTTGCAGGTCTTGTTGGTTCTCAGCTATCAGTACTGTGTCGTCAGCATACCGAAGGTTGTTAGTACTGTATCCTCCAATTTTTATGCCTGGTTCTGTGATGATTGTTCTTAGAATATTCTCGCTATACAGAGAAAAAAGGTCTGGAGATAATACACATCCTTGTCGCACCCCTTGTTTTATAGGTTGATATTTTCCAATTCTATTTTCAACTCGAACTGCTGCTTCTTGCTGCCAGTATAGATGTTTTACAATCCTCAGGTCTTTGCCGTCTATATTGATGTCTTCAAGCGTTTTAATAATTTCATTATGTTTCACCTTGTCAAATGCCTTGGTGTAATCAATGAAGCATAAGTAGAGATCTTTCAGTACTTCTAAAGCTCTTTCTGTTAGTGTTCGTAAAGCATAAATGGCATTGTGTGTTCCCTTTCCTTCAACAAATCCAAACTGTTCATCTGCTATTTCCATTTTTATCTTTTCCCTTGTTCTTCTCATAATTATTCTCAGAAGTAGCTTCGTTATGTGACATGAGAGGCTGATAGTCCGGTGGTCGTCACATTCCTTTGCACCTGGTTTCTTTGGTAGTGCTATAAACGTGGATTTAATCAGGTCACTGGGAATATAACCACTGTTGTAAATATCATTCAGTAACTTAGTTATTATTTTTATTCCTGTCTCCTCTAGTGCCTCTATTTCTTCTATTGTTATATTATCAGGCCCAGTCGCTTTTCCTTTCTTCATGTGTTTGATGGCATCTATGATTTCATCTTCAAGTATTGGTGGTCCCTCACAGTTTTCAGTATCTGGTGTTAATTCTGGTCTTTCTCCTCCATATAGCTCACCGATATACTCTGTCCACCTGTCCACAATGTCTTCTTTTCCCATTAACATTTTACCTTCTTTCGATTTCAGGCATCCTGTGGTATATTTTGTTTTTCTGCCTGTGCCTTCCCCCATAGTTACCTTTTTTCCATACAAAACTATCTTCCTGTTTTGAAGCTATATAATAAAGGTTTGTTGGACGGTATCTAGATCTGCTCTTTCTTCTCACTTTCTGATAGCAACAGCTGGCATTACACGCAGCTGTAGCGTTGAGATAAGAGGGGAGATAATCAAGTATTTACTTTTACATTGACAACAGTAAAAACAGAACACAGGTAGTAAGTCATTAAAACAATACAAAGATAGTAAGTCACTCAAACAACACACAGATAGTAAGTCACTAAAACAACACACAGATAGTAAGTACTAAAACAACACACAGATAGTAAGTACTAACACAACACACAGATAGTAAGTCACTAGAACAACACACAGATAGTAAGATACTAAAACAACACACAGATAGTAAGTCGCTAAAAAACACACAGATAGTAAGTCACTAAAACAACACACAGATAGTAAGTCGCTAGAAAAACACACAGATAGTAAGTCACTAGAAAAACACACAGATAGTAAGTCACTAAAACAACACACATATAGTAAGTCACTAAAACAACACACAGATAGTAAGTCACTCAAACAACACACAGATAGTAAGTCACTAAAACAAGACACAGATAATAAGTCTCCAAAACAACACAAAGATAGTAAGTCACTAAAACAAAATACAGATAGTAAGTCACTAAAACAACACACAGATAATAATTCATTAAAACAACACAAAGATAGTAAGTCACTAAAACAACACACAGATAGTAAGTCATTAGAACAACACACAGTTAGTAAGTCACTAAAACAACACAAAGATAATAAGTCATTAAAACAACACAAAGATAATAAGTCACTAAAACAACACACAGATAGTAAGTCACTAAAACAACACAAAGATAGTAAGTCACTAAAACAAGACACAGATAATAAGTCTCCAAAACAACACAAAGATAGTAAGTCACTAAAACAAAATACAGATAGTAAGTCACTAAAACAACACACAGATAATAATTCATTAAAACAACACAAAGATAGTAAGTCACTAAAACAACACACAGATAGTAAGTCATTAGAACAACACACAGATAGTAAGTCACTAAAACAACACACAGATAGTAAGTCACTAAAACAACACACAGATAGTAAGTCACTAAAACAACACACAGATAGTAAGTCACTAAAACAACACAAAGATAATAAGTCATTAAAACAACACACAGATAGTAAGTCATTAAAACAACACACAGATAGTAAGTCACTAAAACAACACAAAGATAATAAGTCATTAAAACAACACAAAGATAATAAGTCACTAAAACAACACAGATAGTAAGTCACTAAAACAACACACAGATAATAAGTCTCCAAAACAACAAAAAGATAGTAAGTCACTAAAACAAAATACAGATAGTAAGTCACTAAAACAACACAGAGATAATAAGTCACTGAAACAACACAAAGATAGTAAGTCACTAAACCAACACACAGATAATAAGTCACTAAAACAACACAAAGATAGTAAGTCACTAGAAAAACACACAGATAGTAAGTCACTAAAACAACATACAGATAGTAAATCACTAAAAAAAGACACAGATAATAAGTCACTAGAACAACACACAGATTATAAATCACTAAAACAACACACAGATACTAAGTCATTAAAACAACACACAGATAATAAGTCACTAAAACAACACAAAAAAAGTAAGTCATTAAAACAACACACAGATAGTTAGATACTAAAGCGGCACACAGATAGTTAATTATTAAAATAACAAACAGTTAATAATTTTGGAAAATAACACATATAGTAGATAATTAAAACATCACACTAGTAAGTAAGTCTCTAAAATAAGACATGTAGTATGTCATTAAAACAACACACTGGTAGTAAGACTCTAGAACAACAAACAGGTAGTAAGTTTTTAAAAAACAGACAGGTAGTGAGTCACTCAAACAACACACAGGCAGTGAGTCACTAAAACAACACACAGGTAGTATGTCACTAAAACAACATACAGGTAGTGAGTCAGTAAAACAACACACGGGTAGTGAGTCACTAAAAGAATACACAGATATTAAGACACTAAAACAACCCACAAGAAGTAAGTCACTAAAAGAACACACAGGTAGTGAGTCATTAAAACAACACACGGGTAGTGAGTCACTAAAACAACACACAGTTTGCAAGTTATTAAAACAACACACAGATAGTAAGTCATTAAAACAACACAGAGACTAAGTCATTAAAACAACACACAGATAAAATGTCACTAAAACAACACACAGATAGTAAGTCATTAAAACAACACACACAGATAATAAGTCATTAAAACAACACAGAGACTAAGTCATTAAAACAACACACAGTTTGCAAGTTATTAAAACAACACACAGATAAAATGTCACTAAAACAACACACAGATATTAAGTCATTAAAACAACACACAGATAATAAGTCATTAAAACAACACACAGATATTAAGTCATTAAAACAACACACATATATTAAGTCATTAAAACAACACACATATATTAAGTCATTAAAACAACACACTATATTAAGTCATTAAAACAACACACATATATTAAGTCATTAAAACAACACACAGATAGTAAGACATTAAAACAACACACAGATATTAAGTCATTAAAAAACACACAGATAGTAACTCATTAAAACAACACACAGATAGTAAGTCATTAAAACAACACACAGATATTAAGTCTTTAAAACAACACACAGATAGTAAGACATTAAAACAACACACATATATTAAGTCATTAAAACAACACACAGATAGTAAGACATTAAAACAACACACAGATAGTAAGTCATTAAAACAACACACTAGTAGTAAGTCTCTAAAACAATAAACAGGTAATAAGACACTAAAACAACCCACAAGAAGTAAGTCACTAAAAGAACACACAGGTAGTGAGTCATTAAAACAACACACGGGTAGTGAGTCACTAAAACAACACACAGTTTGCAAGTTATTAAAACAACACACAGATAGTAAGTCATTAAAACAACACAGAGACTAAGTCATTAAAACAACACACAGATAAAATGTCACTAAAACAACACACAGATAGTAAGTCATTAAAACAACACAGAGACTAAGTCATTAAAACAACACAGAGACTAAGTCATTAAAACAACACACAGTTTGCAAGTTATTAAAACAACACACAGATAAAATGTCACTAAAACAACACACAGATATTAAGTCATTAAAACAACACACAGATAATAAGTCATTAAAACAACACACAGATATTAAGTCATTAAAACAACACACATATATTAAGTCATTAAAACAACACACATATATTAAGTCATTAAAACAACACACATATATTAAGTCATTAAAACAACACACATATATTAAGTCATTAAAACAACACACAGATAGTAAGACATTAAAACAACACACAGATATTAAGTCATTAAAAAACACACAGATAGTAACTCATTAAAACAACACACAGATAGTAAGTCATTAAAACAACACACAGATATTAAGTCTTTAAAACAACACACAGATAGTAAGACATTAAAACAACACACATATATTAAGTCATTAAAACAACACACAGATAGTAAGACATTAAAACAACACACAGATAGTAAGTCATTAAAACAACACACAGATATTAAGTCTTTAAAACAACACACAGATAGTAAGTCATTAAAACAACACACAGATAGTAAGACATTAAAACAACACACAGAAAGTAAGTGATTAAAACAACACACAGAAAGTAAGTGATTAAAACAACACACAGAAAGTAAGTGATTAAAACAACACACAGAAAGTAAGTGATTAAAACAACACACAGAAAGTAAGTGATTAAAACAACACACAGAAAGTAAGTCATTAAAACAACACACAGATAGTAAGTGATTAAAACAACACACAGATAGTAAGATACCAAAGTGGCACACAGATAGTTAATTATTAAAACAACGAACAGGTAATATGTGTGTAAAATGATATATATGGTAGATAATTAAAACAACACACTAGTAGTAAGTCTCTAAAACAATAAACAGGTAATAAGTTTTTAAAAAACACACAGGTAGTAATTCACTAAAAGAATACACAGGTAGTGAGTCATTAAAACAACACACAGGTAGTGAGTCATTAAAACAACACACAGATAGTAAGACTTTAATACAACACACAGGTACTAAGTCACTAAAACACCACACAGATTCTAAGTCATTAAAACAACACACAGATAGTAAGACATCAAAATAACACACAGGCACTAAGTCATTAACACAACACACAGATAGTAAGTCATTCAAACAACAGACAGGTACTAAGTCACTAAAACAACACACAGGTACTAAGTCACTAAAACAACACACAGATATTAAGTCATTAAAACAATACACAGATATTAAGTCATTAAAACAACACACAGATTGCAAGTCATTAAAACAACACACAGATAGTAAGTCATTAAAACAACACACAGATACTAAGTCATTAAAACAATACACAGATACTAAGTCACTAACACAACACAGATAATAAGTCACTAAAACAACACACAGATATTAAGTCACTAAAACAACACACAGATATTAAGTCACTAAAACAACACACAGATAATAAGTCACTAAAACAACACACAGATATTAAGTCATTAAAACAATACACAGGTACTAAGCCACTAAAACAACACACAGATATTAAGTCATTAAAACAACACACAGGTACTAAGTCATTAAAACAACACACTGATACGAAGTCAGTAAAACAACACACAGGTACTAAGTCATTAAAACAACACACAGATATTTAGTCACTAAAACAACACACAGATAGTAAGTCATTAAAACAACACACAGATAGTAAGTTATTAAAAGAACACACAGATAGTAAGATACCAAAGCGGCACACAGATAGTTAATTATTAAAACAACGAACAGGTAATAAGTTTGTAAAATAACATATATAGTAGATAATTAAAACAACACACTTGTAAGTAAGTCTCTAAAATAAGACATGTGGTATGCCATTAAAACAACACACAGGTAGTAAGTCTTTACAAAACACACAGGTAGTGAGTCACTAAAACAACACCCATATAGTGATTCATTAAAACAACACGGGTAGTGAGTTACTGAAAGAACATACAGATAGTGAGTCATTAAAACAACACACAGGTAGTGAGTCACTCAAACAACACAGAGATAGTAAGTCTCTAAAACAACACACAGGTAGTGAGTTATTAAAACAACACACAGGCAGTAAGTCTCTAAAATAAAACACAGGTAGTAAGTCACTAAAACAACACACAGGCAGTAAGTCACTTAAACAACACACAAGTACTAAGTCACTAAAACAACACACAGGTATTGAGTCACTAAAACAACATCCAGGTATCGAGCCATTAAAACAACACACAGGTAGTGAGTCACTAAAACAAGACACAGATAGTAAGTCATTAAACAACACACAGGCAGTAAGTCACTAAAGCAATTCACAGGTAATGAGTCACTAAAGCAATTCACAGGTAGTGAGTCACTAAAGCAATTCATATGTAGTGAGTCACTAAAGCAATTCACAGGTAGTGAGTCACTAAAGCAATTCAAGGGTAGTGAGTCACTAAAGCAATTCACATGTAGTGAGTCAATAAAGCAATTCACAGGTAGTAAGTCACTAAAGCAATTCATGGGTAGTGAGTCACTAAAGCAATTCACATGTAGTGAGTCAATAAAGCAATTCAGAGGTAGTAAGTCACTAAAGCAATTCAAGGGTAGTGAGTCACTAAAGCAATTCACAGGTAGTGAGTCACTAAAGCAATTCACAGGTAGTAAGTCACTAAAGCATTTCACAGGTAGTGAGTCTCTAAAGCAATTCACAGGTAGTGAGTCACTAAAGCAGTTCACAGGTAGTGAATCATTAAAACAACACACAGGTAGTAAGTCACTAAAGCAATTCACAGGTAGTGAGTCACTAAAGCAATTCACAGGTAGTGAGTCACTAAAGCAATTCACAGGTAGTGAATCATTAAAACAATACACAGGTAGTAAGTCACTGAAACAACACACAATAAGTGAGTCACTAAAACAACACACAGGTTTTGAGTCACTAAAAAACCAGACAAGTAGTAAGTCACTAAAACAACATAAAGGTAGTTAGTCATTAAAACAACACACATTAGTAAGTCACTAAAACAACACACATGTAGAGAGGCATTAAAACAAAACACAGTAGTAAGTCACTAAAATGACACACAGATAGTGAGTCATTAAAACAACACAGGTAGTAAGGTCTAAAACAACACACAGGTAGTACGTCTCCAAAACAACACAGAGGTAGTGAGTCACTAAAACAGCAGACAGGTAGTGAGTCACTAAAACAACAGACAGGTAGTGAGTCATTAAAACAACACATATGTAGTAAGTCAATAAAACAACACAGATATAATTAGAAATTTAACAACAGATAGATAGAAAATAAAGCAACAGACAGATAACTAGAAACCAAAACAACAGATAGATAGTTAGAACTAAAATAATAGACAGATAATTAGAAACTAAAACAACAGACAGATAGTTATAAACAAAAGAACACACAGATAGTTATAAACTAAAACAACACACAGATATTTAGAAACTAAAACAACAGACAGATAGTTATAAACAAAAGAACACACAGATATTTAGAAACAAAAACAACACACAGATATTTAGAAACTAAAGCAACAGACAGATATTTAGAAACTAAAGCAACACACAGATATTTAGAAACTAAAACAACACACAAATATTTACAAACAAAACAACACACAGATATTTAGAAACTAAAACAACACACAGATATTTAGAAACTAAAGCAACACACAAATATTTAGAAACTAAAGCAACACACAGATATTTAGAAACTAAAGCAACACACAGATATTTAGAAACTAAAGCAACACACAGATATTTAGAAACTAAAGCAACACACAGATATTTAGAAACTAAAACAACACACAGATATTTAGAAACTAAAGCAACACACAGATATTTAGAAACTAAAGCAACACACAGATATTTAGAAACTAAAGCAACACACAGATATTTAGAAACTAAAGCAACACACAGATATTTAGAAACTAAAACAACACACAGATATTTAGAAACTAAAACAACACACAGATATTTAGAAACTAAAACAACACACAAATATTTAGAAACTAAAACAACACACAAATATTTAGAAACTAAAGCAACACACAAATATTTAGAAACTAAAACAACACACAGATATTTAGAAACAAAACAACACACAAATATTTAGAAACTAAAGCAACACACAAATATTTAGAAACTAAAACAACACACAGATATTTAGAAACAAAACAACACACCGATAGTAAAAACTAAAACAACACACAGATAGTTAGAAACTAAAACAACAAACAGATAGTTAGAAACTAAAACAACACACAGATAGTTAGAAACTAAAACAACACACAGATAGTTAGAAACTAAAACAAGACACAATTGGTTAGAGTTTAACACAAAACTCAGATAGTTAAAAATTTAAACCACGGACAGAGAGTTAGAAACTGAAACAATACAGATAGTTAGAAACTAAATCAACACAGGTAGTTAGAAATTAAAACAACACTGACACAGTCAGAAACTAAAAAGCACACAGACACTAAAGATTAAAATAACACGCAGGTAGTTAGAAACTAAAATAACGCAGAGACTATACAGGCTAAAACAACACGCAGGTAGTTATGACCTGTAACAAATCTCAGGCAGCAAATAACACTTGGAGAACTACAACAATAAACACACGATAACAGTCTATGGGTGAATTGCCACTAAAAGAAAAATTACACATTTTACCTTTAAATCAGGTAACATGCTTTGTCAATATTCAGATTCACATATTTGTGGCCATATGGGATATGTAGGATTGAAGATATCGTCAACTGAGACATAAAAGATCTAGACATTTTTCTGACTTGAGTCACTGCGTTTTAGTTATTAGTGTCAGGTCATCTCTTACAAGTTGTGTTAATTATAGAACTGAACATTTTATCTGATATGGTGTTTATTTATGATATTAAGTTACCAGTTCAGAGCTGACATTTATGCAGAGATTGAAAATTAACATCTGTTCTATATTTCATGACGGACAGATATACAGTAAGATAGGAAGTCAAGTATTCATATTTCTTCTGACCGTATCATTATACGGTGCTAGGTTTCATCTTGTACCTAACCTACCTGGACAACGCAAGGTCCTCCTTCTAGTTCCTAATTTTCTTCTCAGATCTCAACTTCCAAAATCTCCCTAAACTACCTTCTGTGTAAATCTGTGTTATATAAAAAAATGCTCTATTCATAGGTAGTTTTGCTTTTTTTGTATAGCCTTACTGATTAACTATATTAGAAGGGCAGTTGAGAGATGAAGGATGGAATGTCAGATGAGTCTCCATGTCCAATTCTTCATCTTTCATTCATTCTATTTTCTCATTTACATTTTTTTCTGCTCCATATCAAATGTACAGCCTCCAGTTGCAAACATAAATAATTCAAAGAAAATATAGTGTCAGCTTTCCTAAATTAGTTTTAATTCTGTCTAGCAAAGTCGCAGGTTGGTCTTGTTTGCACTAACACAAAGATTCGCTGTTTCTCATTGTCACGATTATACGCTGTGTCGATTTTTGAAAGAGTTATTTAGAAAAGAGTAGTTTCTTTCATTACAGAGCGGGAATATATTTGTGTTTTGAGTGTGCGTATGTATCTTACATCTTACATACTTCCTGTGCCGTTAAACGTCACATAGGGCTCACATAGTAGTTTGCCAAGTTTTCCTGTTTTCGGCGAGTTTTTTAACCTCATCAAGGGATGTTATGCCCACTAAACTGGCCTCTCTTAACAATGTCCTCTCTAGTGTTTCAGGTCGTCGACCTCTGTTTTCTTTCGTCTGTTGTGTTCAGCTTGGTAGTTTGTTGTGGGACTCTGTGACTGTTTCTTCTCAGCACATGATCGACATATGTCCATCTTCTTTTCTGATCAACCATGAGACAGGTTGTTGTTTGCTCATATGTCTTATCGCTGCCATGTTCTTGACATCGTTCCACTTTATACCAAATATTTTACTTAGGAATTTGTTTTCAATAGTCTAATTTGTTGTCTATTTCTTTAGTTATTTTCCAGCTTTCATATGCATAAATAAGGGTAGATATTACATTTGAATTAGAATAATCTTAACTGCTTTTGCAATTCTAATTCTAACTGCCTTTCTGTTTGCCACCATCCTGTTCTATGTAGCTGCCAAGGTATGCAAATTGGTTTAATTATTCAATATCTTCCCCTTCTACGTGTATTTTTCCATTTTGATTAATGGGAAGTTTCATTATTTTTGTTTTGTCCTTGTTAATTTCAAGTCCTATTTTGCTATCCAGTTAAGACAGACTATCTATTTTTTCTTCCATGGAATTCACCTTGTTACTAATAAGGATTATGTCATCAGCACAATCAACATCTTCTAGTTGGGTCCCATGTACCCAATCAATACCTGTGTTACCTCTGCAGCATTTTTTCATTATGAAGTCTATTGCAATTCCAAGAAGCAAAGGAGACAGTATACATCTTAGGTTCACACCTGTTTCAATCTGGAGCCATTCACTCATATCCCTTCTTCTGTTTTGACTGCACATACATATCCATTATAGAAGTCCTTAGTGGTATTGATAATTTTAGGTGGTATTTTATTTAGATTTAAAAATACTTCAACTTTTTCCGTTTAATCTTCTTTCCTAACAAAACTTTTAAAATATTAAGCTGTCGTAGTATGGATATATTTGTTCTTTTTTGTGTCCATGACATATGAAGGACTCTTCTATAGCGTTCACATTCAAAGGCATTTATGTGTTTCTTAGACATTTTGTTAAGTGTCCAGGTCTCACAGGCATATGTTGGAATGAAATTAATTATATTCCAGCTGCCAGGCCGCGTAACTCCAAAATGTCCGTGTTCCACTCTAACGTGTCAGTTATTTCATGTTGACAGCCCCGCTTTGACCAGAATCACCTGCCCATTGCAACTTCCTCTCTCCGGGTTGGAATAGCACTGGGATCCAGGAAATAGAAGGGACTACGTTTCCTGTAAGAGCATTACATCAAAATAGAAAGAGAAGCTCCATGACAGGTGCCCGGTGTTTGGCGCTCTTGTAGTTTAAGTAACCAACATTTCTCCATTTCCGCCTGACTCTACAGGATTTAGTCCTACTCCAGCTTTCTCTGTTCTTCTTTTCCTCTTAAGTCCAACCTCCCAGGGCGATACTTCCTCTCTCTCCTCCACCCCAGCCTCTGACACTCCTTATTTAGATGCTGCTCCTTGTTTTTTTTTTCTAAACTAATTTAATTAGGTTCATATTTTTATTTGATTTTGTAAACTAACAAAATGGAATGCAGAAGAAGAAATGCAGAGACTTAAGTTACAACGATACATCACCCATGCTCTCCATAAGGAGTACTTGATATCTGCACCCATACTCCATAAGGAGTTGGGGTTGATAAAGGGAAGAAGCACCAAACGAGCCATATCCTGGATGGCTGAGGCGGAGGATACAATAAAGTCAACTTGCACTCTAGATGAAGTGCCTAAAGGTGAAGACTGGTTACTGGTACAGGGCCGACCTCAGCTAACAAAGGTTATTATACAGAAGGGCCGTCTGTGCACAAGGAGCAGTTCAAGACCTCATTTAGCATCACTGTGGGTCTTCCGACAAGATAATATATACAGATGGCTCTGTGACACTCGGAACAGAAGAAGTGGTTGGGGTTTTGTTGCTTAATGAAATGGAAAGGTTGTGGCACTGGTTCGGGAGCCTTTGAAGTCATCACATCAAGCATGCGTTTGGAAATTAGCTTGGTGCCGTCGGCATTGGAATGGTTGGTTGCTCATGATGCGGTTAATAGAGTCATTGTGACGGATTCACAGAGCATGCTTTGTAAGATTAAGAAGAATTTGCTTCGAGCAGAATGAGTTCATCTGTCAAGCCAGTCAACTGTGACAAGCTTAACGTTGCTTTACATGCGGGAGCACATGGCAGTGACTTGCTGGACAGGTTAAAATAAATGGTAGACTGACAATGGACAAGGGGAATATTGCTAAAGCTGTAAAGTACAGCTTTGTGGGAAAATGAAAAAAAAATAGAGAACCTCGAATTATTGGACATGTCATGAGAAGACATAAGTAAGTTTACCTCGGAAACACTGGAAAACTCAAGAGAAAATGAGTTAAAGGAAGACTGAAAGGGAATAAATTCTCAAAAGGTTAATTAAAAAGCACCAGAAAAAAAAAATCATTTGATCTAACTGCTGAGACTAAAGATGACAAAAGAGGAAGAGAATGATGAGCGACACAAGACTTACAGTCGTTAGAAAGTAAAATATATGTCACATAACACTGTTATTCTTTCATGATTTTCTTAAAAGTTTCTGAACAATGAAGTTAACAATAATCATCATTTAGACATATCACTCCCAGGATCAATACAGGTTTCAAATTTCTCCATTCCACCAGGCCTAGAATCTATACTTCTAGTTCCCATCTCGTTGTCCCCCCCCCCCCCCACGTATGTTAGAATGTCATAGTTAAGTCATACAGATTCATACAGTAAAACATAGCACGTAGAATTAAACTAATTATGTCAGTCAGGAAGAAGAGCAAAGCCTTTACCTTAACGTGAAGAAGACTGATGACAACTGACAAAACAAATAAGGCAGCTGAAATATGTATAACACATAAATGGCTTTGAATGTAAATGCAATAGAAAAGTCATTCAAATATCATAGACACAAAAAAGAACAAATATATCAAAATACATATCAAATACATATCTTATCTTATCTTATATCCTTCCCGTGCCGTTAAACGTCACATAGGGCTCGCAAAGTAGTTCGCCAATTTATCCTGTCTTCGGAGAGTCTTTCAACCTCATCAAAGGATTTTATGCCTGTTAATTTGATCTCTATAACAATGTCCTCTTCAGAGTTTCAAGCGGTCTGCCTCTTTTTCTTTGGCTTGTTGTGTTCCACTTGATAGCTTGTTTTGGAATTCTCTGATCATTTCTTCTCATCAAGTGACCAACATATGTCCATCTTCTTTTCCTGATCACCCATGAGATTTGTTGTTGTTCAGTCATCTGTCTTATCTCTGCATTGTTCATGAATTCGTTCCACTTGATGCCGAGTGTTTTCCTTATGCATTTGTTTTCAAAAGAGTTTAATTTCTTTTCTATTTCTTTAGTTGTTTTCCAGCTTTCACATGCATAAATGAGGGTGGATATTACATTTGAATTGAATAGTCTTAACTTGGTTTATGTGCTTAGAACTTTTGAATTCCATATTTACTCCAAATTCTTGAAGATTCATGCTGCTTTTGCAATTCTGATCCTAACTTCCTTTCTAGTGTCACCATTCTGGTCTATGTAACTGCCAAGGTATGTAAATTGATAGACGTTTTCAATATCTGTCCCTTCTATGTGTATCTTTCCATTTTGATTAATGGGAATTTTCATTATTTTTGTTTTGTCCTTGTTAATTTCAAGTACTATTTTGCTAGCCATTGAAGACAAGCTATCTGTTTTTTTCTTGCATGGAATTCACATTATTACTGATAAGAGTTATGTCATCAGCAAAATCAAGATCTTCTAGATGGGTCTCATTTACCCAGTCAGTACCTGTGTTACCTGTGCAGCATTTTTTCATTATGAAGTTTATTGTAATCCCAAAAAGTAAAGGAGACAGTATACATCCTTGTTTCACATCTTTTTCAATCTGGAACCATTCACTCATCCCTTCTTCTGTCTTGACTGCACAAACATATCTATTATATAAGTCCTTAACGATGCTGACAATTCTAGATGGTATTCCATATAGACATAAAATTCTCCATAATGAATCTCTGTGTATGCTATGAAATGCCGTTTTAAAATCTATGAAGTTCAGTATTAATGGTTTCTTCTTTTCAATACGTTCTTCAAGTATTATTCTTAGAGTAAAGATCTGGTCGAGACAGCTTCTCCCTTTTCGAAATCCTGCTTGTTCTTCTCTCATTGCAGTATCCACTATATCTTTAAGTCTATTCAAAATGACCTTGCAAAACACTTTTGACACAACTGATATTTAGGTTACTCCTCTCCAGTTGTTACAGTCACTAAGGTTGCCATATCCATACTTCAAGAACTTAATATTGAAGAAGGTTGGCTATTAAAGAAGATTAAACAGAAAAAAAAATTGAATATTGTAGACATATTAAACGTCGCGTTCTCAATTTAGAGAAGACAATCTTGGAAGGGTACACAATGAGACAAAGAAAGAGAGGAAGACCAAGGCAAAGATATCTACAAGATACCTGTGATGTACTCCGAATGGAGATATCAGCAGTAGGTCATCTTGCTTACAACCGAGAGGCCTATATCAGAGCTTTTAGGAAGGCAAAGTTCCGCACAGGACATGCAAATGACTGAATACAGTACCCTCTACCCTTCCCGCCCCACAAAACAAAATAATAATAAACGCAATCTGGATCACGGTGCCCTGGCTGGAGCCAACCCCCTCACTGGACTTACAAACACGTGGTGTAGCAGATGTAGGAATGGGTACATGACTACTTCAGAGATGTGGGAAAGAAAACTACATAGGTCAATAACAACAAAACATTAGAGTGTTTGGGGGTTCTTGTTACCAGGTTTTACTTAATTTTAATTGATCTAACAATTTCATAGAACTTCAATATTTTGGTCACATTAAACGTCATGATAATCTAAAGAAGACCGTCTTGGAAGGGTATATAATGGGAAAAATAAAGAGAGTAAGACCAAGGAGAAGATGGCTGCAAGTCGTCGTTGATGATCTGCGAATTGACGCATCAGCAGCAGGCCATCTTGCTAAACAACCGAGAGGCCTACAAGAGTGCTGTTAGGGAGGCAAAGTTCCACAAGGGACATACAAATGAATGAATGAATGAACAACTCCATGCCAGCATCAGTTAAGCAGTTCGTTTAATGAGGACCAGACGGCATCACTGCGAGGCCTAGAGGACTTCCTCTGTCTAAACGGAGTTGTAGTGGATGGAAACAGAATAGCTCACGAACAGGGTAAGTGGAAGGGAAAGAGGAGAGAAAGTTTTGCACCAGCTTACAAAGTTTCCACTTGGAGGTTGTATGTCACACTGACTATAATATTATTTATTTTTCTTCATGATCAAGATCAGCGGTTCCCAAACTTTTTTTACCTTGATCATAAATCAGTAATGGAATGTGAACCGCGGACCTAGAGAAAAAAAAACAGAATATTGAAATTTTTAAAAATGTAATTTTTCAGTGTGTTTAACATGATCCAATTCTGTCACTAATCACAAAAATACTGTATGTATGATGTTGCTTTCTAAATAAGTTTTTAAAAGTTTCAAGATATGTTTAAGTATAAAGTATTTTAAGTAAAAAAAATTCCATTTCAATGAAAAGTAGCTGGTGTGGTTGTTGGTATTTTAATATTTAGGTTTGAAAACATATTCATTCATTCATTTGCATGTCCCTTACGGAACTTTGCCTCCCTAACAGCACTCCTGTAGGTCTCTCGGTTGTGAACAAGATGACCTGCTGCTGATGTATCCATTTGCAGACCATCAACGATGTCTCGCAGCCATCTTTGCTTGGTCTTCCTGTCTTTCTTTTTCCTATTATGTACCCTTCCAAGACGGTCTTCTCTAGCTTATCATGACGTTTAATGTGACCAAAATATTTAAGTCTTCTCTCTTTAATTAGCCATCTTAAATATTAAGTTCTTGTAGTATGGATAGATTTGTTCTTTTTTGTGTCCATGATATTTGAAGAACTCTTCATTAGCATTTATACTGAAAACATATACACATTAATATTTCCCTCAAATTCTCATTTTTAAAAAATAGAAATAATTGTTCTTTATTCATGTTTAACATTATCTTCTCGCGACCCCCGAAAGATCCCCAGGGATCCTAATTTGGATGGCGACCTAAATTTGGACCTACTGATCTAGATCAGTGCCCCACTAGCTTCTGACCTTGTGTTTTTTCTGTCCCTCACCTGTCAGGCCACATTATTTGTGAACAAATAGCTACCTGCAGTAGATTTACCTTGTAAACAGAATATGGTTTTATTTATACTAATTTTTAGTAAAGCAGTTTACAGCACACATTTACATACACAGTTTTACTGTTAGTGTAGTTTATTGCTTCGTCATTGTGACCTTTGAGCTTGGTGAAGTGATGCATTTTTATTTTTTTTTTATGTCAGGTAAAAGTGAGCTGAAGTGATAAGGGAAGATCAAATCTGCTCAATATGTCCTGGCTTGCGGAATTTGTTTTATCAAATAACTCATTCGACTTAAACCTGATTCTGTCATATACAACACTAGAAACTCACAAAAAAAAACAGTTTTCTCTTCAGTCAAATATGTAGAAACTTTTTGTAAACTGCTGTGTTTACTCAAAAATAATGTTTTTAATTCTTCAGATTGTTAAATTGGTTTTCTTTGTTTAGTTGTGTACTGCATATACTTGTTTTATAGGCCATAGTATGAATAGTACATAAAGCGGTTGGTGGGTGCAGGAGAGCGTTGATGATGTGGCTTGGGAGAAAAAAAAAAGGTGGCAGTCCGAACAAGCCTGGGAAACACTGGTCTATCATTATGTATTTATGTTCCATTGTGAGAAATAAAACATCGACCACGGCTTTGAAAATAACGATAACAATAAGTTTGTTTCATTGTCCAACAAGAGAGAACAAAAGAAATGGGAATTTAGAAGAAGAGACAGCTGGCTATCTTGTGAAGCAAGATAACAAGAACACTGAAAATATAGTATATAGTTTAGTATAATATGGTGGGTGGGCTGGTAGAGGTGAGTGGGTAGCAATGTATCTACGTAAAATATAATAACTTTGTTGACTGCTTTAGATGAATGAAGTTATAAAGACATAGATATATATTCTTCTGTATAATGAGAAAGTCAATGTGATAAAAACACTTTTCTACTCTTTGTTTGGCGCCATCTGGTAACAAATTGATACTAATTCTGCCCACGTGTTACAACTGATGGATTATTCGAAGGCAGTTCTCATGGATGAATTCAATTTATTTTTCCACATTTTTTGACGTTTTTTCTTCTGAATGTTCAACCTAAACACTCGTCACTTCGAACTTACAGTCGACTGTTCTTGAAAGTCAAGCGCCACTAAAGAAAAACAAACTGTGTTATTCTGCTCTCAAAACTGTACGTCCACAGCGTGGACCATCTCCCTTCGCCTAGATACGCCTCTGGATAGTTGATATTATCTGCTTCTTTGTGTTGCTTTGGCAGAATGTATGCATAAATGAAATCTCCCAACCTGCTAAAGTCATTTAGACATCCTACGTATATTAACACCATACTGACCCTCTGTACACGAGGTTTGTGTTGTTCTGACCCGAATAATTCAGTCCAGATCTGATAATTTGATTTGTTTCTTTTGTTTTCTGTCTCAGCGAAAGGCACATAAAGACTGTAAATAGAGAAGCTGTTACCACTAGTCTCTGTACAGTCTCTCAGAAACTATCATAATTCGCTGCCCGACTCGACTAAAGTGAGTATAACAGTTCGGTATATTCTGTACATATACTAATACCATTCTGTATGATGTGAACTATACTCATAACATTCTCTGTGCTATGAACTATAATCATGCCATTCTGTACTGTGTGAGCTATAATCATACATTTTTGTATGGTGTTAATAACAGTCATATCTTCCTATCTGGTGTGAGCTATATCCATACCAAACTGCTTGATATAAACTATGCTTATTCCCTGGTGTAAATTATACTAATATCGTTCTGCCTGTTTATTCACATCTCTTTTAGTGAACACTATGTTCATAAGATTGAGCACTTGTAAAGTATATTCAGAATATTCTAGAAGATTGAATTGTTCTTTAGAGTGGTGTGGCACTGTTTTTTTTTCTTTTTTACTTTATCTTTTGACAAAGTCACAAAGCGTATTATAACGCTGCCGGAACAAACAATTCAGTAAGTTTCTACTTCAAAAACAACAATTATTTTGAAAATCAACATTTCACATATTTCTGTGAGCCCTACACAGACAGCAGAAGACAAAAATGTCTTCTTTGTTCTCTTAATTTTTGGACTTTACTGCCATACTTCTACATAATTTGCACAGATACATTCAGCTACTTCATGTCAGGTCTCATGTCCTAGCAGACAGCTTCAAGTCTTTAGAAACAGCTTAAAGTCAAATTTCAAGTCATGTCTATGAACTGTTAGGGGCACATTACGTGCTATTGTTGTTGTTTTTTTTACAGTAGATAGATGTGAATGGTGCAGTTTTACAGGGTGGCATAGGGAGTGGGTAAAGTGGGAAAAGTGAAAAAAAAAGAATATAAGGTATTAAAGTGAGATGAGAATGTATAAATGAAAAACATACAACTTCCGATAGCTCGGGGTGAGCCTTTTTCGAGAATTACATACACAAACGAGACATAAATGTATAACTTAACGAAAAACTTATCTTAATGTGGCATCCTCCAAAAGTAGGAAACACAGAGAAATGCATGTCCACTAGACGAGGCATAGAGACCACGCGAGGCCACACAAAGGATAAGTCGATAGAGCCAATCATAAAGAAGAGGTGGAGAGAGGGAGGGAAACAGGTGGGGAAGGGCAATAGAAACATGATAGCCGCTAGAAGAGAAGGTGTCAGGGGGAGGGGGAAAGGGTAAACGGAGAGATAATGAATGGAGAACATCAACACATACAGGGAGAAAATGTGAAACTGATGAATAGCACAAGTCCTTATACACCTATAGGTCGCAGAGAAGAAGAGAAGGTGGCGATAGGGAGGGGAGCTAGGAGAAAGAAAAAAGAAAGTAGAGTATAAATCACGAAAAAGAAGAGTAAAACTGAAGAAGTTAAAGGAAGCTGAAGGTATTGTTAATTCCAGCTGGGTGTAGACAGCCAGATGGAAAATAAGGCGCTGTTCTAGGACTCTCCGAGATGGTACATCAGAACAACAAGAGCGGATCACACTAACAGAAATGTCCTGTTTATTCCCCCGTGGTTACTAAGGCAAAAATGTTTAGCCACGTGTGTCTTATAGGCCCTCTTAGAAATATAGTTAAGATGTTGGCGAAAGCGATCTCCTAAGCGTAAACTGGTCTCATCTATATACTTCAAAAACACAACTTTTGCACATAATAGCATAAATAACATTGCGTAAAGTGCAGGTTAAACCCTTCTGAACTGATAACGTGAACTTAGGGAAGGAGATCTGGCTAGCCTCGACAACAAACGGATAATTGTTGCATCTACGGCGTCCGCAACGTCTTTTATCATAAAAAGTGTCATCTGTGTTAAGGCGACTTCGAACTAAAAGGTTCCTGAGATTCTTGTCCCGTCTATAGGCCACCATTAGTGGTTCCCAAAAAAGTTCACGGGTACCAGACTCGGTCTGGAGGAGATGGAGATGGCGTTGATTTCCAGGATCAAGGCCATAAAATGGTAGATTTCATCCGTCAATGCATCTATCCAGAGCTTGTTGGAACCGCATCAGCCATATAACACGGCAAAAGCCCTCACTCCTAAACCGCACTGTAGCACAGACAGAGTTAAACTAGTACACACGCACCACTCTCATAGTTTGGCCATCTCCATCTCCTTCAGCCCGAGCCTGATACATGTAAACTTTTTGGGGAACCCCCAGTGGTGGAATAGAGACAAGAATCTCATGAGCCTTTTAGTTCTAAGTCGCCTTAACACAAGTGACACCTTTTATGATAAAAGATGTTGTGGACACCGTAGATGCAACACTTATCCGTTTGTTGTAGACTTTAGCCAGATCTCCTTCCCTACGTCCACTTTATCAGTTCAGAAGGGTTTAACTTGCACTTTACGCAATGTTATTTATGCTATTATGTGCAAAAGTTGTGATATGAAGTATATAGGTGAGACCAGTTTACGCTTAAGAGATCGCTTTCGCCTACATCTTAATTATATTTCTAAGAGGGCCTATAAGATACACGCGGCTAAACATTTCTGCAATAGCAACCATTAGGGAATAAAAAGAACATTTCTGTTAGTGTGATTCGCTCTTGTTGTTCTGATGTACGATATTGAAGAGTCCTAGAACAGCGCCTTATTTTCCATCTGGCTGTCTCCAAACAGCTGGCATTAACAACGCCTTCAGCTTTCTTTACCTTCTCCAGTTTTCCACCTCCTTTTTGTGATTTATATTATATGTTCTTGTTTCTTTCTCCAAGCTCTTTTCCCTATCGCACTCTCTCTTCTTCTCTGCGACCTATAGGTTATAAGGTCTTGTGCTATTCATCAGTTTCACATTTTCTCCCTGATATTATCTCTCCGTTTACCCTTTCTTAGTGCCCTGAAACCTTCTCTTCTAGCGGCATCATGTTTCTATTGAACTTCTACACCTGTTTCCCTTCCTCTCTCCACCTCTTCTTTACGATTGGCTCTATCAGCTTATCCTTTGTGTGACCCCGAGCGGTCTCTATGCCTCGTCTAGTGGACACGCATTTCTCTGTGTTTCCTACTTTTGTAGGATGCCACATTAAGATACGTTTTTCGTTAAGTTATACGTTTATATCTCGTTTGTGCATGTACTCCTCGAAAAGGCTCACCCTGAACTATCGGATGTTGTATGTTTTTCATTTATACATTCTCATCTCACTCTCATACTTTATATTCGTTCTTTCTCACTTTTCTCACTTTACTCACTCCCTCTGCCACCTTGTAAAAATGGAACATACACCTATCTACCTTTATTGTTAGAACCAGTTTTACTGCCCTCACAATCCATTTTACTTGTTTTTACAGTAAAGAGATTATTAAATAATGAGTAGACGCTTCCGATTACAAACTTCACAGACCGTAGACTCAAATTAGCCAGGCTACACACACAGTGATATATATATATATATATATATATATATATATATATATATATATATATAGATAGATAGATAGATAAATAGACAGACAGACAGATAGATAGATAGATAGATAGATAGATAGATAGATAGATAGATAGATAGATAGATAGATAGATAGATAGATAGATAGATAGATAGATAGATAGATAGATAGATAGATAGATAGATATTGACCTTTGATCTTTATTTCAAAAGTGTTAAGAATTGGGCACGCAGGCCCGTCGGACATTCAGCCCTTTGATAGATAGAGAGAGAGATAGAAACACATACACATAGCTTATTCTTCGAAAAAAGTTGTAAGTGAATATTCTAAACTTTAATAGTCATTATTTTTCGAAATCCAGTTTCACAGTTTATCTGGCAAAATTTATAATTTATGCATACTCGTAATTAATCCTCAGTTTACAGAAAGAAGACATAATGAAGGTCATTCTGTGCTTGATGATTGTTCTGACAATCGCAGGTGAGATGCCGTAAAGCATTTATGTATGTGTTTATGTTTCAGCATAACGGTGGAACGCCTGGAGCAATTTCAACCAAACTTGGTTTACATATGACTTACAATGTGAAAAATGTACTGTGGGGTATGACAACCCTAGCACCCCTAGGGGTGGGGTAGGAAGGGTAGTGTTATTATTTAGGAAGTTCAAGGAAAAATTGTCTAAGGGAGATAATCTTTAAATAGAACGGTACTGGTCTCTTAGTACCATTTGTAGTCTCCTACTGCAAATCACACCATCCCGTCAGACTGTCCAGTATCATTTCTCTTGGTCTTCCTCTTGATCTTCTTCCTTCTATTTTTCCTGTTGTTATAATATTTTCAATGCCCCCTCTTCTCATTGCATGTCCTATGAAAGTACATTGTCTCTCTCTTATCTTTTTGACAAGGTAACTACATACGCATAAAATGACTAGCAACATACACATAACTGACTGACTACATGCACATATAAATGACTACCTACATACACATATAAATGACTATCTACCAAACAAAAATTGTATTACTATTCAGAATAATGAGTTCGGTGTCTGTAAGAGAAATCTAAAATAACTTTTAAAGTTTTAAAATTCATATAAGCATATAGTCGACATCAAATAGATATTGGAAAATATTGTAGTTATAGGAGGGAGTATAGTTTATATTTTTATACAGGGTGGGAGGGTATTCAAAAGATAAGCAGCAGAATAACTTAAGCTTTTCTTGTAAAAATCTAGAATTTAAAAGTCTAAAAGTCTAGATTTTGGAAGACTTATGTTGTTCAAGCGCAGGCTGCACTTTGGGCTAAATTTAAACAGGTTCCATAGATAGGGTGGAGTATGCCATGAAAGAATTTGATCTATCAACTTTGTTTTGTTGAAGAGGAATCTGTTCTTAAGAGGCAGTATTTTGATACGTTTGTGGTGATTAGTTTCTTGTGCTTGATCTTTGTCACTAATAAGCTTTATTGTTCTCTTTTGAAGTGAGTATAGCCTCTCTGTATTTGACACTGAGCAACCATCCCAGGTTATTGAGCTATAGTCTAAATGTGTTTGTATATGTGATATGTAGTATATCTTCCTTGTGTCTTGATCGATGAAGTGCTTGATTTTGGCAAATTGGTATACTTTTTGCGTGATGAGTTTTGTTAGACCTTGCACGTAAGAGTTCCAGGTCAGATGTTGGTCAGTAATAAAACCTAGTGTTTTGCGCTCGCTCACGTTTTCAATCTACGATGTTTCAGTACAGAGCCAAAATGTTGTTTTTGTTGCATTTTGAAGTTTATGTCTTGTTGTTATGAGCAATGATTTTGTTCTATCAGTATTTATATAATCATGCCACTGTTGTTGCATCATCTAATCAGATTGTTAAATTCGACGTGAAGAGTTGATTCGAGGTTTACAGTCGTAGCTACTGGTGTAGACTGTGCAGTCATCAGCAAAAAGGTCACATGAAGATCATTGATATAGATAGCAAAGAGTAACTGGCAGGGGATATAACCTTGCGGAACATCAGTCTGAAAGAAACTATGCAATTAATTTTCTTAGGTCAGAATTAAGTCTATAAGACTTTAGTTTTTTACAAGAATGCCATGGTCAGTCATTTCAAATCCTTTTTTGGAGTCGACAAAGAGAGTGAGTGAGAGAGAGAGAGAGAGAAAGAGAGAGAGAGAAAGAAAGAGAGTACAGAGAGAGAAAGAGCGAGAGTACAGATATATATAGAGAGAGAGATAGACTTGAGACTCTCTTATTTTTCCCATGAACAACTTTATGTTGCTTGCTCAATGGTTGGTTCACACAAGAATTTATTTATTCTTGCTCCTGGAGGTGAAACTAAAATGCTGTTTATTATCAAGTTTTGATATAAATTATTATTATATTGAATTTGTAAAAGACTTTACTTTATACGTATACGTATATATCTGAGAGAGAGAGAGGGAGAGGCTGGAAAGAAAAAGAAGGAGGCGATGAGAGAGAAGGAGAGAGGGGGATAGGGGAGAGAGGGGAAGAGAGGGAGGGAGAGTGGAAGAAAGAAAGAGAAGGAGGGAGAGAGAGGGAAATGGAGAGAGAAGGAAGTAGAGAGAGGAATAGAGAGGGGACCGAAAGAGACATAGGGAGAGATAGGGAGAGAGAGAGGGGTAGAGAGAGAGTTGTAGAGAGAGATTGGCACAGAGAAACAGGGAGAGAGATAGATTTGAGATCGCCATGTTTCTCCCACGGACAACTTTATGTTGCTTGCTCAGGGGTTAGTTCATTCATTCATTCATTCATTCATTCATTCATTTGCATATCCATTGTGGAACTTTACTTCCCTAAAGGCACTCCTGTAAGCCTCTTGGTTGTGAGCAAGATGACTTGCTGTTGATGCAGTGTGGGATCACCCAAGAATTTAATCTTGCTCCTGAAGGTGAAACTAAAAATGTTTATAATCAAATTTTCAGTTAAATTAAAATTACAATCACGTTGTAAAAGACGTTACTCTATACTTTGTATACTGCACATATACTTAAAATACCTAATAAAATTACTTCGAGTTTACACTACAGGCTGTGATAGATAAATACCGGGTAATCAACTAGTACATATATAAAAGATAGAATCTGTGACTAGAGTTATATGTTACAGAATGTAAAATCTGTGGATAAATGCCCACATGACCAAGCTTGTATTATTAGGAAAGAAGATAGTTTTGTTTTTACACAAGATTTATATAACACACGAGTAGTTTTTCAGGGCAAATATATATATATATATATATATATATATATATATATATATATATATATAAGAACGGATGTATGTGTGTGTAGGTATGTTGCAGCATAAATCTGAAAGGCCTGGAGCAATTTCAACCAAACGTGGTACACATATGACTTACAGTCTGGAAAAAATACTATTGGGTATGACACCCTAGCAACCATAGGAGTGGGTTTCGAAAGGGGGTGACATTGTATCCACTAAATTCAACAAAAAAAGTGGTCTAAGGGAGATAATCGTGAACTAGAGCGGTTCTGGTCTAAGAACACCATTTGTACCCTCTCACGGCTAGCCCAAATAATTCTGATGGTCTCTATAGTCGACAACGACCGATATTAGTGTCGAGTCCATAGTTTTTATGTTCGCTGAGATAAATAGTGACACTCCTAATGCCGTTTACGTCCAGGTTCAGCCGCCTTCGGCATGGAGAGTGAGAAGGCGTGAAAATTATAGAGTGATCTCCAATTATTTTACTACGAAACCTCGACCCGGCAAAACTTTGCAATGGCACAACCACGTGTGTGAAGAGGATGCAGGGCAATGTACTAGCGGCGTTCAGAAAGTAATGCACCACATCGTTTTTCTCATTAGCTATTACATCCAAAGAAAGACCATTCTTTAGCAAAACTGGAACACTATTAACATCAAATAAAGACCAAAAGCAAAAATGGGCTGAACACTTCCAAGAAATACTTAATCGAACACATCCAAAAGAATTGTTAAACCTTGAAGCTGACTTACCAGCCCCAAAACTAAATGTCAACCTAAATGAAATTAAATTGCATGAAATTGAAAAAGCAGTGAATTTAATGGCTAACAACAAAGCTGCAGGTGAAGATGAAATAACAGCCGGAATGCTAAACGCTATCAATAGTGACAACATGAGACAACTACAAAGAATGTTTAACAAGATTTGGAAAGAAGAAAAGGTCCCTTCTAATTGGAAGAAAGGAATCATTGTTAAAATACCAAAAAAGGGCAACCTTAGTGACTGTAACAACTGGAGAGGAGTAACCTTAATATCAGTTGTGTCAAAAGTATTTTGCAAGGTCATTTTGAATAGGCTCAAAGATATAGCGGAAACTGCAATGAGAGAAGAACAAGCAGGATTTCGAAAAGGGAGAAGCTGTCTCGACCTGATCTTTACTCTCAGAATAATACTTGAAGAACATATTGAAAAGCAGAAACCATTAATACTGAACTTCATAGATTTTAAAAAGGCATTTGATAGCATACATAGAGATTCATTATGGAGAATTTTATGTCTATATGGAATACCATCGAAAATTGTCAGCATCATTAAAGACTTCTACAATGGTTATGTTTGTGCAGTCAAGACAGAAGAAGGGATGAGTGAATGGTTCCAGATTGAAACAGGCATGAAACGAAGATGTATACTGTCTCCTTTACTTTTTGGGATTGCAGTAGAAAAAATGCTGCACAGGTAACACAGGTATTGACTGGGTACATGGGACCCATCTAGAAGATCTTGATTTTGCTGATGACATAACTCTTATCAGTAATAATGGGAATTCCATGCAAGAAAAAACAGATAGCCTGTCTTCACTGGTTAGCAAAATAGTACTTGAAATTAACAAGGACAAAACAAAAATAATGAAAATTCCTCTCAATCAAAATGGAAAAATACACATAGAAGGGACAGATATTGAAGAAGTCAATCAATTTGCATACCTTGGCAGCTACATAGACCAGGATGGTGACACTAGAAAGGAAGTTAGGATCAGAATTGCAAAAGCAGCATCAATCTTCAAGAATCGTGAGAACATATGGAATTTAAAAGTTATAAGCACAAAAACCAAGTTAAGACTATTCAATTCAAATGTAATATCCATCCTCATTTACGCATGCGAAATCTGGAAAACAACTAAAGAAATAGAAAAGAAATTGGACTCTTTTAACAACAAATGCCTACGGAAAATACTCGGCATCAAGTGGAAAGAATTCAAGAACAATGCAGAGATAAGACAGATGACTGAACAAGTCTCATGGGTGATCAGGAAAAGAAGATGGACATATGTTGGTCACTTGATGAGAAGAAATGATCAGAGAATCCCAAAACAAGCTATCAAGTGGAACACAACAGGCCTAAGAAAAAGAGGCAGACCGCGTGAAACTCTGAAGAGGACATTATTATGAGAGGCCAAATTAACAGGCACAAAATCCTTTGATGAGGTTGAAAGACTCGCCGAAGGCAGGAAAAATTGGCGAACTACTTTGCGAGCCCTATGTGACGTTTAACGCCACGGGAAGGATATAAGATATATAAGATATAACATACATGGATATGTCATGTAAACATCGGTATTATTCAACATAATCACCATCAACTTGTACGGCTTTACGTCAGCGCGAAACAAGTGCATGTATTTCTAGCCGGTACCAGATTTTCTGTTGATTATGTAGCCATTTCATCGCTGCATGAATCACTCCTTCGCCATCTTCAAATCTTACCCCTCTGAGTGCATCTTTAAGTGGACCAAAAAGATGGAAATCAGAGGGTGCCAAATAATCGGGATTATAGGGTGAATGGGGTAGTACAGTCCAACCCAATCTGGTGATTGCTTTCCGTGTTGCCAGACTTGTGTGACGGCGCGCATTGTCGTGAAGTATGTATGTTAGATTCTTGTTCGGCCGAACTCTGAGAAAATGTTCATTGAGTTTTTTCAATGTTTTAATATAAGCTTGAGAATTGATCGTCTCTCCTATCAGTAAGAATTTCAACATTTCTGCCTGGGTTGGCCTGTGCAGGACGTCCACAGCGCGGCCGATCATGCAACTCCTTATCTCCACTTAATGATTCTTTGATTCTCTGAACCCAGCGAGGGAACCTGTTTTGAACATTCACAAGCGTCTATGTGATGTGTGTTTTGCAGTCGACAGGAGTACATGTTTACTTCTCTGCAACGAGAAATTCTATCACAATTCGCTGTTTATACCGCAAGTTGCTAACACGCTCCATTTCAACGGTTAGGGGAGCCATATTCTCTGGCCGGTTGCAGTGCAAATTGGTTCAAACAATCGGAACATGCCATATTTAAAGTTTGCAAAATTTCATGCTTCTATCTTCATTATTAGCAGAAAAAAACGATGTGGTACATTACTTTCTGAACGCCCTTCGTAGTTGAAGCGAATTTCTTAGCAGGAGAGGGAGAGAGTGAAGCGGTTTAAATCTTATCAACTAGGTTTGAACATTAACACCTTATCAGTTCTATACACAAACATTCTACAATCACTACATATATCATCAGTTCTATACAACAACGTCATATCTCTTCTGTTTATCATTATTATATCAAATGTGTACAATAGTGTTCTATTGTCTCTGAAATCTTGCATCTTCAGACTAACTGCAGAAAATGATCAAAATTTTGTTACTTTTACATTGGCTAACACACATTTTGGTGCCTCAAATGTTAGACATGTTTTTTGGGTATATTTGACCTGCTGATTCTAAAACTGGCACCAGTTTTCCCCCTATCAGCTCTAGTTTTTTAGATACAGACCATACGCCATATACCATTATTCACTCTGCTCACCCATGGTAAATCATGATATTTTAATGAAGTGTTTAATTTAATATCTTTTAAGCATGGAGGAAACATATTAAAAATGAAAAGAAACTGTACTACATGAAGATAAAACAGATGGCGACTGCAGTAAAACTGGTTTAAAAAACCGTCTGGCTCTATGTCTCAGTTGCTGTAATCGGGACTCACGCTGTTGTACTGTCTCTGAAACTCTAGATGTAGTAGCTCTATCTCTCTTATCCTGTAGTCGGGCCTCACGCTCAGTCTGTGAAGCTCTAGATGTAGCAGCTCTCTCGCATATCCTGTAGTCGTGCTTCACCTTTCTGTACTGTTTCTGAAATTCTAGATCTAGCAGCTCTCTCTCTCTCTCTCTCTCTCTCTCTCTCTCTCTCTCTCTCTCTCTCTCTCTTATCCTGTAGTCGGGCCTCACCTTGCTGTACTGTCTCTGAAATTCTAGATGTAGTAGCTCTTCTCTCTTATCCTGTAGTCGGGCTTCATCTTGCTGTACTGTCTCTGAAGCTCTAGATGTAGCAGCTCTCTCACGCAGCTTCGCATATCTTATATTCCTCTCTTTAGGATTTTCTTGTCCACGCTGTTTCATTTTTAAAGCCTTTGATTGCACTTGGCAAGCCGCGGTAGGTTTCCTTGGAGTCACTATAACGGCAATGAAATCTGTACTGAACTGGGAGTATTATCTCAAATGACCAAAAGGGGATACATTTTATAAAGTGGAATGTGATGGTTGCCATATTTAAAAGTAATTCAAAGACAAATTGTAATTTAAAGTATGACATGTAAACAGGAAAAGTTGTATATTGATTTTATGATAACAGTGTTAGTAGAACAAAAAAAGTGCTAATAAAAAAGAAAGAAAAAATGGGAAATGATGATGAAAATTTTCTCACATATCCTTCAAATAAGTACTGGGTCTAGTATATCTAAATGAATAGAATTTTACACAGAATTATTTATTTACACTCTATAATAATCTGAAACATGAAAACACAAGTGGGCGGCGGCATATAAGCTGATAAAAATTTTTAAACTTTAAAAATTTGTAATACAAAATTGCTCTCAGTTCAATATGCGGTACCGCGGCGACTCTTGTAACATGTCAGAAGGCACTTAGAAACTACCGTTTTAGTCAGAGTTCTAAGTATAGTTAGATTAAAAGGATCACAAAGGCAAATTCTGACTTGCAGTATGACATATTACATATCAGTTTAACCAAGAAAAGTTGTATAATGTTTTTCTAATAAAATTGTTAGTTGGTTGGTAATAAAGAACAACAAAAAAGAGCTAAGGGAGGATACACATAATGAAAATGACCAGTTTTTTCATGATTATCTCTCTTAGGACATTCTTTTGTCCTCCTTGAATTTAATAGGTAGTTGTCACCCCTATCCCATACTATCTTAGGAGTTGACAGGGGAGTCTCTACCACAACAGGACTTTTCTCCAGATTTTTAAGACGTCTGTGTACCAATTTTGGTTGAAATTTCTCAAGGCGATCCAGAGTCTATCTATTGGGCTATATTATTTGTTGTCTTTAAAAAAATCAATGACAAACAGACAGACAGATAGATATACAGACATATAGATAGACAGACAGGCCGTTAGATAGATAGATAGATAGATAGATAGATAGATAGATAGATAGATACTCAAAGACATATGTTTATACAACGTGGTGACACACATTTATATATATATATATATCAACCTATAGAAACACTTAAATAAGTAAAGAAGAACGTACATACTTGCATACGTACACACGTTCAAATACATCTGTACTATCTTGTTTTTCTCTCCATTTTCAACCTTGTAATACAGCTGGTTAGTATTTCAATTCACACGCTATAAAAATGTGGTCTAGTTGTGTTAAAAATTATATCCTTCTTATCAGGTATGATTATGTTTACTTTGCACACTTTTTTGGGGACTAATATAGCATCTTCATTACTGAAAATATTTGTAGCAGTATTATACCAAAATTAAAATAACTCTTCTTTAGCATATTTAGAGTTTTTCTTGTGAGTCTTCTGGATAATGCTTCTTTTAATGTTTAAGTATAAATATTGTATTACTTCAGTAACTCTGCAGAAAATGGATTCTAGTTTAATAGTTAACTATTGCTACTTGCAATACTGGTACACAGAACACCTCCATGAGAATGAATGGTTGGTTGGGAGGATGTATTGATTGATTGCTTATCGATGGATAGATGAACCGAAGGAAGGATGGACGAATGGATTTATTTGTAAATTATTATATACATGGATAACTGCATTGTTTTATAACAGACTTCTGGAGATTATTTAAATAGAATCGCCAAGAATGTTTGCTTTTTTAATTCTCAAATATTTAATTTCAGAAAATATAAAGATAGAGCTCTGTCTAATTAAAGGAAAGCACACATAACAAAAACGTAGTACTATTTCCTGTCACTTTAATATTTTTCTCACAAGTTTAAAACTATTTCACATTTTAAAATGTTATTTAAACGGCTATACAATACCTAATGTAACATACTTTCAAAACATTATGTTTTTTTTTTTTGGGGGGGGGGGTTTATTCTGATCTACTTCAATTATAATATTGTTTAGTTCTGAACTATAATAATATTCATGACTCGAAGAAGACATTCTGAATTATATATTGATGCACTGATAACTGTCCTGAATTATACCGTCCATTATAATGTTGAGAAGTTCGAATATGATAATACTATGATGTTATTGTTTCTGTTTGAATTTTAAACACATCATGAGTTCCTCACATATGCTACGGGTTTCAGTAAAGAACGTCTCTGAACAAGTTACACACTCCTTTAAATTACATTTAATAGTGGTTCAGATATAACAGTTGGTAACATCACTTGGAATATGATGTAGTGGGACATACAATTCTTTAGTATCGTCGTTGAAGCACATAATCATTGTTCACAATATCAAACTCTAGCATATTCTAGATGCGGCACTTTAGCATGTTCTCAATTGAAAATTCTCTACACGTGATACAAGAACAATTCCAAACACTGTACAATATTATATCTGCACGTGGTCAACTAATTCCTCGTCTGAATAAGTTTACTCGAAGTTTCAAAAGTAACATATCTTCACAATCATTTGAATCACCTGAAACACATCTTCAATCTAACCTAAAACTGCTTCTCGTTCTGAAGTGCTATTTCCTGAGTATCTATTTTGTCATCTGTGTGACCTCTGTGTTCGCTTTGGATCCCCTCAATTTTTTGTTCTTATTTTTTTTTTTTTGGTGTGTCTCAGACTCAGTGATTGGTCTATCAAGACCTTGCACTGTGCAACTTTGAATATCTCCTAGGAGTAGTGTTTGTCGCTGTCATCATGTTACATTTGTGTGTGTGTGTGCGTGTGTGTGTGTGGGTTTGTGTTTGTGTGTGGGTGTGTGTGTGGGTTTGTGTGGGTGGGTGGGTGTGTGTGTGTGTGGGTTTTTCCTTTGCTTTTTCGATCTTTTTCCCATAGAGGGTGATCCCATCGTTAGTGAGCCATCTTTCTTCATGCACTTGTGTTCTGAGTGTCTTCTGTCTTCTCCGTCTTCCCTAAAACTGCCCGCCTGACTTATATGTCGTAAGTCAATTGTCCAGTAGGTCACACCTCTATTTCTTTCTAATTGGTCAGTTGGTCAAGACCGTTCAGTCTCTTTTTTCAAACCTGTGTGTAAATAGCGTCCAGTGATTAGCAAAACGTGTCCCGTGTCAGTCTGTTGCGTCAACTCCGACTATACAATTTCCCAGTCCACTATCTCTTTCATGTCGTAGGATTCAAGAATTGGTCCGTTCTCTACCTGTATTGTGTCCTCGCGTCTCACAGTGTCTGTCTCCTCTGTACTGTTGTTATAGGAGTAAATCTTCTTTATCTACCTTACTGTCGGCGTCCTGTCATAATATTACCATCGTTTGTAACCTAATTTATACAAACAAACAATAACACACTATAACAAATGTGCCAAAAAGCAAGAATAATAATAATAGGAACACCAATAATAATTATGATACTATCCTAATTTAAAAGGGATAGTGCTACATACTGCTTGTTCTTAGTTACAATGTTGACATTATGACTACAAAAAGAAACTGGCAAAGTTCCTTGCAGGTAATAAACTACCAAAATATGTTTTTATCTGAACAAGAATACAAAACAAGTAATTCGCTTTGCAGTCAACTGCTTTTGTTTTTAGTGAGAATTTAACCGTAAACTATGTCGACTGTATCGTCTGAATATGTGGTAGTCAAATTCTCTCAATATCGTCTTTCATAATCATCATAGAGCAAAAACATTTATTACGATATATATGTTTTTTTAAAACTTGCCCATAAAAAAACACGCATTCATTAGACCACTACCTAATATACACGGATATAAATGATGAGGCCTTCTGTAATAGATAATTTTGTTTATTATCTACACTGGCAATACTACCAAGTTACCATGTGTGGGGGCAGGCAGAAATCTCATCTATGGATGATCAACTGAGATGACCCTTGATATACAAACGTCCATGGATCACTTGTCTATCTGGTGCGATAGTTACAACTAATGTAAAGCGAAGGTGTTACGGGTGTCTGTGAAGAATAAGATGTATAAACTAGGAAAAAAGTAGGGGCAGCTTTCTGTGAAGAATAGAGTAGTTAAGAACAAGTTGCCAGCAGTCCTCTTCAATGAGATGCAGGCCAAGAGAGTGGACGACCGAAAGTACCAGAGTATAACTTCTGAAGGATCGCTGTTTTATCATCAGAACACTGACCATGTCATAAAACAAACACATGATGGATTTAGTGTAGTGGCAGTGGATAAAGTAGTGGATAAATAGAATATGCAACAAAGGATACTTATATTGTTAATGCAGGCATTGGTACTGTCAGTGTTGATTACATGATCGGACTACTGACCTTACCAAGACCCAAACTGACAGATTGGACAGACTTCAACACGAATCTATGCTGACTGTCCTGGTTTTCACAAAAGATATTCAAATAGTGTCCTTGTATTATCTGCTGCGACTGCCTGGCATGAGGCTCAGACACAGTATTGCACAGGTCAAGGCTTGTTTCAAGGTAATCGAAAGCCCTACTCATCTCCTACATAATCACTGGCAGTAATGAAAATGTGTCGTATTAAACCCAGTATTTTATGGATAGTTGAGGCTGAAAGATCTCTTAGTGCTGTGTGTGCTGTGGAGGATACAGAAAAAATGACGGAATGTATAGAGGTGAGAAATGATACCACAAGGTGCTGAGAAGGATATAGCAAAAGGGACAGAGGGTATAGAGCTAAGAGATGATAGCACCAGGCTCGTCACAGTGGTCATCACTGCGCCTGGTAGATAATGTAGAGATTAGATAGGAGACAGGACTGAGTCTGAAATTCAGGAGCTAGTTTACGCTGATGATTAACCTTATGAACCAGTCATCTTTACGGATGGTACAGTGCTGTGAGACAAAACGAGTGGATGCGTCTTCGTTGTCTATAGGCAGGTCAAACTGATGGCACAGAACGCAGGAACCGGCTGTTCGACGACAGAGAGCAAGGAGATAAAAATTAAGGCTGTCACCAAGGCACTGTCCTGGCTAGTTAGGCATGATGCTACACACGCTGTGGTGGTGACAGACTCTCAAAGCAAGCTCCGCAAGATAGAGAGGGGTGTGCCACGCCATGAATTGTTTCAGCTCTTGGAGAATTCGAGGCTGACGTGAATATAATGGAAAGAGCATACAGGATATGCAGGAAACTCTCTAATATAGAGAGCAGAACAACACAACTCCTTCAGATCGTTAGGAAAGTATTCTCCTTAAGCCAAGTGTTTCGCCCTTCTAAACTGTTTAAGCACTAAGGAGTGGTGAGTCCCTCTGGGTCATGACGTCTAGGGGTTTTATACTATTGTATTGTTATTATTATTATTTTAGTTTGAACCGTTACGGAAATCAACCACGATCTTCCATTTCGCACTGTACTTCGAAATATGTTTTAGCCATTCAGCCACAAGGACCGGTGTTTGATGTGACACATGAAATTATTATCAATGTTTCTTGTGCATGCTCCACACCAGCGTGCTCCATTTTCTGTTGTTTCTGAAAGGCTTTTCAATGCCCTTACTCTTCAGTGTCTCTTTATGGCAATTCGCATTACACAGGTCGTATGCAGTTTGCTGAGAATCTCCTTGCTGAACCCACTTTTACAGCTATCACCTTTCCCTTGACTCCTGACCCCTGCCTTAGGTGTTCGGCCAATCATTTTTAATCACTATTGAATAAACGAAACTTCTCTATACTTGTTTCGCATGGAAAATTAAGCTCAATCATTATTAGTTCCTGTTTTGGTGTGGAGTACACTGCAATGGTCGTTTGCAAACTGTATTCTATATGAGAGTTGGGTATCCTCTTTCATCTGGTAAGTCCACTATTACATCCCTGGTGTTTACACCATCTAGCAATAATGGTAGGGGATATCCCTGATTGGTGTCGTTTCACAACATTAAACAACATCCAAGAAGATTTTACACATAGACATCACCTAATGTCCAAGAATAAAATAAATTACATTTTAGTGCAAAGAAGGTGGAGTACAAGTATAACATCAGCAAAAACATTACTAGGTGCTGATTGTGACACGGACCATGAGTTATTAATAGCAGACATGAAGATAAAGATAAAAAAGAAAGTTACGGGATCAAGACCACTCCGTTTTGATCTTACAAAAATACCATGACAATATGGTATAGAAGTGAAGAACCGTTTCGAAATCCTAATGGCTGTACAGGATTATATGACACCAGATGATATGGCTACAGGCCAAAGATATCTTAATAATAACAGCAAAAGACATGGTTCCAGTAAAGAAAACACAAAAGAATGGATGGATTACAGCAGACGCACTAGAACTGCTAAAACAACATAGAGAAATGAAGACGCAATGGAAAGTGACAAACAACAACAAAGAGAAATATAAATCTTTAAATATAGAAGTATACAGAAACATAAGAAAAGACAAAAAGCAATATATACAAGATTGTTTGAAAGAATAGAAAGACATACGAAGTGTGGAAATAATGTTTAAAGAAATGAGGAAATTGACGAGAGATGTCACACCTAAGATAAATGTAATTTGTGACGAGATGGGGAATACCTTAACAGAGACAGAGGAAATTGTAGAAAGATGGAAGGAATATTGCAGAGGAATGTATGAAACAACTGACTGTGAAAGCAGAAATCAACAGTGTGAATTATTATTGGAGGAGAAAGAACCCGAACCGACAATAGAAGACATTTTATGGGCAATAAAGAATCTGAAAAATGGTAAATCACCAGAATGTGATGAGATAACAGTTGAAGTTATTAAAACAGGAGAAAAAGAATGTGCAACAATCTATCATGCACTATGTAAAAATATATGGCTTTCAGGTATTTAGCCAAAACAATGGAAAATAACTGCATTCATACCACTGCCAAGAAAGAGTAACCTGAAATTATGCACAGACTACAGAACTGTTTCCCTGATTATTCATGAGAATCAAATCTGTTAACAATAATAATGGATAGGCTTCGTAAGAAAATAATAAGAAGTCAATATGTCCAAGCTGGTTTCAGGCATGGAAGAGGATCAAGAGATCATATATTCAATATAAGATTAATAATACAGAAATGCAGAGAGATTAATGTGAATTTATATTTATCTTTTATGGACTACTCACAGACATTTGATTGTGTACAACACCAGAAACTTTGGGAAATAATGGAAAAATGGGATTTCCAAAACATTTGATACAATTAACATCACTACTATATCTAGACCAGCAGGAACAAGTAAGAATAGATGGTGAAACAACAACTTGGTTTGACATAAAACAATGGGTCCGTCAGAGGCGCATATTGTCACCCTACTTATTTAACTTGTATACTGAAAATATAATGAGGAATGTAAGAAAAGATGTAAACAAAGAATATTAGGATGCTATAAAAATGGGAGGTTTTGAAATACCAGAGATTAGATATGCTGATGATACAGTATTAATGTTCACACCACAAAAAGGAATGGAAAAACTAATTATGTCAGTCCGTAAAATAGCGAAGAGCAAAACCTCTATCTTAATCCGAAGAAAACTAAATTGATGACAAATTACAAAACAAACAAGGCAGCTGAAATATGTATCAATGAGGAAAAATAGGAAAAAGTGGAGAATTTTGAATATCTTGGATCACAGCTATGTAAAAAGATAGCTATAATGGAGATCTATCGCTTTATAGAAAGTAAAACATCTAAAGAATCTGTGGAGAGGAAAAGACAGAACTACAAAATAAGACTTTTAAGGGCATGGATTATCTTTCCCATCACAGCATATGCCTGTCAGACCTGGACACTTTATAAAACAGTTGAGAAACATATAAATGTCTCTGAATGTAAATGCTACAGACGAGTTATTCAAATATCATGGACACAAAAAAAGGACAAATATATCCATACTACAAGAACTTTATATTGAAGAAGGCTGGCTAGTAAAGAGGATTAAACAAAGAAAACGTAAATATTTTGGACACATTAATCGTCATGATAATCTAGAGAAGACCACCTTGGAAGGGTAAGTAATGGGAAGAAGAAAGAGAAGAAGACCAAGGCGAAGATGGCTGCAAGTCATCGTTGATGATCTGAAATTGGACGCATCAGCAGCAGGTCATTTTGCTCACAACCGACAGGCCTACAAGAGGTCTATTGGGGAGGCAAAGTTCTGCAAAGGACATGCAAATGAATGATCCACAACATAAGAAGTACATAGGTGCGGCCTTACCTCTTATATGCTTTATTCTTTTTCCATGTCTACAATGGCTACTATTTTGGAAGTACTCTGCTGGAATGTGTACTAATGATACTCTGTATGCTGACAGCACGTGCCCCAATATCTGTCTTTCGTTGCAGAGAGGCACTGTGGGTATTCTTTATCACCACATCTGTATAGGTTGCAGTCTGTATGTAAAAGGTCATCAACAGTTCTTATGACGAAACTAAGTCACGTGGATGCAGTTTTCCAGATGTCATTACACGTTAAGTATCTTTGCAGAACTTCCTCCTCTGTTGTCCGTTGGTTTTGCAGTGTCTTTTGGACTTCCTTCTGGAGTCGCTTATAGTCCTTTGTACTTTATATACCTTCTTTCTTTACAAAGACCAATAAAACAGAGAGCGGAGCATGAATAGATCTGTCCGGCTCATAGCCTGTACCTCAAAAGCCGTCTTCAACGTTTGATATCGTACCGTAACAGTTTTTCCTAACCTGAAGCGGATTTGATGCAAACGAGCTGTTCTCGGAAATCTGCAATGTTCCAAATCACAGACAGACGTTGCTTGTGTTTATTTATATGTTGTGTCATTTTCACAGCAGATAAATGGCCTAATTTCAGCACATTTGTCAGTCATACTCTGCCTGGTCGTCATGCTAGTGGCCGGAGTCATTACTGGTACCCGTTCTAGCGTGATAAATTCAGTACCGGTAGTCACTGGCTCTATCTCGTATACGTATGTATTCTAAACATACACATACATAATTACATACATACATACACATTTTTATTGAAAAAACCAAAACATTTATTCCATAGCTTGGTGCTCTTTATAAAATGAAATGCTAATATCTATCCTTTGTACTAACACACCGTTTCAAACAATTACTTCTAAGAAGTACTGGTTTCTTTCAAAAACAAAGTCCACCGTTTTCTGAAAAGAAAACAATATACTTAAAACTTTGGAAATAATTTCGTTAAGTGTCTGATAACATCTTCTTTCTCGGCTTTATTTCAAAACATGAAAGCAATTCGTAAGTATTTACTTCACAAAACATTTTATTCTATATGTTCAGTTCAAGGAGGAATATCTGAAACATTCAGAAGAATCATTTTTTCATGTTTTTTCATAATAAATATTCAAAACGTCAGTTACAATGCAATGTAACCGGCATTCGTTTATACATTAAAACTCTCAAAAGTTACTAGACTTACGGTTAAATGCTCTCTTTCTATACTGAGCGGCTTTACATCAAATGACCAAGGGGGTAAATTCCATAAAGTGGACTGAGATGGATGTCACATTTAGAAGGATCACACAGACAAAGCAATACATAACGGACAGGCAACTGGAGAAGTAGACAAATACGTACATATATGCACACATTTATACTAAAATACATACAAATGAAGTTTTAAATTTACAGTTAGTCGATTTTTCAAAGTGACAATTTAAATACACATAAGTACACGTATTTATATTAAGCATTATATATGCATCATATACTGCTAATGAATTTATAAACATTTTCCCAAAAAATGTAATCATTTCACTATTTGATATAAGACTTATAGTATTATACAAAACTAAAGTTATATTTAGTTAGACATAAAAACAAACAGACAGACAGACAGATAGACAGACAGACAGAACGACAGACAGACAAAGAGACAGACAGACAGAAAGATAGAAAGAGAGACAGACAGACAGACACACACACAGAAGCTAGAAAGACAAACAGAAAGACATATAGACAGACAGACAGACAGACATACAGACAGACAGAAACAAAGTCAGAGAGAAAGACAAACAGAGAGACAGAGAGAGAGTCAGAGAGACTGACAGACAAACAGAGAGATTTGAGGAAAACAAAATGTAATCCGAAACTCGAAGGAATGACCGCTTAAATAAGCTGATGTTGTTAGTATAGAAGAAAAAAGAGCTAGGAGAGGATTACAAATGCTGATCTTAGTCCAGATCCGCTTTATTTCACGACTATCTGCGTTAAGCCATTCTTTTGTTCCTCCTTGAATTTAATAGGTAGTATGTCACCCTGTCCCACCCCATCCGTAGGAGTGGACAGGGGTGTCTTACTCCAACAGTACTTTTCTCCAGATTGTAAGACATATGTGTACCAAGTTTGGTTGAAATTGCTTCAGGCGATCCAGAATTATTCTGGAACATACACATACATCCATATATATATATATATATATATATATATATATATATATGCGTCAAATCCATCTATACAACTTCCCAGTCTCTTTCCTGTCGTAGGTTTCAGGAATTGATCCGTTCTCTACCTGTATTGTGTCCTCGCGTCTCACTGTGCCTGTCTCCTCTGTACTATTGTTATAGGAGTAAATCCTCTTTATCTGCCTTACTGTCGGCGTCCTGTCATAATATTACCATCGTTTGTGACCTAATTTACACGTATCAGCAATACTAAACTATAACATAAATGCCAAACGCAAGAATAATAAAAAAAAGAACACAAATAATACTTATACTATCCTTATTCACAAGGCATACATACCTCTGCATGTTCTTAGTTACAATGTTAACATTATGAGTACACAAAAACTGGCAAAGTCCCATGCTAGTAATAAACTATCAAAATATGTTTCTATCTGAACAATAATACAAATAAATAATTCACTTTGCAGTCACCACCTTTTGTTTTTAGTCAGAATTTTAACCATAAACTATGTCGACTGTTTCGTCTAAATATGTGGTAATCAAATTCTCTCAATATCATCCTTCATAATCATCACAGAGCAAAAACACGTATAACGATATTTATGTTTTTTATAAACTTGCCCATTAAACAAAAACGCATTCGTTAGACCACTACCTAATAGACACGGACACAAATCGTTGATTGACACGGACATAAATCTTTGACTGACTCGATGTACCATTATCATCAATGAGGCCCTCCATAATCAATAATTGTGTTTAATATCTATACTGCCAATACTACCAAGTTACCATGTGTGGGAGCAGGCAGAAATCTCATATATGGAGATGGAATACTGATCTACAAGCAAGGGCATAACAGAACTGAGATTACCTAGGATATATAAATGTCCCTGGATCACTTGTCTATCTGGTGCGATAAATACAACTCATGTAAAGCGTAGGTGTTACGGGTTTCTGTGAAGAATAAGATGTATAAACTAGGACAAATGTAGGGACAGCTCTCTGTGAAGAATAGAGTTGTTAAGAATGAGTTGCCAGCAGTCCTCTTCAATGAGATGAAGGTCAAGAGAGTGGACGACCGAAAGTACCAGAGTATAACGTCTGATAGATCGCTGTCTTATCATCAGCACACTGACCATGTCATACAACAACCACAGAATGGATTTAGTGTAGTGGCAGTGGATAAGGTAGTGGATAAATGAAATATGCAACAATGGATACTTGTATTGTTAATGCAGGCATTGGTACTGTCAGTGGTTGATTACATGTTCGGACTACTGACCTTACCAAGACCCAGATTGACAGACTGGACAGACTTCAACATGAATCTATGCGGACTGTCCTGGTTTTCACAAAGGATCTTCAAATATTGTCCTTGTATTATCTGCTGCGACTGCCTGGCATGAGGCTCAGACACAGTATTGTACAGGTCAAGGTTTGTTTCAAGGTAATCGACAGCCCCACTCATCTCCTACATAATCACTGGCAGTAATGAAAATGTGTCTTATTAAACGCAATAATTTATGGATAGTTGAAGCTGAAACATCTCTTAGTGCTGTGTGTACTGAGGAGGATATAGAAAAAAGGACGGAGTGCATAGAGCTGAGAAATGATACCACAAGGTGCTGAGAAGGATATAGCAAAAGGGACAGAGGGTATAGAGCTAAGAGATGATACCACCAGGCTCGTCACAGTGGTCATCACTGCGCCTGGTAGATAATGTAGAGATTAGATAGGAGACAGGACTGAGTCTGAAATTCAGAAGCTAGTTTACGCTGATGATTAACCTTATGAACCAGTAATCTTTACGGATGGTACAGTGCTGTGAGACAAAACGAGTGGATGCGTCTTCGTTGTCTATAGGCAGGTCAAACTGGTGGCACAGAATGCAGGAATCGGCTTTAGGACGACAGAGAGCAAGGAGATGAAAATTAAGGCAGTTACCAAGGACGTAACCTGGCTAGTTAGGCATGATGCTACACACGCTGTGGTGGTGACATACTCTTAAAGCAAGCTCCGCAAGATAGAGAGGGGTGTGCCACGCCATGAATTGTTTCAGCTCTTGGAGAATTAAACACGATATTCTATTTCGCAATGTACATCGAAGTGCGTTTTTGCCATTCAGTCACAAGGACCGGTGTTAGATGTGACACGTGAAATTATTTAAGTTATTATCAATGTTTCTTGTGCATGATCCACACAGGAATGCTCCAGTTTGTGTTGGTTCTGAAAGGCTTTTCACTGCCCTTACTCTTGAGTGTCTCTTTATACCAAATCCCATTACACAGTTCGTATGCATTTTGCTGCGAATCTCATTGCTTAACCCACTTTCACATCTATCACCTTTTCCTTGACTCCTGACCCCTGCCTTAGGTGTCTGACCAATCATTTTTAATCAATATTGAATAAATTAAATGTATCTATACTTGTTTCGCATGGAAAATTAAGCTCGACCATTATTAATTACCGTTTTGGTGTGGAGTACTCTGCAATGTTCCTTCGAAAACCTGTATTCTGTATGATGTTTGGGTCTTTCCTTCCATCTGGTAGATCCACTATTACATCCCTGTTGTGTACTCCATCTAACAATATTAGTAAAGAAATACCCCGGATTTCAATATTTGGTGTCGTTCAACAACATTAAACAACATCCAAGAAGATTTTACACATGGACATCATCTGATGTCGAAAAATCAAATGGATTATATTCTAGTCCAAACAAGGTGAAGATCAAGTATAATATCAGCAAAAACTTTACCAGGTGCTGATTATGACACGGACCATGAGTTATTAATAGCAGACATGAAGATAAAAATGAAAAAGAAATTTAAGGGATCAAGACCACTCCGCGTTCATCTTTAAAAAATACCAGAACAATATGGTATAGAAGTGAAGAACCGTTTCGAAATCTGCACAGGAGGAGACGACACCAGAAGATTTGTCTACACAGGCCAGAGATATCTTAATAACAACACCTAAAGACATTGTTCCAGTAAAGAAAACATAAAAAGTGGATGGATTACAGCAAGCACACTAGAATTGATAAAACAAGGTAGAGAGATGAAGACTCAATGGAAAATCACAAACAACAACAAAGAGAAATATAAATCTTTAAATAAAGAAGTATGAAGAAACATAAGAAAAGACAAAAAGTAATATATACAAGGTAGTTGTGAAAGAATAGAATTACATCAGAAGTGTGGAAGAAATGTTTAAAGAAATGAAGACATTGATGAGACATGTCACATCAAAGATAAATGTAACTTATTACGAGATATGGAATACCTTGATAGAGACAGGAAATTCTAGAAAGATGGAAGGAATATTGCAGAGGAGTGTATGAAACAACTGACTGTGAAAGCAAAAATCAACAGTGTGAATTATTATTGGAGGAGAAAGAACCCGAACCGACAATAGAAGAAGTTTTATATGCAATAATGAATCTGAAAAATAGTAAATCACTAGGATATGATGAGATTACAGTTGAACTTATAAAAGCAAGAGGAAAAGAATGTGTAACAATCTATCATGCAGTATGTCAAAATATATGGTATTCAGGTATTTAGAAAAAAAGAATGGAAAAGAAGTGCATTCATACCATTGGCAAAAAAAGGGTAACCTGAAATTATGCGCAAACTACAGAACTGTTACCCTGATTATTCATGCCAGTGAAATCTGTTAACAGTCATACTGGTTAGACTTTGTAATAAAATAGGAGAAGAAATCAATATGTCCAAGCTGGTTTCAGGCAAGGAAGAGGATCAAGAGGTCATATATTCAATATAAAGTTAATGAAAGAAATGCAGAGAGTTTAATGTGAATCTATATTTATCTTTTATAGACTACACAAAGTAATTTGATTGTGTACAACACCATAAACGTTAGGAAATAATGGGAAAAATGGAATTTCCAACACATTTGATATAACTAACATCAGCGCTATATCTAGAACAGCAGGCACATGTAAGAATAAACGGGGAAACAAAAGCTTGGTTTGACATAAAACAAGGGGTTACGCCTCAGGGGGTCATCATCTTCATCATCATCAGGTGCCGTGGCGACTGGCGTTGGCTATTATGGTTTTCCAGAGTACACGATCCTTCATGCAGACCATCAGCTCAGTTGGTGATCTCCTCTCACATCACCCCGTCAGACTGTCCAGTATCATTTCACTTAGTCTTCCTCTTGATCTACATCCTTCTATTTTTCCTGTTGTTATATTTTCAATGCTCTATTTTTTCTGTTGTTATAATATTTTCAATGCCCCCTCTTCTCATTGCAAGTTCTATGAGAGTAAATTGTCTCTCTCTTATCTTTTTGACAGGGTTTTTTTGTCTCCCAGCTCTTCTCATACATTTTTCATTAGTTATTTTTGCTGTCCAGGGGATTCGCAACATTCTTCTAATAAACCATATTTCTGCTGCTTCCAATGATTTTTGTGCAGACTTGCCTATTGTCCATGATTCACTTCCATATAATAAGATAGGTTCAATATAGCATTTTAGGACTCGTCTTCTAACATTCATTGATAAGGATGTGTTGCGTAACATGTTTCTCATTCTCTGAAATGCAGTTTTTGCTTGGCCTATTCTGTTCCTAATTTCTGTTCTGCATTTCCCATCTGCAGTTATTACTCTCTCTCTCTCTCTCTCTCTCTCTCTCTCTCTCTCTCTCTCTGAACCTGAAGTGCCCAGGGCACATGGGGCTTCCGCAAGGGTTTTCCACAAATGCCTGTCCTTCGCCTTTTTTTTCTGCTCTTGCCCAGGTGAGCCGTCTATTGCTCAACATCCTTTCTTTGTTGTTCTTCTCCATGTCTCTTTTGGTCTACCCTTACTTCTGTTCCCCTGTGGTGTCCACCTTAGTGCTATTTTTGGTAGTCAGTTGTCAGTCATTCGGAGCACTGACATATAGATAGATAATCTGCAGTTATTACTGCTCCAAGGTATTTGAATTTCTGCACTTGCTTTAGAATAGTTCCGTTTAATTTAATACTGCATGCTGGCGGATTCTGTTTCTTAGATATAACCATAGTCTCTGTCTTTTTGATGTTCAAAGTAAGGCCTTTCTGTTCACTTTCTTTGGCCACTTTATCGAAGAGATTTTGCAAGTCTTGTTGGTTCTCAGCTTTCAGTATTGTGTCGTCAGCATACCGAATATTGTTAATATTGTACCTTCCGATTTTTATGCCTGGTTCTGTGATGATCGTTCTTGAATATTCTCGCTGTACAGAGAAAAAACATATGCTTGTCAGACCTGGACACTTAATAGAACAGTTGAGAAACACATAAATTACTTTCAATGTAGATGCGACGGAAGGGTTCTTCAGATATCATTGACACAAAAAAGGACAAATATATACATGCTACAAGAACTTAATATTGAAGAAGGCTGGCTAGTAAAGAGGATTAAACAAAGAAAACTTAAATATTTGGACACATTAAACGTCATGATAATCTAGAGAGGATCGTCCTGGAAGGGTACATAATGAGAAAAAGAAAGAGAGGAAGACCAAGGCGAAGAAGTCATTGTTGATTATCTGCAAATGGATGCATCAGCAACAGGCCAGCATGATCACAACCGAGAGGCCTACAAGAGTGCTGTTAGGAAGGCAAAGGCTTGCTTGGGACATGCAAATGAATGATCCGCTACATAAGAATTATATAGGTGCGGCCTTACCTCTTATATGCTTTATTCTTGTCCATGTCTACAATGGGTACTTTTTTGGCAGCACTCTGCTGGAATTTGTACTCATGATACTTCCAACACATTTGATGCAATTAACATCATCTAGACCAACAGGCAGCAGTATGAGTAAATGGTAAAATAACAACTTGGTTTGATATAAATAAGGGGTCCGTCAGGGGTGCATATTGTCGCCGTACTTATTTAAATTGTATAATGAAAATATAATGAGGAATGTTAGAGAAGATGTAGACAAAGAATATTACGATGCCATTAAAATTGGAGGTTATGAAATACCAGAGATTAGGTATGCTGATGACACAATATTACTGTCCACAACAGAATAAGGAATGGAAAAACTAATTATGTCCGTCTGTAAGAATATTGAAGAGCACAACCTCTACCTTAATGAGAAGAAAACTAAATTGCTACTGACTAAAAACTATTTTGAGATTTCACTTGCAAAATATTCTGACTGCTCTAGGAAATGTCCTACTTAGCACAAACTAAAATACAAACTTTGGTACAAGCTAAAAAACATTTTTTAAAGCGAAGAAAACTAAATTGATGACAACAGCAAAAACAAATAAGCAGCTAAAATATATATCAATGAGGAAAAATGTGGAAGAGGTGGAGAGTTTTGAATATCTTGGGTCATTGTTAACTAATAATTGAGATACAATGAGGGAAATTAAAAGGAAGACATCTTTTGCTCTTCAGAAAGTCGAACAACAAAATAAGCTGTGGAGAGGAATAGACAGAACTACAAAAGTAACATTTTTAAGGACATGCTTTTTTCCCATTGAAACATATGTCTGCGATACCTGGACACTTCATACAACGGCTGAGAAACAAATAAATGCTTTTGAATGTAAATGCTACAGAATAGTTCTTCAAATATCACGGACACATAAAAGAACACGTATGTCAATACTACAAAAACTTAATATTGAAGAAGGTTGGCTAGTAAAGAGGATTAAACAAAGAAAACGTAAATATTTTGAACACATGAAATGTCATGAGAAATTTGAGAAGGAATGGTACATAATGGGAAAACTGAAGAGAGGAAGACCAATGCGAAAATGGCTGCAAGTCATCGTTGATGATCTGCACATGAATGCAGCAGCAGCAGGGCATCTTGCTCGCAACCGAGAGGCCTAGAGGAGAGCTGTTAGGGAGCAAAGGTCCACAAGAAACATGCAAATGACTGACTGACTGACTGACCATTAATTTGTCTCAGATCTAGCATTCGCTTCACAATTGCATTGTTTTTCCATTGCAACAGTCTTTCCAATACAGCTTTAGCAATGTATTTCCTGTCCATTCTCAGCCTGTCATTTATTTTAACCTGTCCAGCAAGGCAATCTGCCACTTCATTGTCACGTACTCCCGCATGCCCTGGAGAGGAAAGCCACGTGCGTTACCCGATGACTTTCTTAGAAGACGAACCCACTCATTTCGAAACCATTTTTCTTTCTCAATCTTCCGGAGCATATTCTGTTAATCTGTAGCAAGGACGCCATGAACTACATCATGGGCAATAGCTCTTCCAAGACTGCCGTCGGCACAGCGTTAATTTCTGTTCGCATGCAGTGATTTCAAATGTTCCCGAACCCTGTGCTACTACTCTTCCATTGCGGTAGACACCAAAAACCCAACAACTTCTGATGTTCTGAGTCACTGATCCATCTGTATGTATTACCTTGTCATAAGACCCAGGATGATGCAGGGTGATATATTAAACCGACTGTTTAACTGCCTCCCACCTTACTAGTCTCTACACTCTGTATAATAATCTTTTTTAGCTGAGGTCGGTCCTCTAGCAGTAACCAGTCATCACCTTTTGGTAGCTCATTTAGATCACGCACTGACATAATTCAACCATGCAGGAACGGCCTCTTTTGATGCTTCTGCCCTTTATCAACCCCAGCTCCTTATAGAGAAGATGGTCATTCATGCCAGCAACCCTGATGTATGCCTTTACCTGAGCATACTTGTGTTTTGACCTCACACTCAGCATATCAACCAGAAAGCGCATGGTAACTATAGGAGTATCTCCTGTTACAACCCAAGAGCATTCTCATTGTCTCTTTCTGTACACGGTCTTGTCTGTTAAGCTTTACATTTGATATAATGATTAAGCGTAAACTATGCTCCATTGCTGACACCAGCAGCTCCCGCATTAGCAAGAATTGAGTGCACTGAGAAGGTTTGCTACAACCATTAACCTAACTGCTAACATTGCTTTCCTGGCCTTTTGTATTGTATTGTCCACATGTTGTGCAAAGGACAGGGATCGATCACACGTGATCTCTATATACCGCAAGAAATGTGTTCGTTTAATATCTAGTCACCGACATTTCACTATTACAACTTCAGATCTTACAATTCTGTTATTTATTGAGCACCACAGGATGTTAATTTATTTCACTGTCCTCCTTATATTCACGAAATCGATAACACCGAACATGAGACTAGCACTGGACATGGTTTCATCACCGTTCACTTTTCAACATTTGGAATGTCTCCACGGCTGGTTTTCCAGTTTCAATAAAAACGTAACGCTCACTCTTAGCTCAATTTCTTCCTGCTGTGACAAGCGACACTTGCTCGGACTTATTCTGTCTCCTGCACGAGTTCACAAACATGTCCAGACAGAGGGACACTTCGTTTCCGTACATCGAAAGACACTCTACATTTTGTATCGGTACATGCAGTTTTCTATAGCTTCAACACTGGCGCTAATCACGTTTCTTTTAATTGCACTTTGTATATACAAACATAATTGCACATATAGAATTTTTTATGTAACGAAAGTTATACTTTACTAAATAGGTTAGTAGTCTTTACAAATATATCCATACTACAAGAACTTAATATTGAAAAAGGCTGACTAGTAAAGAGGATTAAAAAAGAAAAACAATTTAATATTTTGGTACATTAAACGTCATGACAATTTAGAGAAGATCGTCTTAGAAGGGTACATAATGAGATAAAGAAAGACAGGAAGACCAAGCCGAAGACGGCTACAAGATATCGTTGATAATCTGCAAATAGATGCATCAGCAGCAGGCCATCTTGCTTACAACCGAGAGGACTACAGGAGATCTGTTAATGAGGAATAGTTTAGCAAGGGACATGCAAATGACTGACTGAATGAGTCTTTATAAAATAAAATGCTAATAGATATTACTTGTACTAACACACAGTTTCAGATACTTACTTCTAAGAATTACTGTTGTGTTTCACAAACAAAATATACCGTTTTCTGAAATGAAAACGCTGTTATTAAAACTAGTAATAATTTCATCAATTTATTTATCTTATATATTTCGTAACATGAAAACAGATTGTATGTATTTATGTCACAAAACATTTTATTTCTGTATTTTCAGTTCAGTAGTAGTACACATGAAATATTAAGAAGAATTAATTGTTCGTTTACGCTGTTCATAATAAATATTCAAAATGTCAGTTACAAAGCAGTGCACATTTCATACAATCGTTTCTACATAAAAACTCACAAATGTTACTAGATTTACGGTTAAGCGCTTTAAGGGAAACTGCTTTATTATTTCTATATCTCAGATGGACATAATAGAGAGCCAATGGGAGGAGAAAAACGTTATATACACACAGTGACAAACAGATATACACAAATATTTACAAACATTATAATGACTTTTTAAAGTTAGATAAAAAAAAATTCAGTAGTTCGTCGCCTTTTGAAATTGACATTCGAAATATGTAAACAATTTTTGTATACTGAAAATTAATTATTCAACAACTAGTGCTAGTACAAATATAAAAACTTTCCAGCAAAATATAATCTTTTCACTAGTTGATATAAGACTTATATCTTACATCCTTCAGTGTCATTAAACGTGGCATAGTGGTGTGCCAAATTTTCCTGTCTTCGGCAAGGTTTTCAACTTCATCAAGGGATTTTATGGCCACTAATCTGGCTTCTCTTAACAATGTGACCTTTAGAGTTTCGAGTGGTCGACCTCTTTTTCTTAGCCCTGCTGTGTTCCACTTGATAGCTTGTTTTAGAATTCTCACATTGTTTCTTCTCATCATCTTTTTCTGATCATCCATGAGACAGACAGACAGTCAAACAGATAATTAGATCGATAGATGAGAGCTATTCATATACTATATAATGTATATTTCTTTATTATTTCCTGATGTGCATATATACATATATAATAAATATATTCATATATACATTTGGGCTAAATACAGGAAGCGATAAGAGCAAACAAGACTGAACAAACCGTAAGCAGCTAAGTAAAAAAAAAAACTCTTCTAACCTCCTTCGAATTGTTCACTTCGACGATATATGTACCGACATGCCTCTTTAAGTTTTATCGCAGTAATGTCATTGAAATCAGTGGTTCCATGCTGGTGAATGTACTGAATGTCGTCATCGCGCATTGAGTTCAAAGTTGAACACAGGAAACAAAATGTAATATGCAGGAGACAAGTCTGATGATTAAGGGGAATGTTCCAGTACACTGAAGCTTTTTTTTTTCTAAAAAAAGTGATTCAGGATAAAAGCCGAAAGGTATATGTTTCTATAGTTTAAGGAAGCTAATCACTAGTTGTTACCACGTCACAAGATAGATGTTCTTCAGTAAACGCTCCAGGACACCCTATGTAGAAATCATTGACGTGGAAATCCTGCTACACATACTACGGCACCTCTGTTCTAGAGGCCAGCCTCTTCTGATATACACTCATACTGGTGAAATATGCTTAGATCGACTTTACCTGGGGGTGAAACTTGATGACAAGGTACCTCCGCTCTAGAGGTCGGCCACGTCTTAAACACGCCCATACTGGGATAATACGCTTAAACCGGCTTAACCCAAGGGTGAAACTTACTAGTGGCGAAGATTCATCCTCCTGGACAAAAGCTCCGTCCTGGTCATAACTAGGAAGGATAGCGGCCAGGACCACAAAATGCTGAAGTCGGAAACACTGGACCAGTGCAGTTTACATAAGCAACCACCTCTCACCCCAACGAGGATGTATGCGTATCCTAAACAGGCTGAAGTTTTCCGGTGAGAAATCCAACGCCGGACTGGATGAGCAACGACCTCTCACCCGGCAGGGATACACGGGTATCCCAAAACACGTCGAGGTTTCGAGTGAGAAAGTCCAACTCTAACCTAGATGGGCAACCACTCTCACCCAGCGGGGATATACTGATATCTAAAACACGTCGAGGTTTGCCTGTGAGAAAGTCCAACTCTAGATTAAACTGGTGCAATGAACACCACGGTGTCACGCAATCCCGCTTCTGAGACCCATCAAGAATACAGGCTCAAGCCCTACGATACTCTGAACCTCTTTTGATCGTCTCGGGAATCTCATGTCGTCATTTCGGGGACTACAGGAGTAAATGCAGTAGGATCAAAGGGTGGTCTTGGTGGTAGAAGCGAACGAAGAAGAAGAAGGATATTCGGCTTCGTTCCACCACATAAGGTGTACATAGTTGCTGTCTTACCTCTCTTGCTGTTATTTGCTTTATTCTTTGTCCTGTCTACAATGGCTACTATTTCCTGCAGTACACTGTTGTACCTTGTACTAATGATACTCTGCATGCTGACATCACGTGCTCCCATATTTGTAATATTTGTCTTTCGTTGCAGAGAGGAGCTTTGAGTCTTCTGACACATCACGTGTGTGTAGTTTCCAGTCTGTAAGCAGTAGGTCATAAGCAGTTCTGATGACGAAGCTGAGACTCAGGGATGCTATTTTTCAGATGTCATTACACGTTAGTGATCTCTGTAGAACTTCTTCCCTGTTGTTCATTGGTTTTGCAGTGTATTTTGGACTTCCCTTTGGAGTCGCTTATAGCCTTTGTAATTCATATACCTTCTTTCTTTACAAGAGACAATGAGATAGCCTATCATGTTGCTCGTAACGCTGCTGCAAAATGCCTTTTTCCTATGGACAGGTATAGCGAAGTTGGTGGCCGAGAAACTGGGACAGGAAGAGAAAGAAAAAGCCATATATGGGGTAACAGGGTTGGAAGGGCTGGGTGACTGATTGGTGGATTTCGAGGTTACCAGAAACAAAGAATTGATTGGTACAGTTAATTAGTGGTTACTGAAATAGAGGTCGGAGCATGCATACGTGTTTTCGGCTCATAGCCTTTACCTCAAAAGCCGTCTTCAACGTTTGATAGCGTACTGTAACAGTTTTTCCTAACTTGAAGCGGATTTGATGTAAACGAGCTGTTCTCGGAAATCTGCAATGTTGCAAATCATAGACATATGCTGGTTGTGTTTATATGTGTTGTGTCATATCCATAGAAGAGAAATGTCCTAATTTCAGCACATTTGTCAGTCATACTCTGCCTGGTCGTCATGCAAGCGGCCGGAGTCATAACTGGTACCCGTTCTAGCGTGATAAATTCAATACAAGGTAGTTACTGGTTGCACTTCGTATACGTATGTATTCTAAACATACACATACATAATTACACACATACAGATTTTTATGCAAGAAACTTGATATTTATTCCAAAGCTTAGTGCTCTTTATAAAATGAAATGCTAATATCTATCCTTTGTACTAACACACCGGTTCAAACAATTACTTCTAAGAAGTACTGTTTTGTTCAACAAAAAAAATACATAAAATATATTTCAAAACATGAATGTAGGGAGTAAGTATTTAATTTACAAACCTTTTTTTTCTATATTTTCAGTTCAAAAGATGTATACCTGAAATATTCAGAAGAATCATTTGTTCATTTACGCCTTTCATAAGAAATATTCAAATTGTCAGATACATTGCAGTGCACATTTGCACATATTCGTTTATACATTAAAACTCTCAAAAGTTACAAGACTTACGTTAATTGCTTTAAGGTGAACTTACTTTTCAATACTATATCTCAGATGGACATAACAGACAGGCAGCGAGAGAAATAGATACATATTAATGCGTACATAGATGAAAAAAATATACGTAAATACATAGAAATAAGTTTTAAAATTTACAGTTATCCGAATTTGCGAAAGGACAATTTATATATAATTATTTTTAAAAAAACAATAAATATGCAAACAATTACTTATATTTATTTATCCACAATCTAGTGCTAATGCAAATATAAATACTTTCCAGAAATATTTAATTATTTCACTATTTCATATAAGAGTTATCATCATCATCATTGTGAGACAATGTCGGGATTGTAAGCTGAGCACGTAAGGGGCCATAGGATGGGGCAGGTCAATTCGTCGATGGAAAATTGAAACAGTGTATGGGTAATTTATTATGGGTTCATATATTCTGTGATGTGGATGGATTTAAACTGAATTGTTCACTCCTACGATCCATCCTGACCTCATTTAGGTATGATTAAGTATAATAAATAGTACATGAATAATCATAAATTCTGATATAGCATAATTATTATATGTAAGATGTTAAATGTTTTAGTAACGCGCAAAACGATGATTTATCTTTCATTTTTCCCGCGCTGTTAGCTTCACATAGGGCTAGCATGGAAGTTTGTCAAGTTTTCCTATTTCCTGCGAGCTTTTCAATCTCATCAAGGAATGTTATGCTCACTAAACTGGCCTCACTTAACAATGTCCTCTTTAGAGTTTCGCGTGGTCGACCTCTTTTTCTCGGTCTGTTGCGCTTCATTTGATAGGTTAATTGGGATTCTCTGATTGTTTCTTCTCATCACATGACCGACATATGTCCATTTTCTTTTTTCTGATCACTCATGAGATAGGCTGTTGCTTGCTCACCTGTCTTATCTCTACAGTTTTTTAATTCGTTCCACTTTATACCGAGCATTTTCCTTAAACATATATGATGTATCTTATATCTTATATCCTCCCCGTGCCGTTAAACGTCACATAGGGCTCGCAAAGTAGTTCGCCAATTTTTCCTGTCTTCAGCGAGTCTTTCAACCTCATCAAAGGATTTTATACCTGTTAATTTCTTTTATATATATGTGCACATAAATATATATTACTTAATTTCATGTACGAGTATATGAATGTTGTAACAATCCTTGCTAGTTATTTCCTTTGATTACATTCAGACACTTAATCATTAAATGCTGAAGATAAGAAATGTTTTATGGAATAATTGGGTTGTTAAATTAATCTAATACACACAAGTAGAATGTTATTGGTTTCATAAATACATTGGGGTTGCTTTTAAGGTAACTAATTATCAAAAAATAATGTTTTGATTTTGTTAATAGCCGGTATGTGATGAGATAATAGTTGAATTAATTAAAGCACGAGGAAAATAATGTGCAACAATCTATCATGTACTATATAAAAAGATATGGCATTCAGGTATTTGGTCAAAATAATGGAAAGGAACTGTATTCATACCATTTCTGAAAGGGATAACTTGAAATTAAGCACAAACTACAGAACTGTTGCTCTGATTACTCATGCCAGTAAAACTCTGTTCATAATCATAATGTGTAGACCTCGTAAGAAAATAGAAGGAAAAGTCAAAATGGTACATATAAATATAATGCATTACGGAAACGTTTGTTGATTAATATGTAGTCTATCTGGTTAAAAGTCTTTTTGTCTGGGCTGCACCACGTTGCCAGTCTTCGAGGATGGTGTTTAAACCAGGTGTTTCCTACAACCATGCTGTGTATTCTTGCCCATTCAATTAATTTACAACCTTTGTCATTCCTCTCCCCCAGTCCATAGTCACCAACGATGTCTGAAGTTCTTCCTTTACCAATTTTGACATTAAAATCTCCCATGACTATGGTAACTTCATGTGACTTTGTGTGTTTTAGTGCTGTCTCTATGTCATTATAAAATAGCTGTACATCTTCTTCAGTACTTTCAGATGTTGGAGCATACACTTATATAATATTTATGTTTATTGGTCGTCCTTTCAGTTGGGCTAGCAGGACTCGGTCCGAGATGTTCAAATATCCTACAAGTGTCCTTGCTGTTTGTTCGTCAAATATTATTCCATGTTTCTCACTTCCTGAATATATTATTGTATATTTATCGGAGTTTATCTACCCTGCACCTGTCCATCTAACTTCACTCATTCCTAATATGTTGATCTTCATCCTTTCCATTTCCATCTTCACATTTTCTAATTTTCCAGACTGAAATAAAGTTCTAAAATACCATGTTGCTATTTTGAACTTGTTAGTTTTGCCACCAGTAGTTTGAGGACGATCTGGCCTTACCTGTGGTTCGTGAGCTGCCCTACAGGACGAGGCGGTTCCAAAGGAACATCCAATAACGTCATTCTTGACAAATCTATTACTCTGAATACGCATAATTGTTCTTGGGAGCTACAACAGTGGTTTCCCGTTGCCTTCTGCCAGTTTGTGTACGGACTCTCCGCTAGCCTTTGGACTCCATGTCCTACCCGCAAGGCAGCGGGAGCGAGAGGTTTTAAAGCGCCTCTTACCCGTCTGGTATTCCCTTCACTGAGCACCTGAGGCACTTTATAGGAGTAGTAGAGCCAGCTACTATCCCACCTCGCTCTCTGAGTCTACCACCAGTTGGTCCGCGCCTGGTTATTTGGATAACTCCTTATTCACAGGGATCCTCCATATCTGGAGGACTTTCACCATCCGCAACCTGTGATGCACTGGGTTGGGGATGGTCGCCCCAGCTTTACCCCTGTATATGCACCTCAGGGGTGCATATTGTCAGTTTAACCTGTATACTGAAAAGATAATGAGGAATGTTAGAGAAGATGTAGACAAGAATATTGCGATGTCATAACAATTGGAAGTTATGAAATACCAGAGATTAGATATGCTGATGACAAGTATTACTATTCACAACACAAAAAGCAATGGAAAAACTAATTATGTCAGTCCGTAAAACAGTGAAGAGCAAAACCTCTGTTAATGTGAAGAAAACTAAATTGATGACAACTTCCAAAACAAACAAGGCAACTAATATAAGTATCGATCAGGAAAAATAACAAGAAGTGGAGAGTTCTGAATATCTTGGATCACTGCTAACTAATAATGGAGGTACAACGAGGGAAATTAAACGGTAATATATCGCTCTATAGAAATGAAAACAATTAAAGAATCTGTGGAGGGGAACTGACAGAACTACAAAAATAAGATTTTTAAGGGCATGTATCTTTCCCATCGCAACATATGCCTGTCAGACCTGGACTCTTAATAGAACAGCTGAGAAACACATACATTACTTTCAATGTAGATGCCACGGAAGATTTCTTTAAATATCATTGACACAAAAAAGGACAAATATATACATTCTACAACAACATAATATTGAAGACGGCTGGCTAGTAAAGAGGATTAAAGAATGAAAACTTAAATATTTGGACACATTAAACGTCATGATAATCTAGAGAGGACCGTCTTGGAAGGGTACATGATGGGAAAAAGAAAGAGAGGAAGACCAAGGCGAAAATGGCTGCAAGTCAGTGTTGATTATCTGCAAATGGATGCATCATCAGCAGGCCATCTTGCTCACAACCGAGAGGCCTACAGGAGTGCTGTTAGGAAGGCAAAGTTCTGCAAGGGACATACAAATGAATGATCCTCTACATAAGAAGTACATAGGTGCGGCCTTACCTCTTATATGCTTTATTCTTGTCCATGTCTACAGTTGTTACTATTTTGGCAGCACTCTGCTGGAATTTGTACTAATGATACTCTGTATGCTGACAGCACGTTCCCCAGTATTTGTTTTTCGTTGGGTCTTCTGAATCACCACATTTGTGTAGGTTGCAGTCTGTATGTAGAAGGTAATCAACAGTTCTTATGATGAAATTAAGTCACATGGATACTATTTTCCAGATGCCATTACATTTTAGTGATCTCCGCAGAACTTCATCCCCTGTTGTTCACTGGTTTTGCAGTGCCTTTAGTACATCCTTCTGGAGTCGCTTATAGTCCTTTGTATTTCATTTCCCTTCTTTATTTACAAGAGGCAATGAGATCATGTTACTCGTAACGCCGCTGCAAAAGGTATGATTCCTATGGGCAGGTATACAGATGTAGGTGGCCGAAAAACTGGGACAGGAAAAGAAAGAAAATGGCATACCTGCGGTAACAGGGGATAGAAGAGCAGACTGACTGGATGGTCGAATTCGAAGTTAACAGAAACAAAGAGCTGACTGGTACATTTAGTGGGTGGTTACTGAAATAGAGAGCGGAGCATGCATAGGTGTGTCCGGCTCATAGAATGTACCTCAAATGCAGTCTTCACCGTTTGATAGCGTACCGTAACAGTTTTTCCTAACTTGAAGCGGATTTGATACAAACGAGCTGTTCTCGGAAATCTGCAATGTTCCAAATCACAGACAGACGTTGCTTGTGCTTATTTGTTTTGTGTCATTTATACAGCAGAGACAATTCCTAATTTCAGCACATTTGTCAATCATACTCTGGCTGGTCGTCATGCTTAGAGGCTGGAGTCATAACTGGTACCCGTTCTATCGTGGTAAATTAAATAAAGGTAGTCACTGGTTGCACCTCGTATAGGTATGTGCTCTAAACTTAAGATACATAATTACCTAAACACATTTTTATGCAAAAAACATGGTATTTATTCCATAGCTAGGTGCTCTTTATAAAATGAAATGCTAATATCTATCCTTTGTAATAACACATCGTTTCAAACAATTACTTCTAAACAGTACTGTTTTGTTTTAAAAACAAAATCCACAGTTTTCTGAAGAAAAAAAAACAGTATAATTAAAACTATGGAAATAGTTTCTTTAATTGTTTATCCACAATCTAGTGCTAATGCAAATGTAAATACTTTCCAGAATAATGTAATTATTTCACTATTTCATATAAAACTTATCATCATCAGCATTGTCTTTCACTCCATTAAGGGCATAAGCCACTGATAAAGGCTCTCAAGTCGTCTCCCTTCTTGGAATTATTCTCTGCTTACTTTCTAAGTCCCTCTCGTTTTCTTTTTCCTTGAGGATTCCATGTTAATGATTGTCTTGCTATGCTGTAGTCGCGTCTCTTCCTTTTCCAAGATAGTTTCCTGCTTTTATACGACTTATAGTATTATACAAAACAAAAGTTATATTTTCTTCGACAGGCTAATAGAGAGGATAGACAGTCAACAGGCAAACAGAAAGACCGACAAACAGAAAGACCGACAAACAGACATACATATAGATAGATAGATAGATAGATAGATAGATAGATAGATAGATAGATAGATAGATAGATAGATAGATAGATAGATAGATAGATAGATAGATAGATAGATAGATAGATAGATAGATAGATAGATAGATGATCTCAATGTAGGTACAATGGCTACGATCAGGGACTAGTACATTCACTGCTAGGAAGGAAAGAATGATTAAATACATTCTATGCCAAGAAACCCAAACAGGAACATGCAATGGCAGATAGGAAAAAGATCTGGTGGCGAGTCTTCCAGATCAGATAAATCTAATTTTAGCACTGAAGAAGAGTATGAGACAGAGGTCAGTACTATTCATTGTGACGACGGATAAAATCCTGACGGTGTTATTAAGGAAAACTCATGTATCAAACTAAAGAGAAAAATAAGTTTAGGAACATGAAATGTGAAAAATATGTTTGAGGGAAAGTATCAAATAATAAGTGACGAGATGAAAATAACTGAAATACACATTTTGGGAATCTGCGAACATCGATGTAAAGGATCAGGACACTTTAAGAGCGATAATGAAAATATCTTTGTATACTCTGGTGGAGAATTAGGAGGAATGAATGGAGTGGCTTTTTACATGGACAAGTCAACATCAAAAGTATTACTAGGATATAATCCAGTAAGTGATAGAATCCTCACAATAAGACTTAAGGTCACTGTTAGAAATGTAACAATCATCCAGATATATTCACCTACATCAGCAGCAGAAGCAGAAGAAGTAGAAGACTTTTATAAAACACTGGACTTTACACATGGACACCACCTGATAGGAAAACCAAGAATCAAATGAATTACATTTTAGTGCAAAGAAGATGGAGATCAAGTATAACATCAGCAAAAGCTTTACCAGGTGCTGATTGTGACACGGAACAATATGTCCTAGCTGGTTTCGGGCAAGAAAGAGGATCAAGATATCATATGTTCAATATAAAATTAATAATAGAGAAATGAAGAGAGTTTAATGTGAATCTATATTTAGCATTTATAGACTACTCAAAAGCATTTGATTGTGTACAACACCAGAAACTTTAGGAAATAATGAAAAAAATGGGATTTGCAACACATTTGATGCAATTAACATCATCTAGACCAACAGGCAGCAGTATGAGTAAATGGTGAAACAACAACTTGGTTTGATACAAAACAAGGGGTCCGTCAGGGGTGCATATTGTATAATGAAAATATAACGAGGAATGTTAGAGAATATTACGATGCCATTAAAATTGGAGGTTATGAAATACCAGAGATTAGATATGCTGATGACACAGTATTACTGTCCACAACAGAATAAGGAATGGAAAAACTAATTATGTCCGTCTGTAAGAATATTGAAGAGCACAACCTCTACCTTAATGAGAAGAAAACTAAATTGCTACTGACTAAAACCTAGTTTGAGATTTCATTTGCAAAATATTCTGACTGCTCTAGGAAATGTCCTACTTAGCACAAACTAAAATACAAACTTTGGTACAAGCTAAAGTACATTTTCTTAATGCGAAGAAAACTAAATTGATGTCAACTGCAAAAACAAATAAGCAGCTAAAATATATATCAATGAGGAAAAATGTGGAAGAGATGGAGAGTTTTGAATATCTTGGATCATTATTAACTAATAATGGAGATACAATGAGGGGAATTAAAAGGAGGACATCCTTCGCTCTTCAGAAAGTCAAACAACAAAGTAAGCTGTGGAGAGGACTACAAAAGTAACATTTTCAAGGGTATGCTTCTTTTCCATTGCAACATATGTCTGCGATACCTGGACACTTCATACAACTGCTGAGAAACGCTTAAATGTTTTTGAATGTAAATGCTACAGAATAGTTCTTCAAATATCACGGACACATAAAAGAACACGTATGTCAATACTACAAGAACTTAATATTGAAGAAGGCTGGCTAGTAAAGAGGATTAAACAGAGAAAACGTAAATATTTTGAACACATGAAATGTCATGAGACGCTTTAGAAGGAATGGTACATAATGGGAAAGAGAAAGAGAGTAAGACCAAGGCGAAGATGGCTGCAAGACATCGTTGATGATCGGCAAATGGATGCATCAGTAGCAGGGCAACTTGCTCGCAACCGAGAGGCCTAGAGGAGAGCTGTTAGGGAGGCAAAGTTCCACAGGAGACATGCAAATGCCTGACTGACTGACTGATTGACTGACCCTTATTTTGTCTCATATCTAGAATTCGCTTCACAAATGCATTGTTTTTCCAGTGCAATAGTCTTTGCAATACAGCTTTAGCAATGTCTTTATTGTCCTTTCTCAGACTTGATTTTAACCTGTCCAGCAAGCCAATCTGCCACTTCATTGCCACGTACTCCCGCATGCCCTGGAGAGGAAAGCCACGTGCGTTACCCGATGACTTTCTTAGAAGACGAACCCACTCATATCGAAACCATTTTTCTTTCTCAACCTTCCGAAGCATACTCTGTGAATCTGTAGCAATGACGTCATGAACTACACCATGGACAATAGCTCTTCCAAGGCTGCCGTCGGCACAGCGTTAATTTCTGTTCGCATGTTTGATGCAGTGACGTCAAACGTTCCCGAACCCTGTGCTACTACTCTTCCATAGCGGTAGACAACAAAAACCCAACAACTTCTGATGTTGTGAATCACTGATCCATCTGTATGTATTACCTTGTCGGAAGACCCAGGATGATGCTGGGTGATATATTGAACCGACTGTTCAACTGCTTCCCACCTTACTAGTCTCTACAGTCTGTATAATAATCTCTTTTATCTCAGGTCGGTCCTGTAGCAGTAACCAGCCATCACCTTTAAGCAGCTCATTTAAATCACGCACTGACATAATTCAACCATGCAGGAACGGCCTCGTTTGATGCTTCTGCCCTTTATCAACCCCAGCTCCTTATAGAGAAGATGGTCATTCATGCCAGCAACCCTGATGTATGCCTTTACCTGAGCATACTTGTGTTTTGACCTCACACTCAGTATATCAACCAGAAAGCGCATGGCAGCTACAGGAGTATCTCCTGCTACAACCAAAGTACATTCTCATTGTCTCGTTCTGTACACGGCCTTGTCTGTTCAGCTGTGCATTTGATATAATGATTAGGCGTAAACTATGCTCCATTGCTGACACCAGCAGCTCCCGCATTAGCAAGAATTGAGTGCGCTGAGGAAGGTTTGCTACAACCATTAACCTAACTTCTAACATTGCTTTCCTGGCCTTTTGTATTGTATTGTTCACATGTTGTGTATAGTACAGGGATCGATCACAGGTGATCTATATATACCGCAAGAAATGTGTTCTTTTATTATCTAGTCACCGACATTTCACTATTACAACTTCAGATCTTACAATTCTGTTATTTATTGAGCACCACAGGATGTTAATTTATTTCACTGTCCTCCTTATATTCACGAAATCGATAACACCGAACAAGAGACTAGCACTGGACATGGTTTCATCACCGTTCACTTTTCAACATTTGGAATGTCTCCACGGCTGGTTTTCCAGTTTCAATAAAAACGTAACGCACACTCTTAGCTCCATTTCTTCCTGCTGTGACAAGCGACACTTGCTCGGACTTATTCTGTCTCCCACACGAGTTCACACACATGTCCAGACAGAGGGACACTTCGTTTCCGTACATCGAAAGACACTCTACATTTTGTATCGGTACATGCAGTTTTCTATAGCTTCAACACTGGCGCTAATCACGTTTCTTTTAATTGCACTTTGTATATACAAACATAATTGCACATATAGAATGTCTTATGTAACGAAAGTTATACTTTACTAAATAGGTTAGTAGTCTTTACAAATATATCCATACTCATTCATTCATTCATTCCTTTGCATGTCCCTTGCGGAACTTTGCCTCCCAAACAGCACTCCTGTAGGCCTCTCGGTTGTGAGCAAGATGGCCTGCTGCTGCTGCATCCATTTCCAGATCATCAACGATGTCTTGCAGCCATCAAGAACGTAATATTGAAAAAGGCTGACTAGTAAAGAGGATTAAGAAAGAAAAACAATTTAATATTTTGGCACATTAAACGTCAGGATAATTTAGAGAAGATCGTCTTAGAAGGGTACATAATGAGATAAAGAAAAACAGGAAGACCAAGCCGAAGACGGCTACAAGATATCGTTGATAATCTGCAAATAGATGCATCAGCAGCAGGCCATCTTGCTTACAACCGAGAGGACTACAGGAGATCTGTTAATGAGGAATAGTTTAGCAAGGGACATGCAAATGACTGACTGAATGAGTCTTTATAAAATAAAATGCTAATAGATATTACTTGTACTAACACACTGTTTCAGATAATTACTTCTAAGAATTACTGTTGTGTTTCCCAAACAAAATATACCGTTTTCTGAAATGAAAACGCTGTTATTAAAACTAGTAATAATTTCATCAATTTATTTATCTTATATATTTCGTAACATGAAAACAGATTGTATGTATTTATGTCACAAAACATTTTATTTCTGTATTTTCAGTTCAGTAGTAGTATACATGAAATATTAAGAAGAATTAATTGTTCGTTTACGCTGTTCATAATAAATATTCAAAATGTCAGTTACAAAGCAGTGCACATTTCATACAATCGTTTCTACATAAAAACTCACAAATGTTACTAGATTTACGGTTAAGCGCTTTAAGGGAAACTGCTTTATTATTTCTATATCTCAGATGGACATAATAGACAGCCAATGGGAGGAGAAAAAACGTTATATACACACAGTGACAAA